>CAUJRU010000995.1:0-187671 GCA_963277665.1 Viscum album
AACAAAAAATAAGAAAGGGGTGAGCTCAAATGCTCAGTAAGAGTAATCAATACAGTGGAAGGTAACACAAACATTAGTCATGGTGAATAATTGAAAACACATTCCTTTACAAATAATAAACATGAACACATTAAGGTTGGAATATGATCCCAGTAATTAAAACCCTAATAAAACATAGTCATGGGTATTCTACTAGTAGAATAAACACATGAACCCTCAATATTATTTTCATAATGTGGGAATTTATAATGAGGGACATTCTGAAACAGTTTGTCAAGGCCTCGGCTAAGACGTCTAAAAATGATTAAAGCCTCAGAAAAAACCATATATTAAATGGGAAAAGGCCTCAGCCAATTTCACATATAATTGTCTCATAAGACCTACCGATTCACCTAGGTTCCATAGTGGGCTCCATCTATCACTTACTAAGTCTAATAAATTCCTCATATGAAAAGGTTGAAACATAATATAAACATTCGTATTAAAACAAGCTTACAAAATGTCAATACTTTAATCATAAACCATGAATACTATAAAAATAACACATCTATAGTCAAACATATCACAAAACCTTAAATACAGTATAGAAAATTTGTATCATAATAAATCAACTTCAAACAAGTGTAAAATCTATCAAAGGATGTTGACATAGATGAAATCAAAACTATTTGAGAGAAATATATTTTTCTATTTTGAAATAATTTAAGAGTCACATAATTATAAAAGAAAACATTTATTTTGAAAATATTCATATAAGACTGTAAGGGAAGATTTTACGATGTTATAATGACATAAAATAGCCACACCCTCCATATTAGTTAAAAAAAGGCATTCTTTCCTTAATTTTGTCGAAAAGATCATAAAGTACCTTGTTTGGAAAATGACGGAAGGATTCATTTCAAAACATATAAGGTCAAATAAGGGTATAAATGAACATAACCCATATTTTAGTAAATAGTAAAAATGTTTTGAAAAACATTTTAAGAAAACATGGATGTGGATGATAAAGATGTCCCAGTAGGTACTTACGTATTAACAACCTCATATAAGTAAAGAGATTGTAAAATTAACCCTTACATTGTACTTTTACATAATAGATGGTATGTTAACCTCCTGTATAATAGTTAAAACATTTTTATTAAATTATACAAGAAATATATACATAAATATGATATCATATATGATCCTTTAATATTGCTTTGTTAATAATATTTCAGTAGTATCATCGTTTCAGGTGTTAAATGATTTGTTTTCCTTTATATGATTGGTTAAGTAAGCCATTTTTGTTGTGTATAGGATATATTTGATTAATATATAGAATTATATTAAGTTATTAAACATTATTTTTAATCAAAAAATGAAAATTATTCTTGAATGATTATGATGGGGAATGAATCTCAACGCATTCGTGGAGACGGTAATTCAATCGTACGCACTAGAAGAAATATCATTATATTGATGGTGAAATCATATGTAATTGGATGGTATGTCATATACAAATAAACATTAACATGTTATATTTATTATTTACATCAGTTATACTTATTATTATACCCATCATAATAATGAAGTTTTTCAATAACAAACCACACCAAGACGTGGAGACGGTAAGTTGTATGTACGCACGTATGGTGACTTTGTCATTTACAGGAAGGGTAGAATAATGAATATGTTTATAACATATTTATAATAACATCCCAATATATAGTTTTTTCTGGAGTTATTATTTTGGTATGGAAACAAAAAATAAAGAGGAAGTGGAAGAAGAAAATAACTTGAAAGAGGGTGGTGAAATTATTACCTCTTCTTCAGGTGTTTCCCTTTGAGTTGATCAAAAGAGCTCCTTAGGTTGTATTTATGAACAATATAAGGAATATAGGTATAATTTAGGGTAGTTGGGAGGATATTTGAGTAGGGTTTGGCTGATCTAAAAGGCTTTGGAGGTGTGATTTTGAGAGAAGGGGATGTACCCTTTTATAAGATAGGTGAGGGTTGCTTTAGGAAATCATTGAAAAAGTATTTATTATACAATCTTATTCGGTTTATAATGGCTCAAAAATGATTCATTTCGAGGATAATGTGGGGATGGGTCGAAATCCTCTGAACTAATAGGTTTTAGATAGGTTTAGGTCACCATATTAACCAAATCTTTTAGATTTAGCACTTAGTTAAATAGTTTAACTTCTACCAAGTATTCTTGTATTATTATAATAAATGGTTAATAAACTCACTATAAAAATCCAATAAAACCCCAAGTAGTTCATTATTGATATATATAACCTTATATAATTCCTTTGTCCAAACCTTAGATTTTTAGGAATATTATATCAATTAATAATTAAGTATTTGTTTAAACCAATTTATGTCAAATATGACATTATTTGGTATTTTGTTTTTTTAAGTCATAACAGTATGATTACTTCGAAAAAAAATAATTGAATCAACTATAACATGTCATATTAACCTATAAAGTTACTTTAATTCATAAAAAGTCTCAGATTACATTTATTTGGAGATTTATAATATCAATTATTTTAATCTTTCATTAATAAGGTAATTATTGCATCATCGTTGTGTCATAAATAAATTAAAATATTTAAAATATAAAATTAAAAATAAAATACAATTATGTATGAAATATTTTTAGATTTCTAATAAATATTTATATTAGAATTTATATTATGTGTAACCCTATATTAAAAATGGTTTAGTTATTAAACATCGAATTTAACGCTTTTAACTCTTCTTTAAATAAAATAATAATAAAAGTCCTAATCTAATCCAAGTAGAAAAAAAATGATCAAATTTTATTCCTAAGGTTGTTTTTGGTCAAATTACACTTATCTATTAGAATTAATACATGTGTTAGGGTAATTATAATACCATTTTTACCTTTAATTACCATATTTACTTTTTACCATGGTAAATAAATGTCAAAAGTTACTATTCACCAAAAATTATTTTCATCTTATTGAACAACATTTTACTTATTGATTTTAACCGTGTCTCTCAGATTTTTGAAATTCAACTCACAGAAGCGATAAAATTATGTTTTATACAAATTTGCAAATGCTCCTAGAAGGTGGGTAAAAAGCGGTAAAAAGTTCAATAAAATTTTATACATCTACTTTTATTATAAAAATGAATCCAATGAGTTACATTGATCTAACATAGGTATTATGCATCGATTTTTACTTAAAATAGATAAAAATAATAATTATTAAAATAAAAGTCTATTTTTAACAATAACGTAGTGTTTTTTACAATTCATAAAAAATTAAAAGTTTTCATAAAAATAACAAAAATTAACCCTAAGCTAATTTTGATATTCAAAATCCAAAAATGAAGTCCATTTTGAAAAATAAAATTTATAAAATTTCAAATAGTGAGTATTACTATTTATAAAGGCTAGTTTGATTGGTCATGGTGTGTTAAAACTCTAAGTTGCGTACAACGCAAGCTACTACATTATTTAAAGGGAAACGTACCATGGAATCTTGGGGTGTTACATTCTCCCCTCCTTCAAATAATTTAGTCCTTGAAATTTCTAGAATATTATGGCATAAAAAGGTTCGGGTGGTTATTCATCATAAATTCCTCGGGTTCCCACGTTGCCTCTTCCATCTTATGGTTTCTCCATATAACTTTTACCAGAGAAGTCGTCTGGTTTCTCATCAATTGTTGTCTAGAATCAAGAATTATGAGATGCTCTTCGCAATAAGACAGGTCAGGTTCCAATTATATTTCTTCATAGGTGAGTAAATGTGTTGGGTCAGACATGAATTTTTTCAACAGTGATACATGGAACACATCATGAACTTTGGAGAGACATTTCGGCATTACTAAACGGTAAGCTACAACTCCAATTAGTTCTAGAATTTCGAAAGGTCTGATGTAACTGGGACCCAATTTACCCTTCTTACCAAAATGTATAACACCCTTCCATGGAGATACCTTTTAGAAAACATGATCGCCTACTTGAAATTAAAAATCCTTCCTTCAATTATCGACATAACTCTTTTGATTACGTTGAGCAGCTTTGATGTGGGTTTGATAATCTTCACCTTTTTTATTATTTCCTCAATAAGTTCTGGGCCTACGAGTTTTACTTCACCAACATCATCCCATCAAGCTATTTTGTGACATCTCTTCCCATATAATGATTCATATGGTTCCATAATTTTTTTTAATTGAAGCAATTTTTATAGGAAAATTTTACCAGAGGTCAATATTGATCCCACATACCTTGAAAGTTAAGTGAGCAAGATCTCAGCATGTCATCTAATGATTGAATAGTTTGTTCTGATTGTCCATCAGTTTGAGGGTGATAAGCAGTGCTCAAATGAAGTTCAATATCCAAGGCCTTCTGAAAACTTTTCCAAAATCTTGATGTAAAATGGGGATCACTATCAGAAACAATAGATAGGTGTACTCCATGAAGTCTTACAACTTCATTAATATATAGTCTTGTCATACGTTCAAGTGGTAAATCTTCTCTTATATCAAGAAAATGAGCTGACTTGGTTAGAAGACCAACAATGACCCATATTTCATTATTCCTTCTAGGAGTCTTTGGTAGCCCCATGAAAAAGTCTATCGTAATATCATTGCATTTCCAATCAAGTATGGGAAGAGGTTGCATGATTCCTCTAGGATGTTGTCTTCCAACTTTCACATGTTGAAAAACCATACATCTTGACACATAATCAGAAATCTCTCTCTTCATGTTGTCCCACCAAAAATTTTCCTTCAAATCTATATATATCTTAGTGCTAACAGGGCATATAGAGAAATTAGAGCTATGAGAATAATCCAAAAATTCACTTTTTAGATCACGCATGTCAGGAACACAAAGTCTCTTCCCAAATTTCAAAATATCATCTTCATACATGAATTCGATCAATCTCCCATTGTTCATAGCTTTAATATTTGTTTGGAACTCCTCATCATCAGTCTGAGAACTTTTTATCCTTTCTAATAAATATGGTTTAGAAACCATTTGAAAAAGTATTGATGTTTCACCTTCCATGATTATTCCCATATCCATATTTACTAGATCCATGAACATAGGATCCCTTTCAACTATCATCTTGTTCAAAACTCCAAGATCCTTTCTGCTCAAAGCATCTAACACCTTATTTTCCTTCCCCGAGTGGTAGTGTATGGTGAAATCACAATCCGTGAGCAGTTCGAGCCATCTCTTTTGCCTCATGTTGAGTTCTTTCTATGAGAAAATATACTTCAAACTCTTGTGATCGATATATATCTCACATTTTTCACCATAGAGATAGTGTCTCCATATCTTCAAAGCAAAGATTATAGCTGCTAACTCAATATCATGAGTAGGATAGTTTTGTTCATTAATTTTTAGATGTCATGATGCGTAGGAAGTAACTCTATCATTCTTCATAAAGACACAACCAAGTCCTTTCTTTGAAGCATCACTATAAATAACAAACCCATCATTACCTAATGGTAGAGTCTAGATAGAATCATTGAATAATATTATATTCATATCTTCAAAACATTCTTCACACTCTTTGTCCAAAAAAATTTAACCCCTTTATGTGTGATCTTGGTTAATGGGTTTTCTGATGGGGAAATATTCTGGACAAAACACCAATAATAACCTGCTAAACCAATAAAACTATATACCTCATTTATACTCATTAGTGTTGGACATTCTTGGATTGCTCTTATATTTGAAGTATCAATAGAGATTCCACCCTTAGAGACTATATATCCATGAAAATAAATATCTTAACGCCAGAATTCACTCTAGGTAAACGTCCCATATAATTGATTTCTTATAAGAGTTTTTAGAATAGTGTGCAAGTGATTTTCATGATATTTTTAGCTTTTGGAGTATACCAAGATATCATCAATAACTACCACTACAAATTCATCAAGATATTCCTTGAAAACCTTATTCATTAGACCCATGAAGATAGAGGGTGAATTAGTCCGCCCAAAAGGCATTACTGTAAACTCGTAATGCATGTACCTGGTTCGAAATGCTGTCTTTGGAATTTATTCCTTCTTCACGCACAGCTGATGGTATCCAGATTGAAGGTTAATCGTTGAAAAATATTGAGCTCCATGAAGTTGATCAAATAATATATCAATGAAAGGTAGAGGATACTTCTTCTTTATTGTTATAACATTGATCGCCCTATAGTCAATGTACAACCTCATAGATCCATATTTCTTCTTAACAAAAAGGATAGGGGATCCCCATGGAGAAACACTTGGGAGAATAAATACCTTGTTACTCAATTAATCTAGTTGTTTCTTTAGTACCACTAAATTTATAGTGGCCATTCTATAAGGGGTCTTCGATATGGGCCTTGAACGAGGAATTAAGTCAACAGAAAACTCAATTTCTCATTCTGGATGATGTTTAGGTAAATCTTATGGAAACACATCAACATATTATTTCACAATAGGTACATCCTCTATTTGGGCATTCCTTTCCTCACACACAATTATTTCATTCTCTTCCTCCCCAATAATTGAATTTAGTAGTGATACTGAGGTGGATCTAGATAAGAATCGGGTGGTGATGTTTCTTCTCCAAAGATAAGGTACTCGTTATCATCATCAAAAATGGTAACCTCATTCTTCTTACAATAAAGTTTCACATCATGGTCTGAAATTAAATCCACTATGAAGATTATATCAAATTAAAGCATGGGTATGAAGATGAAATTAGTAGATAAAGAACATTTATATACCCTAATGGGAACTGATTCACAAAACATTGTTGCAATGATACTTCCCTTAGAAGTTTTGACTGACAACTCCCTTGTTAAATAAAATTGGAAATATCTAATTTTCTTAAAAAACTTGGAAGATATGAAACAATGCGATGATCCAGAATCAAATAAATCATTGTCTAAACTTCAAGAAACCATTAAATTACTTACCACAATGACTTCCAGAGCTTCAACCACGGCAGTAGTGATCGCATAAGCTTGGCTTTGCTCTCTTGCCCTTTTTTATGGTTGGTTTCCTTGGTGCTTACAACATTCGTTGGAATAATTCCCCTTTTCTCTATAATTGTATCATTAAACATTAACATCCACTTTATTTCCCTTGCAATCACGAGGTTGGTGGAATTTTTCACCACACTTGTAAAAAACTCCCATTCCCTTCAGGGAAGTACCATGGTGTTTCTTCCCACATTTACCACAGGATGGATATTCAACATTTCCCTACTTCCCCTTATTTCCATTTCCAGAGTGTTTAGTAGATTTCTTCTTCTATTGCTTTTCTTTAAAGTCATAAGACATAGAGAATTCTTTTTCTATCTTGAGAGCACATGAGACAGTATCTTCGTATGATGAGAAGGATTTTGAGACTAATGCTTGACCGATAAATGGTTTTAACCCATCAATGAATCAATCAATCTTACTCCTTGGGTTACATATATAATTTTTTTTCATGCCTTTATAACCTTGTAAAGTTAGCCTTATACTTTGCGACATTATCATCCTCCTTTTGCCTCAGACTCCAAAATTGTCTTTCCATATCCGCACGATGATCATGAGGAAAGTATTTTTCTACAAAAATCCCTTTAAACTCCCTCCATTACATATTTTATACTTCTTCAACTTCCTTTATTGTTTTGAATTAATGACCACCATTGATCTTCATCTCCCGTGGGGTGATAAACTGCCATGACAAATTTTTCTATTTCGTTACACCCCAAAGCATGAAATATTTTCTATAAGGAACTTATCCATTGCTCAAATACCAATGTATTTTTATTCCCATTGAATGTTGGTGGTTGTTTCCTCATGAAGCAGTCTAACATTGATCCTCTACGTTGTGGATCAAGGTGCTCTATACGGGTAATGTTATTATTCATAACTTGAGTGAGTTGTCCCAGTATCATGATAATCTGATCAGCACTAGTAGCATCACCTGCTCCATTATAATTATCTTGAGTAGGAGGCAAATCCCTAAATGGATTACGTACATTGATATGGTTTCCATTACTTCCACTAGGCTCCATTTCTAAACAATGGAATACACTATATTAGTTTATGAATCACAATACATAATTCCAAACTTGTAAAACACTTAACATAAATTGATCAGTTTATGGATATAATCCATAATCATAAAAAAAATTCTTTGAGGAGGTACATATTCATAAATCCTTCATATAGTTTTGTAAAGAAAATTTTAATTATCCGAAGAATATCTCTCAGGTGTGTTGTAACCAAGAGGTCAATAAGGCCCATTGTCGTGTACTAGGATACCCCAGGTCAAACTTGAAACTCCTTGTTAGAGTTTTTACTCCCAGGTACATCTGTTCTAGAGCCATATCAACCTTCTCATCTCCAGATAGGGATGTATTGATTGTAAAACTAAAAAAATCTCTACATTACCAAAATTCTAGGATGTTATTCTATACTAATCCTAAAACTCTATCTTAGGGTAATTTTCTCTAATCAATTTTTTTCTAAATCAAGCTTCCAAGGTTTTTAATAAACTTTCTCTGATACCAATTGTAACACCCCGACCCCAGTTACCTAGAGTCAGCGCATTATTACATAACATTTTCATGATACAAGGAATCATGTCCAGAAAGACAGATGAGTTTAGTATTATTGGAAATAATATACATACATATGTTCAAAAATACAACTTGAAAAGAAATACAACACTAATTTATTCCATTATAAAAATCCAATCCTCCTAGATTATACCTGCATGTTAATCATAAAATACTTCATCATATCCTAGGAAAATGAAACATAAGAAAGGTGTGAGATCAAATGCTCTATAAGAGTAAGCAATACAACAGAAGATAACATAAACATTAGGCATATTGAATAATTGAAAACACATTCCTTTACAAATAATAAACATGAACACTTTATGGTAGTAATATGAGCCAAGTAATTAATTCCATAATAAAACATAGTCATGGGTATTCTACTAGTCAAATAACATCTTTAACGATCAATATTATTTTCATAATGAGGGAATGTATATTTTAGCAGGGTTTGTCTGATCCAAATGGATTTGGAGGTGTGATTATGGAATAAGTGGAAGTACCCTTTTATAATAGAGGTGAGGGTCACTTTAGGAAAACCTTGAAATATTATTTTATTATACAATAAAATTTGGTTTATAATGGCTCCAAAATGATTTATTTTGAGGATAAGGTGGGGATGGGTCGAAATAATCTCAACCAATATGTTTTAGACAGGTTTAGGTCACCATATTAACCTTATCCTTTAGATTTAACTCTTAGTTAAATAGTTTAACTTTTACCATGTATTATTGTATTATTATAATAAATGGTTAATAAAATTACTATAAAAAGCCAAGAGAACCTCAAGTGGTTAATTATTGATATATCTAATCATATCTAAATCCTTTGGACGAACCTTATATTTTCATGAATATTTTATCAATTAATTTTATACTATTTGTTTTAAAAACTAATTTATGTCAATTTCGACACTATCTGGTATTTTGTTTTTGTTAGAGTCATAAAATCATGATTACAATGAAAAAAATATAATTTAATTAACCATAACATGTCATATTGACCAATAAAATTAGTGTAATTCATAAAAAGTCTCAGGTTACATTTATATAGATATTTATAATATCAATTATTTTAATCTTTTATTAATAATGTAATTACTACATCATCATTGTGTCATAAATAAATTAAATTATTTAGTATCTAAAAATTATTAATAAAATACAATTATGTAGGAAATATGTTTAGATATTTAATAAATATTTATAGTTTAATTTATCTTATGTTTATCCCTATATTAAAAATGGTTTTGTTATTAAACGTTGAATTTAACACTTTTAACTCTTCTTTAAATAACGTAATTAAAAATGTATTAATCTAATAAAATTGGACCAAAAGGATAATATTTTATTCATAAGGTTATTTTTTATTGAATTACACTTATTCAATAGAATTATGACTTGTGTTAGGGTAATTATAATATCATTTTAACCTTCAATTACTCTATTTACTTTTAACTGTGGTAAAAAAAAGTCCAAAGTTACTATTCACCAAAAAATATTTTCATCTTATTGAACCACATTTAACTTACTGATGTAAATCATGTATCTCGGATTTTTGAAATTCAACTAATAGAGTCGGTAAAATTATGTTTTATGCAAATATGCAAATGCTCCTAGAAGCTGGGTAAAAGACGATAAAAGTTCAATAAACTTTTATACATCTAATTTTATTATAAAAATGACTCCAATGAATTGAATTGAACTAATATAGGTATTATGTATCTATTTTGACTTAAAATAAATAAAATAAAATATTATTTAAATAAAAGTCAGTTTTAAACAATAACGCAATGTTTTTCACTATTCATCAAAAAATTGAATGTTTTCAGAAAAATACCAAAAATTCACCCTAAGATAATTTTGATACTATGAATTCAAAAATGAAGTCCATTTTGAAATATAAAATTTATAAAATTTTAAAAAGTGGGTATTACTATTCATAATGGCTAGTTTGATTGGTCGTGGTGTGTTAAAACTCCAAGTTGTGTACAATGCAGGCTACTACATTATTCAAAGGGAAACGTACTATGGAAGCTTGGGTTGTAACATGGAAGTCGCTGCTACAGGACACGACATGGCCAAGGTAGTTGTGAGATTTTTAAAGACGCATATTTTCAGCAGGTTCAGCATTCCCTGTGTACTAATCAGTGATAGGGGGACCCACTTCGACAACACATTGATGAGAGGAGTACTATCAAAGTGCAGAGTAAAGCATCATATGGGGACACTATATCATCCCTAGACCAGTGGACAAGTGGAGCTCTCCAACCATGAGCTCTAGTAGATTCTGGAGAAAACAGTGAACACTTCGAGGAATGACTGGTCCAAGAAGCTAAACGATGCTTTGGGGGCATATCAGACTGCTTTCAAAACACCACTAGGGATGTCTCCATTCCACCTCATATATGGAAAGCCATGCCATCTGACAGTAGAGTTGGAACACAAATCCTACTGGGTCATCAAGGCCCTAGATTTTGATCAAAAGGCAGCTGAAGAGAAGCACAAGTTCCAACTATTGGAACATGATGAAATCTTATTCGAGGCATATGAGAACTCCAAGATATAAAAGGAGAATAAAATAGAAATCCATGACCGAATTATTTTATGAAAAACATTCCAACCCGGTGATTAGGTACTCCTTTTTAACTCTCGTCATCGATTATTCTCAGGGAAGTTAAAATAGAGATGGTCAAGACCATTCTGGGTCATATGAGTATTCCATCATGGGGCGGTGGAAATTTCTAGAGAGGATGGTAAACCATTCAAGGTGAACAGATAGTAGCTGAAGATTTACCATCACATGGAGGACACGTTGGGAATGTTGTCCACCGTACATCTTAGGTACACATGGGTAAGTTGGTCGAGTCAACGACCTAAAACAAGAACGCTTCCTGGGAGGCAACCCAGTAGATACACATTGTCTACCACTTATCCACATAGTGAATACTTATTCCTTTTCATTTGTATTATTAATATTATAAATATATAGGTTAAATAAGTAATAAACAGGGATGATACCAGTTCTGATGGTAAGGTCATTGGAGTTTATCCGAGCTATCACCAGTTCGAATCCCTCCTGACCAACCTTCAGCACGGGGTTCCTCCTTTTTATCTTCATATTTTTATACATGACATGTGTGGTATTTTTCATATTATATATATATATATATATATTATAATAAAATCTATGATGGGGATAGATTGGTTGGCCAGGGTCGTAACCCAGCTCCAAAAAACCCAGGTTCAAATCCTAACAACCACACAATTTCCATCATTTTTCCTTTTAATAAAACCACATGGCATGTCTTTCGATATAAGTCGTGTGGGCCATGTTTTCATTACTAAAATAAAAGGGTTTTCAACATAAATAAATACATGCAGGTGAAGTTGGAAGATTGGTAGAGTCTCAGACCTGGATCCAAAAGACCTAGGTTTGAACTCGGATAATCTCTCAGCTTCATCCCTTTTTGTATAATTAAAATCCACACACCATGCATTCCCTTCCTCTTGTGTAGTATATGACTTATGCATTAAATATATATAAATAATAAATAGGAGTAGTAGTACAACCTCTACTCCAATGGTTGAGGGATTCCGTTCAGAATGGCTGATCTCCGGTTCGAATCTCACCCCAAGCACCAGACCAAAGGTTGTACTTCTCTTTTTCCAATTTTAGAACACACGATGTGTATTTCCCAATACATTAGGTGTATATTTTTATATTTAAATTATGTATATATATATTTATTTTATTTTAATTATTAATATTAATTCTTACATAGTTAACTATAATAATTATATATATATAAACTATTTAAAAAAAATTGTGGTACACGGCGTGGAGACCACTGATACACACCGTGTACTGTGTCTATAAAAGTCGCGCCCCACCTGGCTTGAGCCTGTATCGTGCGGAACCCCCCCCCCCCCCCCCCTCTTCCCGTTTGTTCTCCCACATGCCATTCGACCCCCCTGATTCCAATGACGTAGATTTCATCCATTTTAGCTTCGGATTATTGCTGCATTGTGATCCTTGGTCCTAGTACGCCCTTATACATCCTTTGTTTCAAGATTTCATAGGTGTTTAGGGTGATTTTTGGATCGGCCAACCGTTCAGCTTCTGTGATACATGGGCACGATTTTAAGAACACACGTCGTGTACTTCTGTCCACGACCACACACTGAATACTTTGCAATTTTAAAATACATGGTGTGTGTGTTCAGTACACACCGTGTACCAGCCCACATCATGCCCAGGTACCTTATTCACATGGCCACACACACCATGTTCCTGTACACAACGTGTCTTTTCGGTATATGTTGTCTACACCATTTCTGATGGCTATCCCATTTCTATCACTTCACACAATCGTATGACCTCTGTTCTTACACATGTCGTGTTGTTCCTTCACACAACATGTACTGTTTTGTTAGCTCTACTCAGACGGTGACTGTGTCTTTGGACCACATGACCAGGATCACTTTGCACGTACATTGTGTGTATGTTTGGTACTCACCATGTAGCCTACCCTTCTCCATGTTCACTTAGCGTGTCTATCCAAAGAACACGAGATACTAACCCGATTCCACTACACGCAAAGTACTCTGGATATACATGCCATGTACTTTATTTTATTTTTCAGTTTTGTCACATTTCCTTCTTTTAATTTTTCTTTTTTTTTCTTTTGTTTTTTTTATTTCTTTTTCAGGATATGGTAGACATATACCCTTTGTGTGGGAAGAGGCATGCCTCCACCACTAAGGGTGAGAGGCCCACATTTCATCGAATCTGACTTCGGCCAGCGACGACACTAGCTCCAAACTATTTGGGGCACTGGCCTCCTCCGCTGGCCATCCTTCCACCACTCACTACCTCATTCGATGCTGGTCCTGGTACCTCCAAACCTCTACCATCCAGAATAGAGCCTCCGAGTACTACCCTTTCTTCCCCACCAACTGCAACACCACCTGTGCCATCTTCAGTCGCAGATGATCCCTCATCAGCTGCCCCATTGAGCGGGCCTCCATCTACTGGGGACACTCCACCCCCAGAGCCAACTAATATTGTTGTACCACCTGGGCTGGCCCCTACCGGTGTTCCCTACCCTTTCATGGTGTTCCCATTCATAGACATGGCACATGATAGAGTTATTCGTTTCTCTCGCCACTCGATCCCATTGAGAAGTCATTATCTCGACAACATCGTCCCTCATCAGCTAGGTATCTAGGGAGAGTTGGAGGATCTCCTCAGGGGCACACTGTTACTCACGATCTTCTTGGTCAGCACTTCTATTTTCAGAGATTTATTTTTGGAGTCACTTCTTACTTCGAGTTTAACGGGCCTGAGTACCGGGAGACACCTGGCGATGTGGTCCCAGTGGTCCAGTTTCAGCTAGGTGGACGACTTTTCTCCCTTACTATGATTGAGTTTGGCTAAGGGTGTAGTTTCTATACTCATCCCATCACCCCACCCCCTGTCACCACCCTGACCCGCCCTGAGTACTCTGAGCTCATTGCCATGTGGCAGGATATCGCTGGGCTTGACCACTGATACACACCCATGTCCCTGAAGAGTACCCTTATTGATGACCCTATCCTCTGCTTCACCAACCAGTGCCTTAGCACCATCCTTTTTCCCCGCCACGAGGATATGGAGGTTGTGACCGGCCGTGACATAGATCTCATCACCTATGTCATCCGGAAGGACTACCTGGACCTACCTTACCTTGCCGCCTCCTATTTCCATTCCATGTTAACCAGCCATATTGGAAACCTGAATGGTGGGTTTTATGCCACCCACTTTTCCTACCACCTTGGGGTTTTTGAGATTTCCCTTCCCCATGACTGGTTAGTTTCCCCCAGCGGATGGAATTTCTCTTGCTTATTCGCATGGGAATTGTCTGGAAGGAGGGGGTGCTTTTGTCCTTTCTCAAGCATCACCCTAACCACCTGCTGACCCTCCTTCCCCTTCCAATGTACCTTCTCTTCCTTCCCCACCCCTTCCATATTCGCCACCCCAGCCCCCTTCATTTGAACTTCCTTATTCTCTTCCATATAGTACCCCTACCTCTGCACCCTCGGTCGATATCTCCTTTTCTCTCCATCTAACTATAGTGGAGAAGGACTTGGTTCATCCTGATCGATGTCAGGACTGACTTGAGAATATGTGGGAGCTTCTTATTCAACAACATGTTATTCCACTACCCCCACCACCTGCCCCTACCTCAGCTCCTGGACCTTCTTCCATAGCTCCACCGCCATTTACCGCACTGGACATAGATTCAGTTCTCATCTCCACTATAAGCCCATCTACTGCCACTACTACGGCCAGTCCATGGATCACTGTCGAGCCTTCTCTTTTGAGTCCAACTACAGTGGATCCAACTCCTACAGATTCTATTCTGAGTTTAGATTCCGAGACTCTGGTTTCCACGGCTCTTGATCCTTCTCTCCTGGCTGTTTCTATACCGGATGATGTATCTTCTAAGGCGACCCCCTGACTGGTTTTTGGACACATGTTTTCCATTATATTTAATTTTGTGATATCTTGTGCATTTCTGTTGTGTATTCTTGCAATGTTCTCTCTCCAAGACCGTCATAGGTACTCTGGCATGCTTTGGGATATACTTATCCACCACATCCAGTCTTTCTTCACATAGAAACAAGGGGAGTATTTTTTTCACGTCTTCTGTTGTTTTCTTTTTTTATCTCTTTACTTATACTAGTTCTTGTCCACTTTTGTGTCCTCACATTCCATTATCCACCTATATATGTCACTTGGTGGACCATATGCGTTATTAAGTATGGGGGAGAATCTCTCGACCGGCTTAGTCCTTGTCTTAATCATCATTTAGGAGACATCATTATTGGAATATATATTTTAAAATGTGAAGAAATTTTGGTTAATCATATTTCTAAATAATAATGCTGAAAGTGGGAAATTTTTAAAAGTTTCATGCTTATTTTGGTTCTTAAGTGTTTTAAAATGATTGCTGATATATTTTAAATTTCAACTTATAATCCTTGGATAATTACATTGATTAGTCTTATCATTTATATGCAAGTCATGACCTGATTGTCTCTTTATTTGTTTTTTCCACTCCTGAGAGGTATTCTAAACCCTTCATCAGATTCTTTATAATACACTTTTTCTTGAGAGATTATTAGGATATAAATAACTATTAGAATTTGCAAGTTTTCTTTTTAAAACAGGAACAATTTTTGAATGAAATTAAAATTATTGAGGAATTAGATTGTTTCAACCCCTTTATCTTGAAACCTACCCTACATTTAATCTTCATGAAGCCCCTAGAAACCATGAACAACCTTTATAGGAATCCATATTACAAGATTATTTCCCTTTCTACCCTAATTTTTTTTATAATTTTTCATGATTATTCACTTGAGATTAAGAGAACGAATGGGAAATACATGTCATATTTTTGTGAATCATCATGAAATTAATTATGGGGGAGTGGCTCTTGATCATTTTGGGAAAAAAGGGTTCCAAAACCCTATTTGAGGAATTTCTAAAAAGGTACCCTTTGTTCTAAAAAAATAAAGAAAAATAATATATATATATATATACACAAAAGAACCATATACTCACTTATTGGTTTGTGAACCCTACCTAACTAAAGGAGATGGTGGTGATGAGATCATTTGACAAAGCTTGTTGAGGATGCATTTACACTGAGCTTAATTTTGAATATCATGCACTGTTATTTAAATAATTTATCCTTCTTTTTCAATCCATAGATTTGTTTCTCACATCTTTATCTACCAACCCTTAGCCATAGAGACATATGATCTTTATTGAAAATCCCTCATGATTTTTGTAAATTAATTTTCCGAATTAGAGATCTAGATTTCTTGAAAACCTATGGATAGAGTGTGCATATCATTGATTGATCATAACTTTGATTTAAAATATCTTGAGTGTTGAGTATATTATTGGGGTGGTAGATCATCAAGTGGCTTGCTTATTTTTGAAAGGTTGAAACGTGTGTTTAAAGGAGGATGAAAGTAGTTAATTAAATTGTATATGAGGCATGATTAGAATATCTTATGAATTGATACTATTTTGTACCTTTTTAGAATTTTCTCATGTGACAGTATCATTTGAATTTATGATTAACTAAATTCTTTACTTTTTAAAATATAAACTCTTTTAATTATATGTTGAGATTTTCTTGAGGGAAATAAAATGACTAAGTATGGGGGCGTTTGATGAACCTGATTTGTGTATACATTTCCATATACTTTATTTAAAATAAGAACATGTATTCAGAAAAAACCTAATACTTTGCGGATAAATACTTTGATTTTGGCGATCTTGTTCATTTTTAGGTGATTTCTAGCCAAACACACAAACCAGGGGAAAGATGAGAAAAATTTACAACTACACGAAGTGTACATATATACACATCTTTTATAGTCAGACTCAGACATGGATTGGCTATGACAAGTACATTCCTAAGTTACTAGAAGAGTGTACACGCCGTGTACGAAAACGAAATGTCATATATAGTATTTTAGAAGTGATTGGTGGTTGAGAAGAAGTCTACATGCCCATGTGGTCGGCTGATGTTAACACACCGTGTACAACATCTATACATCATGTCTTCCCTTATAGAAGTGGTTTGTGGCTGATAAAAGAGATTACATGCCATGTATGGTGGTGCTAAATGTCGTGTATTCCCACATAGCATGTGGCGCCATGTTCCAAGTCGATGACGGTGTGTTAGGCCACCTACCAGTAAAGAAAAATATGACAAAAACGCGTTGAAAAAAGTACACGGTGTGTAATTTTTCCACACATCAGGTACTTTTATTTTCTATAAATAGAGGCCTTATCCTCCAGTTAAAAGGAGGAAGAGGGGTTGAAGGTCTGAGGGAAGTCATCTCTACTGTCATGTTACCATTATTAAACTAATTTTACATTCTACCATTATACCAAAGGGCCAATCTCCCCTAAAATTTTCAGCGATCATCACATCAGGTATCGAGAGTTCTATTATTATCTTTTCTTCTATGTGTAACTAAATACCTAGTGTGTTGGGGTTGTGGGAGATGAATGAGTTGTAATTTTGATTAGTTTTTATAAATGTTTTTGTTCTATTAACCTCTTCTTATTATTATTTAATCACTTCTTTTAATCATGGAAAATTATGATCCAGACCAAGGGAAGAATTTTTAGAGATTCAAAAGATGAATAATGATGATTACATTCATGATCATTTAAGTATTAATCGACTCAAAAATTGACTAAGATAAATAAAAAACTATGAAATATAGACTACTGGATCAAGGAGTCGGTTTCCTCAGCTCAAGAAATAAGTTTACCGGACTAAGGAAACCCTGTTACATATTGAAACCTAGAGTGTTGGGTTATTATGAACAACACAACCTCATAAGAAATTTTATTTAATAAAAAACCACTTAATAATCCACAACCGCAACGCATTTTCTTCCATATTTTCATCAAAACCAATTTCCCGTATTTTCCTTTATCCATTAAGTAATTTGATAAAGAAATTTAAATCCAATTACCTTTCTATCCAAGCATTAAAATCGACTCTAAATTTTGTACACTTCACTATGAAAAAAATAAAAACTAGATAAGCCAGACAAAAATAATTTTTTTTCCCTATGGATCAACCCCTTACTAGTACTATACTCTTTAGGGTAAAAAAATTCGGGACACTGATAACATACCTTTGGTAAAACAACTCGCCATGTTCTTTTCAACCATCTTTTCAGGACTTCTCTAGTATTTCATCTTTGTCTCTGAATTCTTATGATATCAAGGGACGGTTGAGTATACAAAAGGAATTTCATATCCTCTCTTATGGGAATATAAAAATGGGGTGATTTGTTGATGATGGAATGGCTAGTTTAGAGCTAAGGGCATACATGCTAGCCTGAAAAGATGGCGTTTTTTTCACCAGGATTGACAGAGAAATCATATTCAAGGACTATTCTCCTTATAGACTTTCACATCAATTCAAATGTTAAAAAAATTACAATATCTCCTCTTGTGCATGTTAGATTAGAGGAACATCTAATGGTTTCCAGATAACTATGTTTTCTAGCATCTGTGGAGAAGACTGGGGAAATATTTAATTTACCTTCTGTTGATGCAATAAGCTGGTTAGCTATCTGTTATGCTGAAAAATAGGTCGTATATTACCCTGAATGGGTATTAAACCATGTTGTCCTTCGAATAGAGATAAAGAGAGGTGGTAGGAAGGAACCCCTTCCTTTACAAAGAAATTATTCATCATCATGGGTCGACTCACTAGAGTTAGAGAGTGGAGGTGAAGAGGCTCCAAATTCACCAAAGATACCTCATGTAAGATATAATAAACCCATCAGAGTTAAGAGACCCACCCCATCGATCCCTAATGAGGTTGCACTGAGGCGATCTATTCTCTATTATTCCAAAGAGCGATGAGTTCCCTTTCCTCATCCTCCATCTGTGATTGTGGGAATTGAGAAGATACATAAATCCAAGTCTATAGGATCCTCTTCACAACCCTCTGGCATGTACGTTGAATATATAAGACCAGAAACTATTAAAATGTGGAAGTTTTTATATTGTGATGTTGAAACCACATGGATAGATCTATGTGAAGGGATGCATATTCCAGGAAAAGGGGATCTATGGGTCCCTTCTGATATTCTATTTAAGAAAAATCCTGGTGATGTGAGAACTTACATCCGAGTGTTGGAAATGCTCATATACACAATGGACGAATCAATTCCCATCATGAAAAGGGAGAATGAAATGATAGATCGTGGTACTATAGAAGGGATTGAACTTTAATTAGATGAATAATGGCATGATTTAGTGGATCCAGAAGATGTAAGTTTCATTTTTATCACCTTATTTTCTTATTTTCAATTAAAATATAGTCAAAGTGTTGTTAAATAGGAAAAATATCATCTTAACTTGTAGTTGGACAATGGAAAATCGACTAAAGTTCCATTGCCAAAATATAGATTTTGCAGCACTGCTCTTGGAGCTATTGGATCACCCCGTGAATCGAGAGATATATCTTTATGCCAATAGGCCTTGGAGGAAGAGATAGAAAGGGTGTTTCAATCTCCAATAACTGTTTTTGGAGATGATGAAGCAAGTCCTCCTAAAATTGTGATGAAACAAAATAATAGAAGAAAGAAGACCATGGTTAAATGCTTTCTGAGTAGTGGTAATCCTTCCTGATAACATGAATTTTCGCCTTATTCATGAAAATGTTTTTAAACTTCTTGGAATTGAAATATCTTATTTTGTTTCTTCTCTAAAAGAAAATACTGATATTCTTTGAGGAACTATAGAGGGTTCTGCTGAACATGCACAAATTGCTACTAACCTAGTGGTTCTTGAAAAGGAATTAAAGCCAAAAGAACTAACGTATGTTCCCAGAACATCTCAAGTTTCTTCAATCAGAATATAGGAGGCCTCTGTTAAATCAAAAGTTATTTATAATACATCAAACCTAACAACAACTGACTTCCATCTTGTGATACTTTAGGTTCATCACATGTACTAGAACATCCTATGACAACTGATGATGACCCCAAAACTATTTTTGAGGAATCCATTTGGGGTCAAAGGTTGTCAGAGGAAGGTTACAAAGAAAAATATGCTAAGTGCTCCCATGGGTGAGACTAACCTGGAATCTGGGATATCAGTGGATGATATGATGAACCTTGGCATGTATTTTGAAAAAGTATTAGAACATGTTAATATACCAAATGATTTAGAATATTTTTATGTTCATTGTATAGAATCAAATGGACATGATTTTCCATTATTCATTCTATTAATCTTCTTATGATTACGTTTCTAGCCATGATTGGTTGAAATATGCAGTTCTATCTAAATAAACTAATGATGCAACGATTCTTGAAGGAAGTATTGACATTAATGTAAATCATACCATTGTGGAGACATTGGCTCATGTGAATCAAGGGATATAATATCTTCCTAAGTTTCACTCTAAGGATCCTAAAAAATTAAAGAGATCATTCCCCTCCCATAGGCATCAATCAAAATCGTTGAAACTAAGAATGTTGGGGATGAGTCTTCTAAAGATACTGACCTATTGTTAGGTAAGAAATACTGATATTGTGATTGTACTCACATTTTTTATCCATCTAAACTAACCATAACCATAATTTAATTAACCATATAGGGATATCAACTTCAATGGATAGATCTGGAGGTGAAGCCTATGCATCAACACAAACAATATTAGAAGGTGAAGCAACCGCTATCAAAGAAGGGGCAGAATAAGGAACTTCTTTTAAGTGAATTAATCTTAGAATATGTTCCTTCTTATGATAGTGATTTTGAATCAAACCCATAACTACAAAATTCCCTTCATATTTCATGTCACAAGGCATGGAAAAATATATGGAAGATAATATTTGAAATTTCCCTTGAGGAATTGCCTTCAAGAATTCCACAACTTTCATCTCTATTTATAATTTTAGGATTTGGAATTTTTTAATACCTTGAAAATCATACCACAGTGAAAGAGATTATCCTAAAGGGGGAGAAAGAGTATAATCTTTAGCTAGATCTGATAAGGACTAAACTGTTTTTCAATACTAAAGAATTCCAAGCAGTGATGTCCCGAGCTGAGGCCAATCATACTGCAAAGTTGAAAGAACTGAAGTTGAAGATTAAATAAACGATTGTTCTGCAGCTGCGTCTTCAACAAGAATTAGATATTATCACAAGAGATCTTTACCAACTTCATGATTCCATCAGAAAAGTCTAGAAGGATGGTGCAAAATACATTTTAGATGCTAAGGAAGCACATCATCATACTGAAGATAATGAAGATGGTTGGCTAAATGAACTTCAACAGGTAGCTGATGGGGCCCAAGAGGTCATCAACCAAATGAAAAGTTATCTAGAAATCCTCTTTTAAGTTTATGACATAAGAGAGACTCCTGTTTTTGGATTCACCTCTGTGAAATGTTTTGCACAAATGGAAATCATTTTATCTATAATCATCTATGTTTTCATTCTTGCTTGTTTTTTTACCTAAGACAATACGCCTAGTAATCATATTTTGATTTTTACTAGGTTTATTTAGCCAACCCCAAAAACTTTGTATCTTTCGACATTTTATTGCTCAATATTTCCTAAACCATACTAAGATGTATGTTTACTGAGCTGAGACTTGACTTTTGTCTAGAGTACCCAATGAGAGTTTTCAATCTAGTGATTACTATGTTTCTTGATGTTTTTAGTTTAAATCCATGCATGTTGGACTATAAAGGGATAGTGTTTAAGGTTGAATATCTTTGACCATAAAATTTGAAATTAAGTCCCAAAAAATACTCATTGGATAAGAATTTATCTAATATTCTTTAAATATTTCCTAGTGGAATCTTAAGTCATGATTTTTATGGTTACCAAATCTAAAACTTGTGTAAACATAAATGAATTATTTTCAAAGAAAAATGTTATCATTATTTGTCAAAACCATTTTGGGTGTTTTGTTTTGTAGGGCTGACAAGGGAATATGATAAATAGCCAAATAGAGGCATCTTTTGAATGATGGGCTTGTTATGTAGGCAAATTTATGAAAGGCCACCTAATGGTACGTACTTCATAGTCAAGAAAAAGATCTCTTAGTATTTTAACATTTTACTGTTGATAGAAAAAGGAAAATAAGATTTGGGTGACTCAAGACCACAGTGGGTTGTTTTATCAAGGAAATGGGTTTTAAGAATAAAGGGTTATCTATGCCGATATATGTCATGAATATGAAAACCACTTCTACAAAAATTTTGTGTATGAAGAACGGTTAAAATTTTTCATAAAGGAGAATTTATGATATCATGTTATGCATTTTTAAGTCATACAGTGAGGACATTGTACTGTGCATTTTTAATTCATGTAGTGAGGACATTGTACAGTGTAGTTTTATGTCATGCAGTTAGGAAACTGTGTGGCTTTAATTTATGGTCTTTATCTTTGACCAAAGGTATGAGATTATCCCAATAAATTAATAATTTGTTTGGAAACATACTACCATATTCTGGTATGGAAGGTAATAATTGTAAATTTTGATTTAGGAATTTCTCAATTCAAAAAATGATATGGGAAAAAATGGATAAATGAATTAGAGGAAGCATTTTCCAAGAAAAAAGTTACCATTATTGGACAACCCTGTTATGGGGGTTGTATTATGCAAGTCCAACTAGGGCATATGATGCATAGCCAAATAGTGAAATCTTTTGACTGATAGGCCTGTCATGGAGGAAAACATAAGTAAGCCCACTTAGGGGAACATACTGTATAGTCAGGAAAAAGAGCTCTCAAAAGTTTGACATTATATTTTCTAAAAGCCGAAGAAAGTTTATGAAGATTAAAATTTTCCAAAGCACAGAGTTTGGTTAATGAATAAATTCACCTGAATATGGAGAGGGTAATTTCCATAATGATTTCCAATGAATCAGAGGAATATGATTTCTATGAAGGTCTGACCCAAACTTAGAAAGTATGGTGTTCGTAGTTTTTAGTTCATACGACTAGGACCAGAAATGGAAATAGTATATGATATTTGGCCATGTGATCTGAGGTTATTTTATATTGCATTGAACACATGGAGAGGAAAATGTGTAAACCATGGTCTTGAAGACTTTTAGATTGAGAGAAAGTTAATGGGACACATATACATGAATGACTGGTTTAAATTACTGATTTGTGTATATTGTTATCAAAGTTTGAAGGGTAAACAAATAAACATTAACCAAGAACAAAATTACCATTATTTGAAAAACCTGTTATGGGTCATATATTATGAAGGGACAACTGGGGAACATGCTGCATAGAAAAAAAGTTGTATCCTTTGACTGATATGCTCGTTATATAATCAATTTATGCAATGCCACCTAAGGGAAGGTACTACATAGTCAGGAAAAAGAATTCTAAGATATTAGAAACTATTTCACTAGAAAATGTAATAAAGATTATAAAGATCTGAAAATATTCAAGATTTAGAGTGTGAAAAATATAAGGGGTTAATTATCAATGCACATGAGAAATATTTGAATCAATATTGGCCATGAGTTTGATTTCATTTACATAGATCTTACTCATATATAAAATAGGGAGAATTTCCTTGTTTCCTTAGAATCAATATTATGTTGTGTAGATTAGAGTCATGCAGCGAGGACATGAAATGATTCTGACATAAAAAAAAGGAATATTGTGGATGGATCAAGGAATTAAACTCTGGTGTCACTACATATCTCATATGGATGAGAATCAATCCATACGTAGTTCTTTAAATATTCCCTATACAAGTTTGACTCTTACATAGGTAATAAAGGGGTTCTTTTGTCATAGTTGGGCCCAAGATTGGAGATCTAGGAATCTCTATGTATATCATGTAGATGAGAATAAATCCAAATTTAGTTCTTGAACAATCATTTACCACACCAATTGAGATTAATTTGGGAGATGGCGGCTTTTAACACATTCTAGAGGAATATTTAAACATAAGTCATAAAATGGTATGAAAAAATCAAAACATGTATCTTGAAAGAACACTATAAATAGATAAAGTTCATATATAGGAGGAGAAAAGGAAATATTGTGGTTAAGTTTGGGCCCAAGATTAGAGATTTAGGCGTCTCTACATATCTCATATGGATGAGAATCAAGCCACATGTAGTTATTGAAATGAGGTCCCTACGCAGATCTGATTTAGACATAGGGAAGAAAAGGACTCATGTGCCACTAAGGATTATAAATGATTTCAATGAGGCTTGCATATGTATGCTCCTAACGTTAAGTATAGATGACGTTAACCATACAGTTTAATGTCATGTAACGAGGACCACTGATGTCATGAAGTTTAATGTCGTGTGGCAAGGACAAAGATGATACACATTTTATCATCATGCAGTATGAACACTTATCATTGTTATGCAGTTTAATGTTTTGCAACTAAGACATTGTGTTGTTCAGCTTAGAGTCATGCAGTGAGGATGTTTGATGCATTTACACAAAGTATTTCTATAAGAATCTCGCATTGGTTGGAGTTGTAATAAGATTTCCATTCATTGAGATTAATGAATAAGCTTCATTTGAGTAGACTTTATATATGGAATAAGGTCCTTTGCACTTTGGCTCAAGCTTTGGAGGTTTCATTTCTGGTATCATTGGAGTCCTGAAAACCAATACCAATTCTCTTTGAAGAAATGAATGGAGGAGAACTTTCTTGTTAAAGGCTCTCTCTATTAGGTTCTGATAGGCTTTTAAATGATGCAGAGTATGAAATGATTTTTCATCTAATCATTACAACTCATCAACCCATTTTTAAGACTTTTCATATGTATAAAACGGGTCACATATTGCAACTCAAAGTGAACGCAATTTAATTTCAATTCGCAAATCGGCTTCTGTTCCATACACCAGTGAATAAGGGGTTTCCTGAGTGGCAGTATAGGTAGTAGTCCAATAATCCCATAAAGCATGAAAAATTTTATTAGGCCATGAATTCATATCATTATCTACCATCTTCTGGAGTATATTTGATAGGGTCTTATTGAAGGCCTCTATCTGTCCATTGGAAGCTACATGATACCAAGATGAATTGTTAGATTTGATATTGTGCTCTTGATATAACTTATTTACCTCAATAGAATTGAAATTTGTGCCATTGTTCATCAATATAGTATGATGGAAACTAAATATAGTGATGACGTTTGTTTTGAAAAAACTAACAGTGCTTTTGGATCTACTTTCTTTGAGAGGTATTTCCTTATCCCATTTGGAGAAGAAGTTATTAGCAGTAAGAATATACATGAACTTTTTACCCGTAGCTTGAGGATAAGGTCCTACAACATCCATTCCACACATGGAAAATGGCCAGGAGTATTTAGCTGTATGTAGCAACTCTGGGGTTTGGTGAATAAAGTCAACATGCCCTTGGAAGCGGTGACATTTCTTAGTGAAATCTGTGCAATCCTGCGTCATTGAAGGCCAAAAGTATCCAATCCTTCATATTTGATCAGAAATCTCATGCCCAGACTGGTGCGCACCACAAACTATTGAATGTACTTCTTTCATGACAGATGCAGTTTCTTCTCCATCAATACACCTGAAGAGGATTCCATCAAAGCATCATTTTTATAGGATCTTCTTGTGACCTAGACTCTCATAGAGAGTAAAATTTTCCACTGTTCATTGAATCTATTCTTTTTTAGCTCAATCTGGTGGAAGTAATTCATTTTGAAGGTATTCCATGTTGGGGGTCATCCATCCCATGGTATGACCATATGGCTCAGAAATAGGTCTAATTTCATTAATTTCTTCCATTATAGTTTGAAAGAAAGGTGATACCACACGATTATAGGCTATATTGATGATTTTATTATCCCAATTCATATCATCTAGGGTTGTGGCTGCATTATCCAATGCATCATTTTGGGCATTTTTTGATCACGGGATAGAAGACAATGTCAGCTCTGAGGAAAATTCATCCATTAACCCTAAAACGTAATAAAAAAAGTGATTAACTCTTCTTTTCTTATAGAATAATCCCCATTTATTTGATTTATTACCAAATCTTAATCACCTTTCACTTTCAAGCTTTTCACTTGTACCCGAAGTACCAATTCAGGCCTAAAATGAGAGCTCGATACTCTACTTAATTTTTGGTTTCTCCTTTTGAAAATAGGAAGGAATATGACAATACTTCCTTTTCTAGGGAGATAATTACAATTCCTAACACAACATTATTAAGTTTTGGATTTTCCATTCTCTTCCCTGTTGGACTTCTGGAAGAACCATCAAAGTTCATTTCCCATGTTTGGGGATATCTTGAATAGAGAAGACCTCTTCATCAGGATGTTCAGCATTCAATGATGTATCTTCTGCAGATGGATGTTCATCAAGGAAATCCACCAAATCTTGGCCTTTTATTTCCTTCTGAGGAAAAAATGGATATCAAACTATTGAAAAATAATTTCCTACCATGCCAAATGCCCTGTAATCATAGGAAGACTGAGGATAAATTTGAGTGGGTTATTGCAAGACACCAATTGGACCTCATGATGTTGTAGGTGGTGCCTCAATTTCTGAACTGTAAAGATTAATACCAGGAAGCACTTCTCGATACTTGAATATTGAGTCTCTATGTCAAGAATATTTCGACTGAGATAGTAAATGTTTTTTTCATTCCCATCATAATTATTTTGGGAAAGTAAAGAACCCATTGATCACTCTAAATATGTCTCATATAGAATAAGTTCTCTTCCTTAAACAGGTGGAATTAATATCGTTGGACTCAAGAGATATTTTTTAATGGCATCAAGTGCTTCTTGTGAGTCTTCATTACACTGATAGGTGACTCCCTTCTTCATTAATATAGTGAAGGGAAAACACTTTCCTACCAAATTAACGATGAAGTGCCGAATATAGTCCAAGATTCCATTTATTACTCTTAATTATTTCATGTTTTGGGGAGGTGACATGCCAAGGATTTTTTTTTTCAGGATCAAATTTGATGCCACGATGTTGTACAACGAAGCCAAATAATTTTCCTGAGGTTACCCCAAAAGAACATTTCAAGGGGTTCATATTCAAATTGTATTTCCAAATTTTATTGAATGTGGTCTCCAGATCAGCCAAATGATCAAAACATTGTCTATATTTAACCATCAAATCATCTACATAACACTGGAAAAATTTTCCTAAAAAAGGTCTAAAGATATGGTGCATGGAATGTTGATAAGTTTCACCTGTATTTTTTATGCCAAAAGGCATTACCCAATGACAAATCACACCTTGAGGGGATCTGAAGGCTATAGAATTTTCATTCTCTAGGGCCATGTGGGTTTTATTATACCCATAGTATCCATCCATGAAGGATAGAGCTTCATAGCCAGTTGTTTCATCAATTAAAAGCTCTATGCTCGGAACTTGAAAGTCATCTTTAGGATAATGCCTGTTAAGATCATTGAAATCAATGAAAACTCTTATTTTTCCATTCTTCTTTTTAATTGGTAAAATGTTGGCCATCGATTTTGGATATTGAACCTCCCTGAAAAAGTTATCCTTTATAATCTTATCAACTTTAGCTTCAATTTTAGAGGCATTAATTGGATATGTCCTTCTTGCTGCCTTATTGAATCCTCGATGCTCTTCTGGAAACCCCAAATTATGAGTGGATACATCGGGATTAAGACCTGTAATTTTTGTATAATTCTAAGAAAATATATATCGATGTTAATTTAGAAACAAGGTATACATCTCTCCCTCTCTCTTCAAAAGTCATGGTCACACTAATTAGAGTGGGGTGTTGATCTTTTTTTGTACCTAGATTTATTTCTCTGAACTCATCCACAGTGGTAGATTCACCTTCCTCAAATAATGGAGGAGAATCCCTGTGATCTTCATCTTCTTCTTCCTTACGTGCCACTTCCTCTATTTCTACTTACATAGTAGACGATGAATGAAAACATTAAATGCAAGGTGAAGAGTCAGTATTTGAACATCCTGAAAATAAGCCACCATTTATGACCCTACTAATGATGAAGGGCCTTCTTGGAGCATTGAAGAGGATATAATGGGTTGGGAATCAATATCCTTGTATTCCTCTAGTATTTATACAACTTCTTCTAGTCTGATTGATGAAGTAGATACTTGATGAATTTTTGTGGATGAAATGAAGATATCTCCATTTAAGCTTCCATAACTGCTTGGTAAATCAATAATTTCTCCTATTTTGTTAGGCTCGATTACCACAATGGATATTATGGAATTCATTGGATGAGTGTTCAGATTTAGGTTTATCCTTTCAATTTGATTGATAGAAAACACATAATCTATACTCAAATGTTTGAATGGGTTTTCTCGGATCATTTCCAAGCCATTTAGAGCATTAATTATGGTTACCTCCTTTGTCACAGACCTCATTCCTTTCATTTGATAAAATTCTGCTTCAATATACTGAGATTCACGCATTTTGAATAGAGCCTTGTCACCATACAATGTCCCAATTTGACCGTTGAAATGGTACTTGAGACATTGATGGTATGTTAAAGGTATGGATACATGATGATGTAGACAAGGCCTTCCAAACATAATTTTGAAGTTTGTGTCCTAACAAACAACCATGAAATCGGAATTAGACACAAGTTCTCCAAACTGAGTTCTGATTGTAATGTCGCTCAGAGGTTCTTTCTCATTCTTATAATAAAATTTCAATATTAATGTGGAAGTAGACAAGTTAGATTCAGTGACACCCAATCAGCAAAGTGTAATAATAGGAATGAGTTTGACTCCGGAGCCATTATCAAAGAAGACATGTTGGGTGTCTATGTCATTAACCATGTCAGATAGATATAAGGGCCAGATATTTCCATGTACAACATCATATTCATCTTCATCCATGATTGATCTAACTACTTGGAATTGTACATGATTATTCTCTTTATGGTAAACCTCAGTAGAAAAAACTTCAGTTTCAAACTCATGATACTTGACAAAGCCTCAATAAGTGCTTCTTGAAGATCTTTTGATAGATTCAAGGCATCCAAAATCAACAATTTGGAAGGTACTTGGGCTAGAAGTTTAAAAACATCATACTGTTGATCTAGAGGTCTGTGTTTCCTAGTATGGAGATGTGGTTTCACAGTTTCCTTGGAAGTTGATGCTCTTGATGTATATGATCCTTGTCTTAGAGAAGAAATTGGAAATACTCCTGGCTTCGGTAGATTAAACTGACTAGGTCTATATACTTGCAGATAGAATGATGGTGTAACACCTAATAAATCCTCCAAAATAATCATGTTAGGATTGAACCTATGATAAAGCTAGAATTTTCACATATTATATACTTTATTTCAATGTTCTAAATCCCACCAAAGTGTTATTTTATGGTCAATTGTCACATTTTTATGTTTTAGTAGTATTTTGGGCTCAAATACAAAAATGGCTTAATTTTGGGATTTAACTGGTTTATTATGTATTTAGGCCATATCATTTTCCACACTAAACAAAATTATAAAAGTATTTTTTTAGGTTTACTTAAATCATTTTCCAAATTTCATCCTTCTGGAGGACTAGCTCAATCAATCATTTGGAGGCCCAAAATCAGCTCACTGTCCGGACCTCGTAAATTGTGTGCAGATTTGGAATGATTTAAAGATTAGCTTGTATCTGGAATTATAATGGTTCTTTGGAGCTTAAATTCAAAAATGATATGGAATAGGAATTAATGAAAATCTTTCATTGAGGGTGAAATTTCTGAATCTTCTGGATAAATGGCCATAATGGCATGGGAAGTTGGAATTGTGGAAGACGAAGAGTCGCCTGGACAGATTAAATGTTCCTCACTAAAACATACATTACTAATTCATATGTCGACCAATGAACTTTACACTTTTTGGAGGAACGTGTAAGGAATAATGGAACAACTTTTAATAAGGGACCATTTCCCAATTTTGGCATTCAATGGGTCTAAAAGTATATGTAAGGCGGAGAAAAGAATTTGAGCGAGATTTTTCATCCATTTCACCTATAAATTTGTGTCTCCTCCCCCTTTTACAAGGATATACATTTCAAGAAGGTAATGTTGAGTTTTGTTTCTATAATTGTTATTTTTATTTATAATATATATTATATTATCTTTTTTCTTCTGTTCATTTCTTCTTTTCTTTCATTTCTTGTATTTTATGTGTTTCTTCCACCGTGCTTCTTTCTAACTCCATGTTTGTGGAGAGCTAACCCTCACTGTTGTTCGAGGGGGGAAGTGGTGGTATTTGAGTTTATTGTGCTTTATAGATTTATCATGATTTATTATAAGGATTCATTAGTGGTTATATGATTGAACGGTCTCCCCACTTTCTCTACTATTGTCTTCTTCCTCCTCGTTCATTACTTTTCCTTCACATAGGTATCTAATTCATTCAAACGATGGAGTTTGGATTAGGTAATGATGTGGAAGAGTTTACTAATACAGTAATAGGTCTTTTTGTAGGGTAATACATTTCAAATGAGAGGGTGTGGAGTGAAAGGTCTTGATCTCCACATTGAATAATTCATTGATAGATATTTTGAATAACAATGATAATTCCACCATGAAACCCCAAGAACAATGGTTTTCTTCTACTAACTTCTTTGTGTATTTTCTTCCTTTTCTTAGTATTTTGTATTTTTATTTTTTTATATATTTATATTATATTTATATCTTCTTCATTTCAATTATTCCCCCTTTTAATATTAGTATTATATTTTTTATTAGATATTTTGTAATAGTGACAATAGAAAGATAGTGCGTGGAAGTGGCATCCTTGTATCGACCCTAGGGTGTGCCACTATGGTACATTTTTAGGTAAATAATAATTTAATTGAATTTTGGTTTGAAAAAAACCACTCTCATCAATTTGGAACCATTTCTAGGGAGGTCAAGTGCTTTCACACTCTATTTTTCATAAAAACAAAAAAAATTAAAAATTTCAAAAACTAAAAAATATAATTTCAATGAATGTCAATCTTTTTTTTGTCAAGATGGATTATTTTAGTGATTTTTCATATGCTTGGCCTAGTAATGAATTTTCTTTAATGGAAGAGAGTTTTATGCTACAGATGGAACAAGATGCCGCGATGATTAAAAATAATTTCACAATCCTTGAACAGGCAAGCAATATGGTAGCATCGCTGGCGGCTGAAGTTGAAGAAGTTAGAGATCTATGGCTGGGAAAAAACAATAGAACCAAGATAAAGAAGAAAAATTAAGTTTTGTTCCACATACATTTGAAGTTGATGAACCCAATGAGGACTTTAAGATTCAATTTGAAGATGCAATCGTCTCTCCTTGGCCATTGTTGGAAGAGGTTCCTGATGATGACATTCCAGCTGATACAACTGTGGGAGATCAACATGTTTTGGATAAACATTGGTTAGATTTTGTTGAAGACCAAAAGGTAAGTGATACTCCCATATTTTTCAAAGAATAATCAGTACCTATATACCTTTTTCTTGCTTTGGAAGAAGATGAATAAGTCCCTGCTGAAAAATATTTCCTATTGGCCCTACCTGAAGAGATTGTGTTTCAAGTTGACCAACACGAAAGGGAATATTTTTATATTGATTTTTCATGTTTTAATCATATCCTAGTGGAACTATTTTCTAACATACATTCTGAATTTTTTTAACCATCATGACATGTGCAGGCCCATGATGTTAAAGTTGAAGAGTCCATACAAGTTGTGGTAGTGAACAAAGAGGACTCATTCTTCCTTCTTCCCCCATAATTCCAATTGTACCACATTGAAATGGGGAAGGAGCTATTTTACTCTATTAATGAGTTCATATATGGCTGTTTTATTCTGAATATAATTGTAAAAAACAAATTTTGGTGGTTTCGGAACAAGAAACCTCATCCACCATCAGATTGGGGTTAAACTTCTGCAAATGCTGGACTATGGGCAATAAAACCCTAGCACCCACTTGAGGGGTTAAACCAAGAATTATCCTCTTTCATTTCCCTTACTATTTATTTTTATTTAATTTTCTCATATTATCTTTATTTCATGTCTTTTAGGTCAAGTGGCAGTAGCTAGGATCTTAACTCAAGGTTTCCACTGAAAAATAAATCAGGTTGTGTCTTTCCTTTTCTTTATTTTGTTTGCTACCCAATTTAAAGTTATTATGAAAATATTTCATGATCTGATTTGAGTTAAAAGAGGGTAGTAAATTGAATAATTGTGGTGGAGGGATTTAAACTTGTTTTTAGGAATTTTGTGTGTGATTTTATTTTTCATGATGTTTTTTTTTGAAATTTTCTTTTTTTCCTTTTTCATTTTTTTGTGATTTTTAGGAATCTTGAGCTAAATCGAATACTTGGGAGAATTCAAACCATCTTAGTATTTTTGAACATTGTTTGATTTGAGTATTTGAGGTTTTAAATGATTTCTAAATGGATTTTTTTTTCTGATTTCTGATCTTTTCATTTGATGAAGTTTGATTGACTTTGAAACTCATGTGCACTAGTGTTGTCCAAATTGAAAATCATGCCCAACCTGAGAGGATTCTAAACCTTTTTTATGTCTTATTTAAATTTATATTTTTTTGAGAGTCTTGAGATATTTTGTGTGATCTATAAATTTATATTTTTCTCTTTTTAAAAGCTATTAGAGTTCATAGAATGTGTTAAGTATGATTGAGGCACCATTTTGAAAGCCCTTTTTGCATCAAACTCTTATTTTGGCCTACCTTTTCGTCAGAACTTCTTTAAGCCTATATTATCCATGAAATACCTTGTTAGTCAGACACATTACAATTAATTTATCCCTTTCCAACCTACTCTAGAAGTTAAATGCCTGATTATTGTTGAACTCAAGATTGGGGGAGGGAGAAGATGGGCTTTGTTTTGCTTTCTTGAAGAATCTTTTTGAGCTGAATTGAAAATGTTTCCATATTTATTTATGATTGGGTGGAAGAAAATTCATGATGGGAAGATGGATGGGCGGACCAAAATATCATTACACATATGGTCTGGCTATTCACCAATAATTGAGGATCAAAATTTGCCTCTCTTTTCCTTCAAAACATGATTCTGAAGAGAAATCCAGATCTAAATTCAAGCTGAAACAATGCTACAAATGGGGAAAAGATGGATGAAAATCATTGATAATGAAATTAGAAGAGTGAAATTCCCAAAATAATAGGTGTTTGTAGGTGATTAATTTTTGAGCTGATTGAGGATAACATCATTCTTGAGCAAAACTGTTTTCATGCATTTACTTCACTTTAGAGCATAACCCTCCTCATTCTGCCTCAGATGTTTTTTTATTTTAAACCTACCAACCCTCATCCTCAGAACAACCCACGAAAAAGACCTCATGATTGAAACATTTTTAACTCTATGAAATGGATATATTAGGATGATATCAATCCTATGGAGATCACATATTTTTTGAGAATGAGAAACACTCCACATTAAATATCCTTGAGTGAAGAGAGAAATATTTTTCCAGGAAGGTAGGCAAAACATGCATGTGAGGATTAAAATGATATTGAATGGATTCATATGATTTTTGAGTAGTTCTGAAATTTTGATCCATGTATGAGGCATGATATTTTCTTTGATATGATAATTGAGTTGTGTGGTCATTTATGCTTTGAGAAGTTTGTTTTGACCTTGGTATAAGATGGTTTCCCAGGAGTGCAATGATTAAGTATGGGGGAGTGATAAAGATATAATTCTCACATATTATATAATGTATTTCAATGTTCTAAATCCCACCAAATTTTTATTTTATGGGCAATTGTCACATTTTTATGTTTTAGTGGTATTTTGAGCTCAAATGCAAAAATGGATTAATTTTGGGATTTAACTGTTTTATTATGTATTTAGGCCATATCATATTACAAACTGAACTAAATTGTGAAATTCCTTTTTTTAGGTTTACTTACATCATTGGAAGAATTCCATCCTTCTGGAGGACCATCTCAATCAATCATTTGGAGGCCCAAAATCAGCTCACAATCTGGACCTTGTAAACTGTGCATAGATTTGGAATGATTTAAATCTCAGCTTGTATCTAGATTTATACCGGTTATTTGGAGCCAAACATCAACAAGGAGCTGGAAGAATAATTAATGAACATCTTCCATTAAGGATGAAATGTCTTAATCCGCTGGATAAATGGCCATAATGGCATGGGAAGTTGGAATTGTGGAACACGAAGAGTCACCTGGACAGATTAAATGTGCCGCATGAAAACAACCATAACTCCTTCATATGTGAACCAATGAACTTTAACGTTTGTGGAGGAACGCGGAGGGAATAATGGAACAACTTTCAAAAAGGAACAATTTCCAAATTTAGGCATTCAATGGGTCTAAAAGTCGATGAAAATCAGAGGACCGAATTTGAGCGAGATTTTTCATCCATTTCACTGATAAATTTGTGTCTCTTCTCCCTTTTACAATGATATCCATTTAAAGGTGGTAAGGTTGAGTTTTGTTTATGTAATTGTTCTTTTTATTTATAATATATATTATAGTATCATTATTCTTATTCTTTTCATTTCTTCTTTTCTTTCATTTCTTTTATTTTATGTGTTTTTTCCACCGTGCTTCTTTCTAACTCCATGTTTGTGGAGAGCTAACCCTCACTCTTGTTCGAGGGGGGAAGTGGTGGTATTTGAGTTTATTGTGCTTTATTGATTTATCATGATTTATTCTAAGGATTCAATAGTGGTTTAATTATTGTGGTGAGTGGTCACCCCACTTTCTCTACTATTGTCTTCTTCCTCCTCATTTATTACTTTTCCTTCACATCAGTATCTAATTCATTCAAACGGTGGAGTTTGGATTAGGTAATGATGTGGAAGAGTTTACTCCTACATGTAGAGGTCTCGGTGTAGGGTAATACATTTTGAACAATAGTGTGTGGAGTGAAAGGTCTTGATCTCCACATTGAATAATTCATTGATAGATATTTTGAATAACAATGATAATTCCACTATCAAAACCCAAGAAAAATGGTTTTATTCTACTAACTTCTTTGTGTATTTTCTTCATTTTCATTGTATTTTGTATCTTTATTTATTTATATATTTATATTATATTTATATTTTCCTAATTTCAATTATTCCCCCTATTTATATTAGTATTATATTTTTATATTAGATATTTTATAATTGTGACAATAGAAAGATAGTGCATGGAAGTGGACTCCTTATGATCGACCCTAGGGTGTGCCACTGTGGTACATTTTTAGGTAAATATGAATTTAATTGAAATGTGGTTTGCGACAGACCGCTCTCATCAACCTGTCATGCGTGGAAGAATCTACTTGTTCTTGTTGAGCCTACTGAAGGGTTCTCCCACAAGTTTTTTCCACATATACGGTTCTAGTAGGGATAGAGTTGAAATAGTGGCTTCTAGAATACCCTTGTCTTCCCCTATATCCTCGAACATGGATTCATACTCTAGTTCCTCCGTGAGGTATAGGGAACTCAACTCATTATAACCAGAATCACCATTGGCATTGGGATCCTTTAAGTGGATAACATCTACAGAACACAAGATCAATTATTCATCCAATGACGATTTTGCTAGATAGGTCAATTCTGGTTATGCCGTTTGGTGTGGCGGTGCCTGTGATTTTGAAATACATGGCATGAAATCTTGGAGAGTCAAAGATAACTTTGGTCTTGACCTGAGTTCTTCTTCTTCTGACTACTCTTTTTTCCTTCTGATCACGTTGCTTCTTTGAGGATTGACCTTTGGAGAACTGATCTTTTGATAAAGGTTATTTTGTTGTGGAGGGAGTAGTAGAAGACAAAATTGGTTGATTAAACTGTGTTCATATAATGTCATGAGATTGGTTGATCATTTTCATCATCATAAAATCATCATAAATATGAATATTTATTCATTAGACTTCCTGTCATTCTCCTTATTCCTCTGGATCAGTAGTAGTAAAACATGCTACTTGGGCTGATGAAATTTTCAGTTTCACTTGTCTAGAGTCTACCATTTTTTGTAGGAGGTCCTTAAAAACAAAACACTCCTAAATGTATGCCCTAAAATTTACTGAAATTGACAATAATTCATAATATCTTTTTCTCCTTCTTTGTTGGGTTTCTTCCTTTATGGAAACTGAACCAAATTATTTTCTAGAGCTGAGATGAAGTAACCAAGAACCTGTTCATTCCGGGAAGAATAAACTTTTTCTTTAACTCCTAAAACTATTTTTTCCTTTGATCTCTTCAATTATCATGACGAGGCAGTCATTTCTGCTGGCACTTGGGAGGCGAAGCCCTTCGATATTATGATGGTTTTTAAGTTTAAGAAGGTACAGGTGCTTGCATGAGTCTGACTGCAGCATCCTCTACTTTCCCTGTTCCCCTTCCCATATCTAAGGGAATTAAATGAGATTTAACATTTGTTTCCACAATGAAATCCTCCTCCTATTGGGAAATTAAATCAAGATCTCAAAACCCTCCTATGTATTTCATAGGGATTAATGGCGTGCATAAATCATCTCATAGATTTTCCACACAAATTGGAATGAACACTTCCTGAGGGAGTTCTAAATTTAAGGAATATGTTAATCCTTTCCATCAATAAATGAAATATGGAACTCTTTCATTTTACCTTTTATTTCAATATATTTGATCAAAAAATATTGTCTTTGTCAATGTTGACCTGAATTGAAGAAATATTTTCTGACAGAGATCTTCCCATCTAGTAATTGATCAAGATTGCAATCTTTTATACCATAAAAAAGTTTTTCCATGTAATGACTGCAAAAAACACCTAAGATTCAATTATTCTTGTTGTCAAGGAGTCTCCATCATGAGATCACAACATGAAACAAAATGCATTAAGTGTTATTTTGGATCTCCTGAACCACCAATGATTGGGAATGTGGTATTCAAAAAATTTGGTGGGGGAGGGATTAGATCCACCAACTCATGGTAAAATTAATTTCCATCTGAATTGGCACACGCCATTCTTCCATATCATCCAATCGATTTTTTAATACCTCAATTATGTTTATAAGAACTGGGGAAATATCCAGATGAGCTGGGACCTGTACAGGTATAACAATTGGAGCTTGAAATATTGCAATGACTAGAAAAATCACTGGTGGTGGTGCTATAGGTATTTGTCTTGGGTAACCCATGAGAATATGCCTATAAGGATGTGTTTGATCCTACCCTCATTTTGTACCAAATTAAGGGAACTCATTATCTACATCTGTAGTTAGTAAAAAACATCTTTGATAAGATGATCCTTTAGGCTGTGTAACTTAGAGATCTTCCTGAGGAGTATGTTTACCAGAAATTCTACTTTCAAGTAACTCTGTATTGAGACTTTTCAACTCTTTCATCTCCTCTTCTTGTTGTGATAATATTTCTTCAAGTGAAAGAGAATGACCTTCTCCAGTGGAAAAGTGATACATGATCTGAACTTTACCCTTCCCCTTGTTAGATACCTTTCAAAGTGGTGGGAGTTGATTACTTGAGGGCATACCTAGGTTCTGGGCAAGCCTTTGATTAGGCACACCTCCTTTATTTGCTTCAGTGTGTACCATATTATGGATAAGAACATCATCTTATAATACCCTTGAGCTAGGCTCATTTTTTTGAGGATCTTCGTAAATGGTGTTAATGACACTTATTGAATCATAATGAATTTATGGAATTCTGTCAGTATCTTTGTAAGATCATATCCTTCTGTATATTTCATGAGACTCTACTCTTCTATATGACGAATTCCCAAGAAATATTTTATGGATATTTACCTGAATGGAATCCTTGGATAATTCAGTTGTGCACTCCTTTTTGGCTTCTTCCCTAATTGGGAGAAAACTAATTTCTGTTGAGGAGCGAATTTTAGATGTGAAAAATCCCACAGCCGTGCAGGCTGGGGTGGATCTTGTTCTTCTTCTTCAAACCTTTGAACTTTGTTTATTGAATTCAAAGGTTGAATTAAAGAATCCCCCATCCCTACAGTCTAGGATGTTTCTTGAATTGTTATAGCTAAGATTCACTCAACTTCTCTTCTAATTTTTAACATTTTGGTTCAGACATTAGTTGGGTGCATTATTCGACAACCACTCAAATCACCTGTCTAGGAAGATTGTTATGTTATTTTTGACATTTTCACCATATGAAGGCTAACATCCTCTAACCGGGAGGCCTACTGATGATTTTCATATGCTTGGTCAAAAATTATCTCAAGGACTTGCTTTCTTTGTCCTTGGCTATGATGAGAGCAAGTTGAGGCATGTTCTTCAGCATATACTTGATTACATAAAAAATCCATTGATTGTGGCCAACCATGGGAAATAACATTGCATGAGACCACTTTTGGAGGAATTTTCTGATTCTAGAGTGTAGTGAAATCCTATTCTCCATGTGCACCCCATCCTCTGATATGATCACCAGATGAGGTATCAAAAATTAAGAGATGTAGCCTCTTTAAAGCATTAAGGCATGCATGATGAAAGATTATGTGCTACTTTTCAACCTTCATATATCGAAAAACTAATAGATATTCCAATTCAATTTGGTGTTTCTACCCTTTTATTACCATTATATGATTTTTATATTCATCATATGGTAATAATTTGGTTTTCAAATGACAAATATTCTTCAATAGGTTGAGGAGTACATCATGAATGCAATCTTCTGCCATAAATTCCAAAATGTTGTATTGAGAATTTTCCAAAAGCCAGAACATGACTGGTAATTCTCCTTTAGAGAATTTCTTTCTCATGTTTAATATATATTAATCATATTTCACTAGAGGTTTCTCCACTTTGGTCTGACCAAAGAGGATGTTTCGGGATTTTTTTATTAAAAACAATGGAATCAGTCACTTTTTCCTCTATTGTATTAGAAGAAAAATGACCCAAGGGAGGTTTGGAGAATGATTGTTCTCGTAAGATGTCTTTTGTTTGAGATAGTATTTCACCCATTAATGACAAGGTATCATGCATGACTAGCCTTGTTTTGGAAAGTATCTCGAGAAAAAAGGGCTTTCTCATTACTACATTGTCAATTATAGAATTATATTGACAATGTAAAATACTACTACAGTGAGAAATTTCACAACAAATTCTATCATGAGGTGGACCGCCATGTTCGATTACAGATAGGGATAAATCATATTTCTCCTTATTCTTCTGGCCACACGGAGGATTTCTGTGGCTCTCATTCAGAGATAGGCTCTCTGGATTGTCCAGATTTTCATGAAGAAAGACTTACTAATGAAGTGTATGATGGGGAACATCAGAATAAATTCTACTACTCCCATAATTTAGTAATGGGAGGGTGTGATCATGAGTTGGAATAGATAAATGTTTCAAGTCTTCAAGAACACCAGCATTAAAAGGAGCCAAATCGAAGCTTGGCTCATGATTTTCCAACTATGTTTAGAGAGACTTTTTCTTGGATACTCTCTTACACTTAGTTGGGGCCACTTTATGGGAGAAGTGGTTATCATGGGAAGTTGTATGTGTCTTCCTTGTAGTGTTCATTAGAACGGGCTAGTTAGCTCTACTTGTAAAGGGTGTATGTTCCTGATCCTATTGTCCATATGATATGGGGGAGTGTGCCCCATAATCCCCCTGGACTAGAACAGGGGTATGTATCTTCTCCAGGATGGCATGGTGATGTGTCAGCCTGGGTGTGGGGATAGATTTATTTATTTGTTTCCCTGGTACTACTGAAGTTGTTGGTATGATATTCTGGCATGCTTCCAGAATATGGGTAGGAAATAGTGTCTTCCATTTCACCATTGCTAAGATGTGTTTTGTGACTTCAATGGCTAGAACGGTAATATACATCCATTATGTATCAGGATTAGTTGTATGTTCCTGTTCCTTTCCTCATTTTCCTATCAATGGGTACTGATAGTACTCATTTTGGGTGAAGAGAGTTGAGTCTACCCAAGATTTTTCATCGGAGCTTTCCGACTGACTTCTCTGGGTTCTGCTAAATGAGACTATTGGTAGGCTTGATGAATACTCACAGGTTTATGTACATGTTGTATGTTTTCCATCAAGTATGGTTGAAAGACTTCTTTCAATACTAGAAGACGTTCCAGCTAGTAGAATTGGTGGGTGTAAACAGGCGTATGTTCATGTTTACCAATCGCCACCACATATGATTGGCGGGCTTCCTTAAATTCAGTCAGACGAGTCTGCTGACTGGCAGATAATTTTTAAACTTGTGTATGTGCCTATTCACCATACTCCACTAGATTTTCTTGGTGGTATTGGTGGGTTGCTACTAGAAAAGTCTACTGGGCAGCGAAATTAGGACGGACGGGTGTATGTGCCCACTCATTGTTTGCCATCAAGTTAGGTTGATGGACTTATCTGGATGGTGAAAAGGTAATAAACTACTCCATGTTGACTGGACATTTTCCCTGGTAGTTCTTCTTGCTTTCCCAGGTCTGGGGGACCTAGTTCAAACATCCAGAGGCAACACCCCATCATGTTTGGGGTTCACTTCCACACAATTCTGATGGCGGTGATTGTTGGTGGGATTCCTTAGGAAGGACCCATGCATCATTGAATTGAGGACATGAGTGACCTATTGATCCTCCTCCCTATATTATGGGAGGGACTGGTTTTTTCATTCTAGGGATAAGGACTGGAAACGGTTGAATATTGTGGTTGGCATAGTTTTATTCATGACCATCAGTCATTGCTGACTGGATGATCGAGGATTGTTATTAACTTGGAGAGCCTTTCAGGCAACCTCCAAGGTTAGGATAGTACCATGATGATGGTACTCCCTTACCTACACATTAGAGACCCAACGTGGAATATACTGAGTGGGTGATGATGTTCTTCCAGTCGATGAGGATCCATCTTGAGCAGCAGCTCATAAATTCACCGGTGTCGTCTTGAAGAAATCCATTTTGGGCTAAAGGGATTTCTGAGAAAAAACTTAAAAATAATAATACACTCCACTAAGTCAACATCTTATATATGGATACATACATGATTGATTCCTTCATCTTTCCTTACTTTATCAATTTATAGGGTCCTGATAGGTGGGTAACATTATTAACTTGGTTAAGGATTCAAGTCGGGTTTGCCATTTTTTCGTAGATCTTTGAAACATGTGTTCTAGTTTAAGAATGACTACTTCCATGCGGTTTCCATTAGATTTATTCATGGAACTGGAAACATCCAATAGTTATTTATCCATAATGTACCCACTTTACAAAGTCAGGTGTTTGTTAAGTTTAAACTTTACGATACTTAATAACATGCATTCATTGGGAGGATGGGAGGTCGGACTCATCACACCCTTTTGGGGGGAATTATTGTCTACTACAGGACTCTCTTTATAAATTTAATATATTTTCAAGAATACTTATTTATTCACCAATTATAACATAGGATTCCCTTGGAATTTTCAAACACTTATTAACATGTGTAAAAATTAGAATCATCTATATGTATTCAAATTTCATAATTAATGGAGATATTCATATGTATTTAGGGTTCTCCATCAATGGTATCCTCTCATATAATATTTAGAGATTAATTTAATCATCATTATGATGATACTGGTTTTTAAGACACACAGTGGGGTACTATGGAATTTATTATCATCTAGGGAGATGATGGATTATTTTGATATTGGGATCATACCCATAAAATAAGCTACGTACGTATCCTTGTGATCGGAATAAGAACCCTCATAGTTAAATTCCGCTTAATTAGACACATAATACCTTTTAAGGTCATGTGATAAAGACCTATCCATACATTTTAATGTCATGTGGTAAGTACATATAAGAGAAATGTGCTTAGTTAAGGTTTAGTGTGGGACTTATGCCTAATAAGCCCAAGGAACATGGAAATAATATGGGTTTTCAAGTAAGATTAGACCATTTTGGGAATATGGCCCAAGGAGAATATGGTTAATTTGATGTGTTGGGATTGAATCTCAATGAGGCTTCCTATGTATCCCATGTGTATAGTAATCCAAGCCCACATAGTTCGATGAGTCTCATAGAAGAGTATATTCCTTTAAGAGAAATAAATTTGTTCTTAATTCTTGAAAAGGATGCCGTGATGATTCGAGGGTTTAATTTGGGGCTTATGCCTAAGGAGGATGCCAGATTATGGGAATTTGGGTTGGATTTCTGAAGAGTATATCCAGTGAGCTCGGGCCCTGATAAGGGTTCCTACGTATCCCAATTATGGTGGAAATCATAGTTATCTTAGTTCAAGAATTTGTGAAAATATTATGATCATGAAAAACCTCTAATCCTACGTGAGTCATGCTCTATGTGAGAAACAAGAGGATGTCAAAGATTCAACAAAGGCACCCACACTATTCCTCATCCACTGGGGGAAGAGGGCACACCTATGACGGTGAGGGATGATAAGGTCGAGGTGACTGGGGAACAGGGCGAGGTGACGAGCCTTCCCTCTATTATATTTAAATTGGAAAAAGTCCAATGTAAGGAAGGATTTAAGGTCAAATAAGTATAGAGGATCAAGAATGCAAACTCCTGCTTGAAAGGTTAGGGTCTTACACCAAGATGGTTTCTCTAAAATTGATCCTGGTAGGGGAGGGATACATTACTTTTGCTTTCATTGAAAATAAATTGTGAACCATACCTTCCCTACTAGAGACGTAAGGTTCCAGGTTTTAGATATGAGAAAGATAGATCATAACCCAAACCCCAATCCTCAAAACCATGAACTTCCCAACACTATTCTTGGGATAAAGTTCCATGTGACTGCGGATATAAAACCCCACAGACACTCCATGAATCCTAACCCCATTGTGGAAAAATTTGGGAAACCTCTAACTACGGATATACAATCCCAAATAGGAGACACGCTGATGTGTCTTTCCCAAAGGTTTGATAAGTCAGGAGGTTTTGGTGGAGGTTTCAACAAAATTATTTTCAGGCAAGGGAGTCAATGAAGAATAATCATTTCCATGAATGTCTTTGAAGAGGGATTAATGGCTTGTAGAATGAAGAGTGTGGGTGAATCAAAGTGGGAAACCCAAGTATGTACTGGCGTTCAAGTATGGGTGTGCAAGTAGGCTTGGGCGACCTGATGTTCACTTGAGTGAAGAAAAACCTGAATGATAAAACTTGGGAGAGACCTAACTCAATCCTTCAAGAGTATTCACAGGTATTCCCAGAAGTGGGGTGCTCTTGTTCCTATGAGAAGAATATGTATCACATAAGTGTTTCTAATTTAGAGAGGTTGGGCACTTTAGGTACACAATTGTTATGAATTTCAATCACTAAAAGTACTTAATTCCTATGATCCTCCTTCAATTCCTCCACTTTTGGTGTTGAATAACTACCTTGAATGTTTTGGAAGACTTTGGGGAAGCAATGCAGTGAATAGAGTAGCAATTAGACTTCAAGGAAATTCGTCCATATATATGAAGGCCCTAAGGGTCTATTTATAGAAAAAAATAGGACCTTGGGTGAAAGGAGTGTGCACACGCAAGAAGGTTGTGTGCCAGATTTGGGTGCACAAGTACCTTTCGCGCCAACAGCTCTTTGGAATGACAAGGGTGATCCAATGCTCAAGACTTTTAAATCTTGATTTTATTCATGTGTTTTCTCCTATTTTTTGTAAGTTATTTCCCTTTTTCATTTTTATACTCTGTGAAAAAATGGTGTGTCAACACATGGTTTAGACCTAGCGTGGGCTGGAGCAGGTATTGTGGTATAGGTGTCCTCAGAAACTCAATGGTCTATGTGGTTTAATAAATATTAATTGATAATGTAATAAGTGTTTACTTATACATTGTAATTATTTCTCTATAAAACTTTATACACTTTTTATTGAATGGATTTGTTTTAGAAACTATTTTTAGGGGACTAATGGTTTTTACTCACACTCTACTCAGGTTTTTGATCAGTACTCGAATAGATTTCATTATTATAGGATAGGCTAAGGGAAAAGGCCCTGGGTTAGATAGCTGATTTTGGGATGAATGTTGGATGAGGGAACCAAATGTGGTTCGGTACCTATTTGGAGGTCATCAGTTTCTTTACTTTTTCTTTTCATTTTAATCAATTGACTCAAACTTAGAATGGCATGTTTTTTTCTTGAGTTTGATATTGTATTTCCTGCATTGATTATCATGATGTATTGGCATGGTTTACTGATATATATGATTCTGATATTGTTTATTTATTTCTATAGGTGTATTACTCTAATAAAAGAGTGTATAGTCTCCCCTGATCTTGTTATTAGACCCTCACAACTAGTCAGTATCCTCTGGCGTATGAGGAGGCACGCTTGATGTTATGTAACCAACCAGCTTGGGGAACCGGTGTGTGGCACTCGGGTCGGGATGTTAGAAAATTGTATCATAGGTCCTGTTTTATTTTCTTCATCTTTTTTCTTACTATTTGGGAAATTTATACATGAGACTAGTAAGATTCAGGGCTTAAATATGAGATTTTTCATGGGATTTGAAAACCTCTGTGTGGAGTAAAACCCAAGTACACTGGGTGGGAGTATTGTTATTGTTTTTTTGTAACAATTGAATATTATTTTAACTTGGGTGAAACACCTGTTTTATTTTCTGATTATTATTTCTGAAATTTTTTAGAGTTGACTCGTTGCCCATAATGTCATGATGATTGAGTCTTCATGCATCATTCTAAGTAACTAGGGTTATTTTGGGACATGAATTATTTTAGGCATGCACGAGAAGATGGGTTTTGGGTAATTTGTTGAACTCAAACTATTTTTAATTCCTAATAAAATTGAATTTATAATGGTGCCCAAAATGAATTTATAATGGTAAAATGATGAAAATTTTGAATAAATGGGTGTCTAACGTGAAACTAGACATGAGAATGAGAATATCCTTTTGAAAATATAGATATAGGTGTAGGAGGGTTAAGGGTAGTGATAACAACTCGTTTTTGACTACATGGTGAGATTTGGGGATGATTCATGTTGGGATTATTCGTCTTATGTAAATGTTATAAGGTTGTGTTTTGAGTCTTAATATGTGTGTTTTTCATTGTATTTTTATTCCATTATGGTGAAAATTTTCGAGATGATGATCCAAGGTCACGGTAGTGGATGATCCTCTAGTTGTTGAACCCGAGGAATTGATAGTTCTGAGTCAGGAAGTAAGGGAGATGTTATAAGAGAACATTAGTTGATTCATGTAGTTCATGGAAAGATAATTTGGGTGGGATATGAAGAGCATGCCAGATCTAAAAATGGAGTTTCAGTTTCCGCACCCTCTAAATTTTACTAGAAAGGGAGGACCCGAGGGAGATGAGTTCTAGGTTCAGTCATTCAATATGATACTTGACCATTTGGAGACTTCTATTGATAGGAGAGTCAAGTTGGATTCATATATGCTATGAGTATCAGTGAATCATGGGTGGGAAATTCAGGCATCGATTGGACAGACTGATGGTATGTCATGGAAGGACTTCTTGGAGAGGTTCTTGGAGAACTTTTTTCTAGAGACACTGTGAGAGGACAGAGTAGGAAAGTTCATGCAGCTGACTCTGGGGAGCATATCCATAATGGAATATGTTGGACACTTTATATACTTGAAACAATTTTATATTACATTGGTAAGAGATGAGATATCTATGAAGGGATTATTTCTGGATGAACTTAAGTGTGATATTAAGTCCCAATTTAACCTCTTTCGGTTAAAGAAGTTTGTTGACATGGTGTATCGGGATCTTATAGATGACAGTAACCTGAGTGAGACTTCCAATGAAGGACATATAATTTTTACTAGATGAACATGGGGTACATATTCATAAATAAGGAAACATCATTATAAGAACATTAACTAGAGGAGTGAGAAGCAGAGTGGGAAGTCAGGGGGATCAATCACTCAGGATCATACCCGGATAATTTTTCACCAGTGTGGTATGTTGGGACACTTCTAAAAAAATTGTCCCTAATAGCCATTGGAGTTCTGATATTGTGAAAAAATCAGCCATCCATAGATGTTATGAGGAACCCATAGCTGAGAGTTAGTGATGGAGGAGATAGACTAAACCATGGTGCAGGAAGGGGATATTCTGCACCATATCAATCTGGCAGCTGCAGTTCTACTGGCTAGGGAGGTAGAGGTAGTCTAAGTGGTTCTTCTAGGAAAGAAATCTAATATAAGTAGAGTGGTTCAACTCAGGGGAGTCAGATGGGATAACTAATAATAGGGGTAGGAAAGTTTCATGTGGTGCATCCTTCACTTTTGGATAGCAAGGTTAGACCATCGACAGTGAGAGGGTCTATTCTTATAGCTTCTACATTAGTTAGTTCCTTACTTTATACTAATTCCTCTCATTACTTTATATCTGTAAAAATTATTAATGGTCTAATCATGGTGGTGTAGCTTGTGATTGGGGTAATGACTATAGATACAACATTGTGAGTTTGGTCTAGTGACATCTATTTGTGCAAGGTATGTCCTCTTGAGATTGGGGAGAATCTTTTTCTGTGGGATCTTTATATTCTTGAAATGACAAGTTTCAACCTAATTATGGTTATAGACTAGATAGTCACATACTAAACCCACAAAAACTCTTACCACAAGAGAATGACATATATATATCCTAAGTATGGCCATTACATTCAACATTGGGGGTGTGAAATCTAGACAGGTCGAGCGGGTCTAATCACTCAACAACTAGGAGAGCTCATAGATCAGGTTACTAGTTTATTGTAAGATAACAGAGGTTTGAAATTTGATTCTTTTCAAACAGTAGTGGAACTATTTTAGGATGTGTTTTCTAAAGACTTCCCAAGGTTTCCACTAGAAATAGATGTATAATTCACTGTTGATATCATGTTAGGTGATGATCCAGTGTCTATTCCACCATAGATAATGGTTCCAAAAGAGATTCAAGATCTCAAGATTTAGTTAGAGGAGTTGGAGGGTAAGGGATTTATCCATCTGATTTTTTCTCCTTTGAGATCACTTGTATTTTTTGAAAAGAATTTTGTTTGGAGTTTGGGATTTTGTGTCAATTAACGAATGTTAAACAAGATGACTATGAATAACTGGTATTCTCTTCTACATATTGATAATTTATTTTACCTGTTAAGAGGAGCTTTTGTGTTCTCAAATATTAACTTGATATCAGTGGATCATTAGCTTAGAGATTGAACTTATGATATACCAAGGACTCCTTTTATAAAGAAGTATAGAATATATGAGTTCTCTATAGTGTCATTTGGGTTGACGAATTCACCATCAGCGTTTATGTCCTTAATTAATATAATCTTCCACTAAAACTTGGATCATTTCTGGTGGTGTTCATGGATGAAATCTTGGTGTACTCCAAGACTTATGATGATCATGCCCAATATCTTGACATTATCTTTTGTACACTGAGAGAGCATCAGCTATACACCAATCTATAAAAGTGTTAGTTTTGGATCGATCAGAAGCACTTCTTAGGACACATAATCTCATATAAATGTGTTTCATTAGACCTATAGAAGGTTCAGGAAGTGGCTTCTTGGGAGAATCCCAATAATGTGTTCTATATACATAGATTTTTGGGGTTAGATATATATTATCAGAGATTCAACCAAATTTTTTTTCATTTGGATGGTCCACTCTCAGGCTTAGACAAGAAAGGGATAAGTTTAATTGGAAGTAATCATGTGATAAGGCATTACAATAGTATAAAAATTGTTTGACATCAACACCAATCTTGATCCCACCTGATCCATGTGAGGAGTACATGATATATTGTGATACTTCTAGAATTGGACTTTGAGCTATGTTGATGAAAGGAGATCTAGTTATAATATATGATTCATGATAGTTAAGGCCTCATGAATGGAACTACCATGTACCTGACCTCAAGTTGGCTACAGTGGTTTATGATTTGAATTGTTGGTGGCACTATCTTTTGGGAAAAAAGTTCATAGTTTTTATAGATCACAAGATCGTAAGGTATATCTTTTCACAATGATATTTGAATATCTAGTAGTAGAGGTGGTTTGATTATATGTAGTCATTTGATTTAGAAAAAGCATATACACTTGGTATGGGAAATAGTGTGGTTGATGCTTTGAGATGGAAAACACTGACTCGGGAGTTACAAGAGTATAGTGCTGAGTGGAGGTTGATGACTTTACTGGTTTTAGATGCATGTGGTAGTTCAGGAGAGTTAAGAGAATATGACTCTCCTATCAGTATCATTGGATTCTACACTTTTGAGATAATTAGGGACATATAGTATTAGAATCTAGAGTGTTTTACCTTGGAATAAATCCTTGAAGGTGGGGTGTTACCTTCAAATTGATTGATAGATGAAGAAGATATCATCTACATGAAGATTTTGGTTGTTGTGCCTATGTGAATGTGAAAGGATTTGATATGGTAATTTAATGACTCAAAGTTTGTGGTACATCTAGGTGTGACCCAAATGTATCATGACATACAATCACAGTTTTGGATATCAGTCATGAAAAGGGAGATAACAGGGTTCGTAACACGATGTTACAACTATTAGCAGGTGAAAGTAGAGCATCAATGACCTATAGGTTTGCTACAAAAAATACCTATTACATAGTGTAAATGGTATGAAATGACTAAGGATTTTGTGGTTGGTATTTTTAAGATACCTAGGAAGAATGAATTTATCTGTGTTATTGTGGATCAACTGATGAAAGTAGCTTATTTCTTTCCTATACGGGAAACCTTCTAAAAAGAATAGTTGGAAGAACTGTATGTTCTAGAGATAGTCCATCTTCATGGGGTTACATTAACTATAGTTTCATATAATGACTTGTTCTTCCCTTTACACTTATATAAGGGTTTGAATAAAGTGATCGATACAAATGTATTATTGAGTATGGATTCCCACCCATAGATAGATTGGAAGTCAGAGCATACTATACAAGTACTTGAGGATATGTTGTGGGCATGTGTTCTTGACTTCAATGGATCTTGGGAGAAACACTTTGAATTTGAGGAGTTTTACTATAAAAAATATCAAGAAACTACAAAGATGGAACTATACGAGGCTCTTTATGTTAGGTTGTGTATATCACCTCTATTATGGATAATGTTAGGTGAGTCAGAGTTGTTGGGACTGAGTCTCGTGTAGGAGACGTCAGAGAAAGCTTAGCTGATTTAGAAATATATGGCTCCGAATCAGAGTAGGTAGAAGTAATATTATGATAGATGGAGATAATCCATAGAGTTTACAGGGGTGATTGTGTATTCATTTGAGTGTCTCCTAGGTTGGGTCACCACAAGATACATAGGAAGGGAAAGCTAGCGCCAAGGTTCGTTGGACCTTTTGAGGTTGTGGAGTGAATCAGGCTGGTGGCATACTGATTATCTATTCTATATAAATACTGATCTATGAATGATGTTTTCCATGTATCAAAACTATTAAGGTATCACCCCGGCCCTTCTCATGTGATCTATGTGAATCATGTTGATCTTAAGGTTGATGTGTCCTTTGAGGAGAATCTGAAACATGTGTTGGATCGCAGTGGTAAAGTGTTGCAGGGAAAGACCATGTTGGTAGTTCATGTATTATGGAAACATAGATGTGGTTAAGAGGAATCAAGGGATAGAAAAGTAGATATGAAGGCTCAGTGGCCCTATATTTTTGGCTTGGAATCATAGAGAAGCTTGGAAGTACAGCTCGAGAACAAGATGTATTAAGGTGGGGAGATTGTAAGATCCTAATATTTTCTAGTGTTGTATCAAACTATTTTATAGGTACTATTATCTTTAAATATAAGTATTTCATTTTTTTTGTACCTTTTGGTGTGTTTGAGAGAATTTTGAGAAAAGGGTTTCTGCACGGTTGGCTCGCGATTGGAGAAACCCGTACGCCCCAACCCTGCAAGCTACACAACTCTGAAAAGTGAGGGTTCATATGACTAGAACACAGTTTTTCGAACCATGCATCGTAAAAGGAAAAAGCTTGAACACCTAGAAAATAGGAACACGTTTGGGGAAACCATGATCCCTTATTTAGTAAACTAAGTACATGAATTAATTAATCCCAAAAATTATTTAGAAATTCCTCGAACCCTCGAAACTCACCTATTTTGACCCCCATTCATCCCAAGGAGGTATTTCACAATTTTTGAGCTCTCAAGATGAATTCTAAGGCCATATGACCTCCTTTTTCTACTATTTAAATCCCATAACAAAGAACCACATCTCTCTCAGTAAGAGGATCATGTCTCATTTTTTCCTATTCATCCTCCTTTATTGTTTCTCTAGTTTGGTGGTAGAAATATTTTATTTTTCCTATATCTAGATCTAGATTGGGTGAATCAATATCTAGTATTATGGATATATAAATATAGATAAATTTAACTTGATTTAGGTTATTGATCCGTAACCCAATCTACATCATTGTGCTGCCCAATGTTTTAGGTTTTCCATTGGGCGATTAACAATCAACAAATCAAGGTAGGTGGTATAATTTTCAAATACCATAGTTGTAATTTTGATTAAGTAAATGCAATTTTAATAATTTATATAGTTGTTTGGAAATTGAAATCCTTAATTGAATTAATGAATGTGGTAAATTAATTAATTGAGATATTTGTGAAATTATGAGACTTAGGGATTATTGAATGAGATAATTAATTGGAAAATTAATTTTGAGATTTCAGGATTTTTGGATTTGATGATTATTTTTGGGAATTAATTATGAGGGGATTGAGATGGTTGAATTATGAAATTAAATATGTAATAAGGATATTTAATTGGTGACTTAATTATCAATGTATTTATTGGTATATTGGGGATAATTAATTATTCATTTAATTATAAAAGTGTTAAATTTTAAATTGAGAATTATTAATTGGTGAATTAATTTATTAGATGTTGAGGTTGTTAAATGGTTAATTTATTGTTGAATTGATTAATGGAAATTTATGTTCTTAATTTATTTTCAAATTAATTAATGGACTTTGAATATTTAATTTATTAATTAATTGATGGAAGTAGTGGTGATTAATTGTGATAAGAGGGTAAATATTATTTAATCTTGGTAGATAACTAGGTTATTAGACCTGAAGATCTAATCTAAGTAAATAATCATATAAATGTATGGTTGATAAATGGGGTGTTAGACATGAAGATATACTATAGTGATATACATGGATGTTCAGAAATGGGATTATAGACATGGTGATCTATGCTAATGACAGATCTATATGTATTTTTGATAAATGGGGTGTGAGACATGAAAATCTACACCAATGTTAAATGTGCATGACTGAGAATTGGGGTGCTAGACATGACGTTATATGCCCAAAATGTATATGCATGATAGAGAATTGGGGTTCTAGACATGAAATTCCATGCCCATGGTAAATATGCAGGATTCATAAATGGGGTGCTAGAAATGGTATTCTATACGCAAAACATAAGCATTATAATATGGTTCCAATTGTCTGTAATAATGAAACTGAAATAAAATTAATAATGAAATCCCATTTGATTAAGAGAATTGTGAGTTGAATATGTAACATGGTATAGACCTCGAATAGGACGAAGCGGGTATTGAGGTATGGGTGTCCTTGGGAACTCGGTGGTTTATGTGGTTTGATAAAGATTAATTGATAATGTGATGATTGTTTACTTATGAATCCAAATTATTTATTTATACAAAAACATACACTTGTAATTGAATGGATTTTTTTAGACATTTTTGGTGGTGACCTACTTAGTTGTACTCACACACTAATCAGGCTTCTTGATCAGTACCTAAAGAGATTTTATTATTTTAGTACAAGCTAAGGGAATAGACCCTATGTTAGATAGTTGATTTGGGGTTGGATCTTGGATGAGGGAACCATAAGTTGTTCAGGAAATGATTGTGTAACACCCCGAGATTTTATGAGAATTATTTTATTTTATATATTTTGTTGTACGCTACACCAAGATTATCTTGCGCTATACGCAACACCATGTTAGCTTGCAGTATAGGCAATACTATTCTTGGCTCGTGTTACACACAATTTCAAGTTTGTTTTGTGGAAATTATTCTATGCAACATTAAGAATAGATTTTATTTAATGTATAAATGAAATAAGTTTTGATTATGTTATACGCAACACCAAACAGAGCTTTCACTACACATATCCCGGACTTGGCTTGCATTACAAACAATCAAGACCTTCTTTGATAGCCTGTGTAGTACACAATACCAAGTTTCACTAAACGATATATTATTATAATATTATTATGAACTAGTCGTTATGAATAGTAATACACACTTTTTGAAATTTTATAAATTTCATCTTTCAAAATGGACTTCATTTTTGAATTCGTAATATCAAAGTTATCCTAGGGTGAATTTTTGGTATTTTTCTGAAAACTTTCAATTTTTGATGAATATTGAAAACATTGGGTGACTATTTAAAAACCGACTTTTTATTTAAATAATTATTTATTGAATTTAAATTTATTTTAGGTAAAAATTGATACATAATACCTATATAATTTCAATTTAATTCATTTGAGTCATTTTATAATAATTTTAGATATATCGAAATTTTATTGAACTTTTCACCGTCTTTTACCCACCTCCTAAGAGAATTTGAAAATTTACATAAAACATAATTTTACCACTTCTGTGAGTGGAATTTCAAAAATATGAGAGACACGGTTAATATCAAGGAGTAAAATGTGGTTCAATAAGATAAAAATATTTTTTGGTGAATAGTAACTTTTTACTTTTATTTACCACGGTTAAAAGTAAATAAGGTAATTAAGGTTAAAAATGATATTATTATTACCCTAACACATGTCATAATTCTATTTTATAAGTGTAATTAGACCAGAATAAACCATAGGAATAAAATATTACCATTTAGGTCCACTTGGATTAGATTAGGACACTTATTATTATTTTATTTAAAGAAGAGTTAAAATAGTTAGAATGAATGTTTAATAAATAAAACATTTTTAATATAGGGTTATACATAAGATATATTCTAATATAAATATTAATTAGAAAGATAAAACTATTTACTACATAATTTTATTTTATTTATCATTTTTAGACATTAAATTATTTAATTTATATATGACACAATGATGATGCAGTAATTACCTTATTAATGAAATATTAACATAATTGATGTTATAAATACCCAAATAAATGTAATTTGAGACTTTTTATGAATTAAACTAATTTTCTAGGTTAATATGACATGTCAGTATTGATTAAATTAACTTTTTTCGAAGTAATCATGTTGTTATGATTTTCAGAAAAATCAATTACCAAAGAGTGTCAAAATTGACATAAAATAGTTTTTTTTAAAAATATTATATTATTAATTGTTATTATATTCCTAAAAATCTAAGGATTGGACAAATTAATTAGATAAGGTTATATATATTAATAATGAACCACTTGGGGTTATTTTGGCTTGTTATAGTAAGTTTATTAACCATATAGTGTAAGAAAACAAGAAGACACGGTAAATGTTAAATTATTTAACTTATAGTTAAATCTAAATGATAAGGTTAAAATAGTAACCTAAACTTGTCTAAAACAAATTGGTTGAGATTATTTTTACCCATACCCACTTTAGCTTATAAATCAATGAATTTGGAGCTATTATATACCGAATATGACTTTATTATAAGATAATATTTTAAGTTTTTCCAAAGGTTCCCCTATCCTCCCTTATAAAAAGGGCACCCTTCCCTCTTCTCTTCACACCCTTTTGAGCCTTGAAGCTTGGACAAACCCTACCAATTACTCTTATAAACCTCTCTAGTTTTATCCTAGAGGTTCTGTTTTTCTCAAAATACCCACTCTAGTGCCCTAAGAAGAAGTTTAAAGAAGGTGCGTTGAGGAAGAGGTAATCTCTTCTTCCGATGCTTTCAAGTTTCTTTCTTCTTCTACTTCCTCTTCTTTAGTTTTTTCATTATAAAGTAATAACATCAGTATTAATTAAATACTGATATGTTATTATAAATATTGAACAACCCTATTTCGACTTCTAACCATCCTACGGAAAACGAAATCACCGCGTGTGCGTATGTACGAAATACCGTCTCCACGCCGTGGTGTAATCATTTTTTCGACCACCACCTTACTTTGATGGGTATAATGGTGTAAAGAATAACTATATATGAATATTATAACATAATACTGATTCTAAGATATTATATCATCCACTCCAATTCCATTCAATAAATATGGGAACGATATCATCGCTCGTGTGTACGTACGGATTACCGTCTCCACGATGCGATGAGATTAATTCTCCATGTTAACAATTCAAGAATGATTATAAATTATATATAATAAGTGATCATGAAATATATTACATAATAATTCTACTCGATTTAGGTATATATATGTGTATGTCATCTACTTAATTCCATTCAATTCAATAAGGAAACGAAAAACAACGTTCATGCGTACGTACGGCCTACCGTCTCCATTAATGGTGTATTTCTTTCCATTTATCGATCGATTATATATATATTCTGAATATATATTATATATAAATCATTTTTTACATTCTGTAATTAAGTGATCATGATCTAAGTAATCATATTAATAATTACAAGTCAAAACATGGATGATAAATGAAACGATTTTACCCAAAATGCTGCTTTAACATGGAATTGACTAATGAACGGATAAAATAAAGTCATAAGTGAATCATATATGATATCATAAATATTATTATGGTTATATTACAAGTTATTAATATGTTTAAACCCACTATATAGAAGTCTCGGACACATATGGAAGAAATTGGACATAAGTTAAGGGGTATTTATTCCAATCTCATTCTTATTCGCGATTGTTTATTTGTAAGTATTTACTGGGGTTATGTTTATTATCCATGTCCATATGTTCTCAAAATGTTTTAATAAAATGTTTAATTTTCTTCCATGTATGTTTAAAGTCATTTTTACCCTTTTTTACTTTTACCACATCGTATGGAAGGAATCTTTCTTTTTTTACCATACGAGGTACTTTTTGACTTTTCTGGAAAAAGTACGAGAAGAATGTTTCTTTTAACTTATACAACATGAAAAGATTTTTACGGTTTCATAATGACTTATTTCAATGAAGTATCCTCTACAAAATTTCATGGTTATTTTCAATAAAATCCTTTTCTTTAAAAATTGTGTGTCATTTTGTGAAAAGAAAATGATTTTGAAGAAGAAAGGATATTTTCCTCAAGAATTAATTTTAAGTGTTTTATCAAAACTATTTTCCATCTAAGATGACATTATTTCATATGTTTATGTTTCAAGTATAATGTCTCTATGATTTACATGGTTTCACTTTTCTTATGATTAAATGATATTCATTTGTTTTATATGGATTATGTGATGATGGCATGATGTTTATGAAACCCATTTTATTCTTTGGGTTACGATGAATGATTTATGTTTATTTTGTGGCACAAGTAAGAATGATTTCATTATGAGATGGGTGGGACCTATATCTCCCTCTAATGAATTGGGTAATGATTTATATCTCTTGAGATAGACATTTTTGGAAGGGTAAGTTAATTCGGTTCAGTGTTACAGGACTGAAACAAGGAGTGAACTCGATTCAGAAAGGGACTTTGTACACTAAGATGGTCTTGGTAGTTGTAAAAACCCGATTATTATTTTTGAGGTACATGTTTCTTATTTTCTCTTTTCCATAAGTGTTTTTGAGAAAATAAGGAAAATGGGGAAAATCCCAAATTTTGGGACTGCACACCGTGTACTTTTCCACACGCCATGTACTTTTGGCTGTGTGGGAAGAGTAAACAGGGTGTGTAGCCATGTCGGCAACGAAGGGTGTAAAAACTGACTACACGCCATGTAGTGGTCCCTTACACACCGTGTAGTCAGTCGGTAGGTGAAGAGTAAGGCGGTGGCCAGTTGTGCGACCAAACACGCCGTGTAGTCATGTCAGTAGATGAACAGTGCCACATTGGCAGGAAACCACCAAAGGAACAGTTAAAAAAATGGAAAGTACACGCCGTGTACTTGGAAATACACGCCGTGTACTTTTTTTCACTTAAAATGGGCAGTAGCCTCCCCTATTCACAGGGAAGGCTTAGAACCGAAGGAAGGAGCGAGAGAGGAGGCCAAAGCTTTGGAGATCCACCGAGCGCACGTCGGGAATCCGTTTTCTGCACCGTCGATCTCCCTGGATCCGCACGGGTGAGTTCTCCCTTCTCCTGGTTTAGTTCTTACCAATTCTTCCCCTAAGGGATGTTATTTGGGTTTGAACGAGTTTTCTTTCACCTTAGATATACCTCATTCTAGGAAGATTCATGGAACGTCATTTGAGTATACTGATCAGGGGCGTTAAAGGTAGGTGGATTGGTGTTTATTTTCCAACTGTCGTGCATTTTTTTTGTGTTTTTGAGCTACGAACCCATATTTGGGGTGTTGTGTGGCTGAGGCCATGTCTATTTTAAATACATTGAATTGTATAGGTCATTTAAATGTGATAATAACTACTGTTTTGAATCGCTGCTTGGATCCAGGACCACCCCAGGGGTGCGTTCCTCTGTTTAGTTGTTTGGCCGGATACCCGAGGGTATGCCATTGTAATAATGTTTATTGAATTTCCTTTAGAGTAATTGCATGTGTTTTTGTTGTTTGTATTTTCGGCTTAGCCTGGTTACTTTCTTAGCTTGAGGGCAGTGCTTTACTTAGCCTGAGGGTAGTGTTACCTTTAGCCTAAGGGCAGTGGTTATTTCGGTCTGAGGGAAACTTCTTCGTGCTTGTGGGCGATAGAATCTGTTCCTAAGGGTGAAACTTCGTACACCTGATGGAAATATGTGTTATTCCTGAGGGAAAGATTCATATTACCTAAGGTTAGGGGTTTGCGTGTTTGAGGACACTGACGGTTTACATATAAATTCACTGTGGTGGTTTCTTAAATAATAAATAATGAAATGAAATTTAAAATGGAAATAATTGGTAAGGTTAGTTACTTTTGAGTACTGCTTTGTTTATTGCATTTTACTACTGCACATTGTTGTTGCATGTTTACATACAGTTGGGCATGGGCCGTTGTTGGGTGCCTACTGGGATTTATTTCTCACACCCTGTTTGGTTCATGCTTTTCGGCCCAAATAGATTACGTTTCTACAGGTCTAGATAAGGGAAAGGGTCCCTATACATGTACTTGATTGCTGCTGAGGAGTAGGGGAGCATGGGACTGGGCTTAGGATCGTGATGCTACTAGTTTCATTGTTCTGTTTTGTTGTACTCTGTATTGTATAGCACTGTAATGTATCATTTTCTGGCTGTTTTCTTAGAAATTGAGACATGTTGCATCATATATATATATATCTAGATGGTTATCCTTTACTACAGTTGTTAAATTAAATGTGCATGGTTTATTTCTTCCGTTGTTGTTGTATTCTTTTTATTTTCTTCCGCTGCGCTGCACTTTGAAAAATGAGGGCATAATTTCCCCACTATCAGACCTGGTCCCTTGCTGTTAGTCGGTAGCCTCTAGCGTTTGGGGAAATGCACTCGAGGTCACATGGAAAACCGGGTTCGGGGAAACTGTTGAGTGGCACCCAGAACCGGGACGTTACAAAGTGGTATCAAAGGGGTATCTTTTCTTTGACTTACTATTTGGAGCCTTATTTAGGGATAATATGAGAATAGTAGTTGGTAATAAGTTGTGCCCGGGCGTAACTAACCCGTGTACAGGGAAAATCCAATTTACCTCGTGTTCCAATTTTTCTGATTTTTCAATTTTACAGTTGAATTTATTTTCACCGAAGGGTGACACACTTGTGATTGTGCTGGTTATATTTTATTCATGGTTTCTATTTAGTTGCAATCCGATGAGATGAGGGTATTCCATCTCATGCACAATTTATGCACATGCTAGATTTCACATGCCATGCACAGATCAATGCCATGTATGATCATTAGAAATTTCATGTTGTTGTGATAGTTGATGTGCTAGAAAAGCATGATGTTGTGATTGCTGCTTTGATAAATACCTGCTATGTGATACGGTATTATTGTGTGAGCTTGTTTATAGAATGGATTCCAAACATTGGTTTTTGGGGAGTATGGGCTCTCATTGACCGTAATTTGGTGGATCATTAGTTGTTTATACAGTTATAAGACATATAAGATGACACACTTTGATTCACGGGGAGTATGGGCCCTCACGGATCGGAATTTGGCACTTTGGTGTTGTTTCTTAGTATTTTCTGGGTTCCGGAGGTGTTTCTGAGGCATACTGTCTGGAAACCCAGTATACACACCGTGTAGTGATTTAAACACGTCATGTGTGGTCTTCTGTTCGGGATGAAAGGAATACTTTTTGAGTACACGCCGTGTAGTCTCTTCCCGTATAAAAGACCATGTCGGCAGGGACACAAGGAAGGGAAGATCTTGGGATGAACACGCCATGTACCAGATATACACTCTGTGTAGTGTTGACCCGGAGTCCGCCCGTGTAACAAACAAACACAGATGGAGGAGACCTTAAGACATACACACCGTGTCCACTATGAAACATGTCGTGTAGTCTGACCTGGGGACTCGGCCGTGTAACTAACAACACGGGTCGGATTAATCCTTTCATGTACATGCCGTGTGTATATTGAACACACCGTGTAGTGTGAGCCGTGTGTCTGGCCGTGTAACTAACAACACGGGTCAGGGAAGCTCGTATAGTACACGTTGTGTACCTGTGGGACACGTTGTGTAGTCTTGTCCAAGGACAGACCATGTGGACTTAGCCGTGTGGATGGAAAACAGGGTGGTGTACACACCGTGTTCGGGTGTCACACACCGTGTGGTATCTACCCAAGTAGTCGGCCGTGTGAAAAATGACAAAAAATTGGAAAATTACACCATACACATCGTGTAGATGATATACACGCCGTGTTGTTTTGTTGAACGGGATCTGTGTGTCTTAGCAATGTAGAAGAACCCGGGCAGGGGAAGGGAAGTCAAGTACACATCGTGTAGTCATTATACACGCCGTGTAGTCTTGTTTTTCAATTTTGAATTCCTTCTTCCTCCTGTTCCCTTTTGGGTTTCTTCGTTTTCAGTCTTTAATAATCTTGTTCTAAGGCGTGCATCTGACCATGTAGTGTCATGCTGCCGAGACGACCATGCGTTATTCGTCAGGAGAGCGACAACGACTATACTCCAGAGATAGTGGGTCATGGGCTACCAGTGGAACCTCCAACAGAGACAGATGCAGTGCCAACTGTTATACTAGAAATAGGCACAGATGCGCTGTTCCGTGAAGGCTTTATGTGGTTCATGCAGACCTTTCAGGGAGCACCGCCGGATGCCACATCTATGGCTGAGCTGACTCATATCATCTAGAAGCTTCATCCACCTACATTTTCAGGGGATGGAGGACCACAGGATGCAGAGTCTTGGCTTGGATCGATGCAGACTATTTTCGAGTATCTTGAGACGCCTCCAGGGCGGAGGGTCAAGCTCGCGACTTATATGCTGCGTGATTCCGCCAATAGGTGGTGGGATGTTACCACCTAGTCAGAGCATCACAGAGACATGGCGTGGGAATATTTTCAAGAAGTCTTCTATGACTTCTTCTTTCTAGATACACTGAGGGAAGATAGAGATTAAGAGTTCATGAATCTGCAGCAGGGCGCTATTTCGGTGATGGATTATTCTGCTTGCTTCACTAAGCTTCAGCATTTTTCACCCGTTCTGGTGGGTGATGAGACGTTGAGAGCCAGATGCTTTGAGGATGGTATTCGATATGAAATTCGAGCACTGGTGAACATTTTCAGGTTACCTATGGTACATGATATTGTGAACCAGGTGCTGATTACAGAGAGGAACCTGCGGGAAGCTAGTGGTGTGGGCCAGGGCGGTTCAGCCCCAGTTTCTGGTATTATTTCTACCAGTAAGAGGAAGAGATAGATGGACTACTCTCAGGGTGGCAGTACCAGCCAGAAGAATGTTTCCAATGGCCAGGTTATATGCTACCAGTGTGGTAAGGAGGGGCATAAGAGACATCAGTGTCCACGAGACCCAGTGGAGTGCCGAGCTTGCGGAAAGATGGGTCATCTGTAGTGCTTTTGTAGGGCATTTCTACCAGTGGCTAGTGAGAGGGGTTCTGTGCAGACTCCATGTGCGGGAGCAGGACCATCAGCTTCTTACCAGTCCGAGAACTGGAATACATCTGGGCGTGCAGGTAGAGATGGTAGCCATGGCCGTGGTAGCTAGACACTAGGATCTCAGAGGCTGCAGGGCGGGACAGCTCAGGGTATCTAGGCTGTGTTGTAGGGTCGCGACACTGGGTAGGCATATGCAGTGCAACATACCCAGTAGGATCAGGATCCCGGACCTTCTACTGTCAGAGGTACTATTCTAATAGCTTCTGTTTTACCATCAATACTTTTCGATACGGGTGCTACACATAGTTTCATATCTGTGCCCATTGTGGAGAGCCTTGGGATCTATGTTTCTCCTTATTCTGATATCATGACGTTAGATACTCCGTTGGGGACTCGAACAGCTATTGTCCGTCAGTGCAAGGAGTACCCCCTTGAGGTTGGTGGGTGTCACTTCCTTTGGGACCTCTATGTCTTAGAGATGATGAGCTATGACTTTATTCTCGGGATGGACTGGTTGGTTCCCTTTCGAGCCTTTGTAGACTGATATCATCGCAGCGTGCGTTTCATGTCACTAGAGGGTGGAGAGATTCTATACAAGGGTGAATGGGATGTTCAGGCGAGTCGATCTGGACCAGAGCATCGTGGGTGAGGTGGAGTCACAGCCTAGATTGCGAACTTATATATGGACCACCAGGTGACTTGTCATGCCGATTTCCCTCCAGTGGTTGATCGTTTTAGGGATGTCTTTCCGGATAACTTTTTAGGTCTACCTCCAGAGCGTGAGGTGTATTTATCTATTGAGCTTGTACCAGAAGCAGCCTCAGTGTCTATTCCTCCTTATAGGATGGCTACACCAGAGTTTTAGGATATCAAGAGACAATTATAGGATTTACAGGAATAGGGGTTCATCCGAGCCAGTACTTCTCCTTGGGGCTCGCTGGTCCTCTTTTCAAAGAAGACGGACGATACCCTCAAACTCTGTGTGGATTATTGGAAGCTGAACCAATTGACGATTAAGAACCAATATCCCTTGCCAAGGATTGATGATCTTTTTTATCAACTTCGTGGAGCACGAGTGTTCTCAAAGATTGAATTGAGATCAGGATATCATTAGCTGCACGTTAGACCTTTTGATATACCTCTCACAGTTTTCAGAAGCAGGTATGGTCTATACGAGTATACGGTTATGCCGTTCAGACTCACAAACGCGCCAGTAGTTTTCATTGCTCTGATAAATCGCGTGTTCCATCCTCATCTGGACTCTCTCGTGGTAGTATTATTGGATGATGTATTGGTTTACTAACACACTCGACACGACCATTCCACCCATCTTGAGATCATATTGAGTACACTGAGAGAGCATCGACTATATGCTAAGCTCTCAAAGTGACACTTTTGGATGGACCAGATTCACTTCCTGGGTCATATCATCTTAGAGGCAGGAGTTGTAGTAGACCCAGAGAAGGTGAGAGTAGTAGTTTCCTGGGAGAATCCTAAAAACATATTTTAGATATGGAGTTTCTTAGGGCTGAATGGTTACTACAGACACTTCATACAGGACTTCTCCCTCTTAGCAGTTCCATTGATAGGTTTGACTAAGAAGGGTGTGAAGTTCGTATGGTCGGAAGCTTGCGAGATAGCCTTTCAGGACCTGAAGGGAAGTTTGACATCAGAACCAATCCTGATACTCCCAGAGCAGGGGAAGAGGTATACAGTTTACTGTGATGCATCAGGGATTGGGTTGGGAGCAGTGTTGATGCAGGGCGATTGAGTAGTTGCGTATGGGTCTCAGCAGTTGAGGCCACATGAGAGGAATTACCCAACGCATGATCTCGAGTTAGCTGCAGTTGTTCATGCATTGCATTGTTGGAGACGTTATCTATTGGGAGAACATTTTGTGGTTTTCACTGACCACAAAAGTCTCAAGTATATCTTTAATCAGTGTGACTTGAATCTGAGGGAGCGAAGGTGGGTCGAATACCTTCATTCATTTGATTTTTAGCTTTCCTATACACCTGGAAAAGGTAATGCAGTAGCTGATGCATTGAGCAGGAAGACTCTAATACAGGAAGTACATGAAGCCAGTGGTGAGTGGAAGCTTATGGATTTGTTCTCTGAGATGCATCTGGAGGTTCACAACAATCAGGGGCAGAACTATCTTTTATCTTTAGTTCTGACCTCTACCCTCCTGGATAGAGTGAGGATGAGACAACTATCTGATTTGGAAGGACTAGTTCTACGGGATTCAGAAGCAAGTGGGGACCCTCCTCCTGGGTGGACGATAGGAGATGACGAGGTATTGTGTTTCCATGGACCAGTGTGGGTTCCAGGGGATATATGTGAGGATCTGATGCATGAGTTTTAAGTTTCATCTTGTGCAGTTCATCCTGGAGTAACCAAGATGTATCAAGACTTGCGACGTCAGTACTGGTGGCCGGGTATGAAGAGAGATGTAGCTGGTTTTGTTACGAGGTGTTCCACCTGCCAGCAGGTGAATGCGGAACATCAGAGGCCATCCGGACTGTTACAGCAGTTACCCATCCCGGAGTGGAAATGGGATGATGTCACGATGGATTTCGTGACTGGATTGCCAAGGTCACCTCGAGGAAATGATGTCGTGTGGGTTGTTGTGGATAGACTCACAAAGGTAGCTCACTTTTTACTGATCAAGGAGACCTTCGGTGTTGACGAGCTTGGAATTTTGTATATCCGAGAGGTCATATGTCTTCATGGGGTCCCTCATTCTATCGTTTCAGATAAGAACGCCCATTTTACGTCTCATTTCTGGCAGAGTTTTTAGAGGGCACTGGGTACACAGGTACTTTTGAGCACAGCCTACCACCCTCAGACTGATGGCCAGTCAGATCGCACATTACAGGTTCTTGAGGACATGCTGTGTGCATGCATCCTAGCCTTTGGGGGATCTTGGGAGAAGCATATACCCCTATTCGTGTTTTCCTATAATATCAGTTTCCAGGGAACTATTGATATGGCACCTTACGAGGCTCTATACGGTAGGCCATGTCGATCACCTTTGTGCTGGTTAGAGGCGAGTGAGGTAGCTTTACTGGGACCACGTCTCATGCATGAGACTTCTGAGCGGGTCTAGTTGATTCAGAAGTGGATGGCTACCACATAGTCTCGTCAGAATTCTTATGTCAATCGCCGCAGATGACCTTTGGAGTTCGTGGTCGGGGATCAGGTTTTCTTGCGTGTTTTTCCGAGGTTGGGACACAGATGGATAAGGAGATAGGGTAAACATTCACCGAGGTGTGTGGGGCCATTTGAGATTCTGGAGAGAGTCGGACCGGTTGCCTATCGGTTACAGTTACCACAGAGGAACCGGGCCATGCACGACGTCTTCCATGTATCTCAGTTGTGAATCTATCATTCAGACCCGTCTCACATTTTTTAGCCCGAGGAGGTTGAGCTTCAGGTAGATGCATCATTTGAGGAGCATCTGATTCATATCGTTGATAGGAGCATGAAGGTTCTCCGAGGTCGGTCAATTCCTCTCATACGGGTGTTATGGCAGTATGGCCGAGTGCAGGACGAAACCTGGGAGCGGGAGACTAACGTACGTGATCAGTGGCTAGAGTTGTTCACAGATATATCTTCACCACCCTTGGAAGGGCAATTCGGGGACAAATTTATTTAAGGGGGGAATTTTGTAAGAACCCTATTTCTTATTCTTGAGGTATGGGTTTCTTCTTTTCCCTTTTCCTTAAGTGTTTTTGAGAAAATAAGGAAAATGAGGAAAATCTTAAATTTTGGGACTACACGCCATGTACTTTTCAACACGTCGTGTACTTTTCTACCTGCCGTTTACTTTTGGTCGTGTGGGAAGAGTACACAGGGTGTATAGCCATGTCAGCAACGAAGGGTGTAAAGACCGACTATACGCAGTGTAGTGGTCCCTTACACGCCGGGTAATCAGTCGGCAGGCAAATAGTAAGGTGGTGGCCAGCTGTGTGACCGAACACGCCGTGTAGTCATGTCGGCAGAGGAACAGTGCCACGCTGGTGGGAAACCGCCAAAGGAACAGTTAAAAAAATGGGAAGTACACTCCGTGTACTTTGTTTTTTTCTCTTAAAATGGGAAGTAGCCTCCACTATTCACAAGGAAGGCTTAGAACTGGAGGAAGGAGTGGGAGAGGAGGCCGGAGCTTTGGAGATCCACTGAGCACACATCGGGAATCCATTTTCTGCACCGTTAATCTCCCTGGAACCGCACAGGTGAGTTCTCCCTTCTCCTGGTTTAGTTCTTACCAATTATTCCTCTAAGGGATTTTATTTGGGTTTGAACGAGTTTTCTTTCACCTTAGATCTACCTAGTTCTAGGATGATTCATGGAACGTCGTTCGAGTATACTGATCAGGGGCATTAAAGGTAGGTGGATTAGTGTTTATTTTCCAACTGTCATGAGTTTTTGTGTGTGTTTGAGCTACAAACCCATATTTAGGGTGTCGTGTGGCTGAGGTAGTGGTTATTTTAAATACCTATAATTGTATAGGTCATTTAAATGTGATAATAACTACTGTTTGAGATCGCTTCTTGGATCCAGGACCACCCTGAGGGTGCATTCCTCTGTTTATCCATTTGGCCGGATACCCGAGGGTATGACATTGTAATAATGTTTATTGAATTTCCTTGAGAGGAATTACATGTGTTTTTCTTGTTTGTATATTCAGCTTAGCCCGGTTACTTTCTTAGCCTGAGGACAATGCTTTACTTAGCCTGAGGGCAGTGTTACCTTTATCCTGAGGGCAGTGGTTATTTCGGCCTGAGGTAAACTTCCTCATGCCTATGGGTGATAGACTTTGTGCCTGAGGGCGACACTCTGTATGCCTGAGGGAAATATCTGTTATGCCTGAGCGAAAGATTCTGATTACCTGAGGGTAAGGGTTTGCGTGTTTGAGGACACTAAAGTTTACATAGAAATTCATTGTGGTTTTTTCATAAATAATAAATAATGAAATGAAAGTTAAAATGGAAATAACTGGTAAAGTTAGTTACTTTTGAGTACTGCATAGTTTATTTCATTTTAATATTTCACACTTTTGTTGAATGTTTACACACAGTTGGGCACAAGACTTTGGTGGGTGCCTATTGGGATTTATTTCTCACACCCTTTTTGGTTCATGATTTTCATCCCAAAAAGATTTCGTTTCTGCAGGTGTAGATAAGGGAAAGGGTCCCTATACAGGTACTTGATTTCTACTGATGAGTAGGGGAGCATTGGATCGGGGTTAGGATCGTGATGCCACTGGTTGCTTTGTTCTTTTTTGTTGTACTCTGTATTGTATGGCACTGGTATGTAACATATTCTGGATATTTTCTTAGAACATGAGACATGTTACATCATATATATATATATATCTTCCTGGTTATCCTTTACTGTAGTTGTTATATTAAATGTGTATGGTTTATTGCTTCCGCTGTTGTTGTATGATTTTTATTTTATTCCGCTACGCTACACACTGACAAATGAGGTCATAGTTTCACCACTATCAGACCTGAGCCCTCGCTGCTAGTCGGCAGCCTCTGGCATTTGGGGAAATGCACTTAAAGTCATGTGGCGAACCGGGTTCGGGGCACCCGTTGAGTGGCACCCGGAACTGGGATGTTACAATAGCAATGCCTTGGATACTATAGAAATCATAACATGTGCTTAATGGTTGCCACAATTACATGCTTTATTCCCATGATATTTTATCATAATTGATGGTTCATTATGATCTATGCCTTACGTACTGCCATGTTTTATGTCATTGCTCAATATTTTGATGTTTAAATATTATGTTCAGGTTTTGAAGTTCAATTGTATATGGTTTGTTTTATTTTTACATGCTTACACTTACTGAGCATTTGAGCTCACCCTTTATATGTTTTCTTTTCCCTAGGATAGAAAGAAAGGTTTTAGGTAAGAAAAAAAAGGAAGATATTTATGGGAGATGTTGAAGATCTTTCACCAAGATTAGAAGATTATATTCCAAGTTTCCAAAGACACTAAACTATTACGGTCCTTTAGTGTCAGTTTTTTTTATGTATTAAATATTCTTCAAAATTAATGTAATGCCTATGTACATCAAGCTTTGGGTCTCTACATTTGGTATCAGAGGAAATGTTTAGTTGACCTTTGGAAACTAAGATGCGAAAACTTTAGTGAGATCCCTAGAGATATTTCTAAGGTATGTCTAGGGATGTCCCTAAGGTTAAGTATAAGTATAGGTTATAGTCTTAGAATTATGGTAAAAATATTAGAATTATGCCTAGGATGTTATATATTGAAGGTAATCCCACTTTGTTATATTGTTTTCCCTACCATGATTTTTGCCTCTCACACTATTCTTTTTGGGTTTCAGATGATGGCTGGGACTCGAAGGAACCGTGTTGATCAATGTAATGGACAATGCAATGATTTTCCTTTTGAACAAACCAATGTTATGGGAGATGGAGTGAAAAATTTTATTTCTATACTTACACAAGCTATGAATCATTCTGGACTTCCAAATGAGCAAAGAAGGGAACAATATTCTATTAAGTCCTTCATGAGGCAACGTCCACCTTATTTCAGCGGGTATTTTCATCCACTTGTTGCTGAACAATGGATCAGTACCATTGAAAAGATATTTTCCATATTTCGCTGTTCGGAACATGAAAAATTCATTCTGGTTATTTACCGTTTAGAAGGTGAAGCAGATCAATGGGGGACTCTAATTAAGAATATGAGGCCCTGAGATGAAATTGAATCCATGGAATGGGATGAGTTCAAGAACTTATTTTTCAATAAGTACTTCCCTTGTATTCTTCGAAAAATGATGGAAAAGGATTTCCTTGAGCTTAAGGAAAAGGATGACGAATCTGTTGGTATATACGAAGAAAATTTTACATGTATTGCAAGGTATGCATCGGGCTTTATCATCCAACCAGAAAGTAAAGTTGATATATTCTTCAGTGTCTTAAAACCAAGTCTTCGAAGGGCATTAGCTATAAGAGACTTCACTAGATATGAAGAAATTGCGCGTTGTGCTATCAAGGTAGAAATGGAAGTTGGTTTTACATATCCATCTCATGGTTTTGACAAGAAATGAAAGATGGAGTTCAAGGAGAAATCTTAGAATAATGGTGAAAATAATATGAATATTTATTTATGCTCAAAGTGTGGAAAGAAGCATGGTGGGGATTGTCTTAAAGGGACTAGAAAATGTTTTAAGTGTGGAAAAGAAGGTCATCGAGAAGCTGAGTGTAAAAGTAATGAAAAAAGGATTGCTAATGATGTGAATAATGAAAAGACTATAGATAATGCACCACCAACACTTCAATGCTTCAAGTGCAAGGAAATGGGGCATTATGCTAATCAATGCCCTAATCCGAGGGTTAATGATGATAAATGTGAGCAACCTCTTAAGGAAATGGATAAAGGGAAGTCACATGCAATCATTATTTGTGATGTTGATTATAAAAATGATGTTTTGTAATGATTAAGTTTTTATGTAATGGGATTTAAAAATAGTATCATGGAATCTCATTTATGGCATCGTGGAATTTTGGAATATCTATGTATTGGTTTTGAATAATCATATGGTACCAATAACCATGAAAAGTGATTCAAATATTTTGGAAAGAAGATGATATGTGTATAATGAATGGATAAGGATAAAATAGTATGTTTGATAGTATTCATGAGCTCATGATTGATATAAGGATAAAGTGATATCATGGTTTGAGTATATAGAATTTTTGGGATTTTGGTATGTGGAAAGTGTTAACTTTTAACTCCATTCATGTTTTCACTAAGGTTCAATGAGTATTCATTTTTTAAGGGAATACTTGATTAAGGCATTCGAATGTTTGGAATATGACCAACAAGACATATCTTATGATATATGGGCATAAATGATGGTATTTACATGCTTGGACTCTCTATCAATCTTTTTCCTTATACTGTGAGTTTGGGTAAGTCTAAAGATTAGAATAGATTAAGTTAGACATCAGATAGTATTGTTTAAGGCTAAAACTTTTTGATACTATTTTTGAAATGTTATAATAGTATAGTTTTTGAAAAAGGACAACCCGTAGGATGGGAGACAACTCATCGTGTCGGAAAAGGCTGTGGGAATCGAACCCACAACTGAAGTGCGATCGGCCTTCATCGCCTACCACTATCCTACAGAAAGTCCCTGTTTAGTATAAACTAGTTTTATTTTATTAAGCGCTATGATAGATGATGTATACGTCCATTTTAGCAACCATATACGATTAATCTCAGCATAGATGGACATATGTATATTTAATAAATTGTGCTAAAATTTTTGCGATAGAAACAGATGGAATGACCTATAATTCTATCACATGATCTGCTAACACTTCACGAATGATGAATTCAACTTCATTTCCTTAAGAGATGAAGTGGAAATTGTTCAAAGCACGAACAACAATGAGATTGTACCAAAATCAAATAAGTATTTCTTTTAATTCATCAATTCTTCAACTTTAGGGAAATGATCTTGAAAACAAAATTTTTTGACCTAGTGTCCTTTTATCCGATGAATCAGATGGTACCTTAGATCAACACAAATTTATGGCTTTGTGATTGTTGGCTATTTCATAGCCAGGTTCTCTACCACTCTCCATCAGAACGTGATAGTTAGATTTCTCTTCCATCTCCATATTTTCCCCTATATTCTCTTATGTGGAATCCCAATGATGAGTTACTTTGGGTATCCATTATGTTTTTGACATTCCTTTTTAAAATGATGATTTAGTATTCCTTTTCACGATGTGGGTTTCTATGAAAGAAACTTTCAAGTAGAAAACCATTTATAACCTCAACAAATTTCGAGGGAGAAATTCATTTTAAGGGGGTAGAATGTAACACCCCAAGATTTTATGATAATTATTTTCTTTGATGTATTTTGTTGTACGCTAATCCAAGATTATCTTTCACTATACACAACACTTTATTAGCTTGCAGTACAGGCAACACTATTCTTGGCTTGTGTTACACACAATTTCAAGTTTGTTTTGTGGAAATTATTCTATGCAACATTTAGAATAGATTTTGTTTAATGTATAAATGAAATATGTTTTGATTATTTTATACACAACACCAAAAAGAGCTTTAACTACACGCAACCCTGACTTGGATTAAATTACACACAATCAAGACCTTCTTCGATAGCTTGTGTAGTACGCAATACCAAGTTTCACTAAACGAGATATTATTATAATATTATTATGAACTAGCTGTTATGAATAGTAATACCCACTTTTTGAAATTTTAAAAATTTTATATTTCAAAATGGACTTAATTTTTGAATTCAGAATATTGAAATTAGCATAGGGTGAAGTTTTGGTATTTTTTAGAAAACTTTCAATCTTTGATGAATAGTGAAATACTAGGTTGCTATTTAAAATAGACTTTTTATTTAAATAATTATTTATTTTATTTAAATTTATTTTAGGTCAAAATTGATACATAATACCTATATAAGTTCAATGTAATTAATTTGAGTCATTTTATAATAATTTTAGATATATGAAAATTTTATTGAACTTTTCACCGTCTTTTACCCACATCCTAGGAGAATTTGAAAATTTACATAAAACTTAATTTTACCGCTTCTGTGAGTGGAATTTCAAAAATCTGAGAGACAAGAATAATATCAAGGATTAAAATGTGGTTCAATAAGATAAAAATAAAGTTTTGTGAATAGTAACTTTTTAATTTTATTTACCACGGTTAAAAGTAAATAGGGTAATTAAGGGTAAAAATGATATTATTATTACCCTAAAACATGTCCTAATTCTATTGGACAATTGTAATTCGACCAAAAAAACCTTAAGAATAAAATATTACCCTTTAGGTCCACTTTTATTATATTAGGACACTTATTATTATTTTATTTAAAGAAGAGTTAAAATAGTAAAAATCAAAGTTTAATAACTAAAATATTTTTAATATAAGGTTATATATAATATTAATTAGACTATAAATATTAATTATAAATATAAAATGATTTCCTACATAATGGTATTTTATTTATAATTTTTAGACATTATATAAGTTAATTTAATTATGACACAATGATGATGCAGTAATTACCTTATTAATGAAATATTAACCTAATTGTTGTTATAAATACACAAATAAATGTAATTTGAGACTTTTTATAAATTCCACTAATTTTATAGGTTAATATGACATGTTAGTATTGATAAAATTAGAAAAATGTGAACTAATCATGTTGCTATGATTTTCACAAAAATCAATTACCAAATAGTGTCAAAATTGACATAAAATAGTTTTTAAAACAAATATTATATTATTAATTGTTATTATATTCCTAAAAATCTAAGGATCATAAAAATGACTTATATAGGGTTATATATATTAATAATTAACCACTTGGGGTTAGTTTGGCTTAATATAGTATGTTTATTTACCATATAGTGTAAGAAAACAAGAAGACACGGTAAAAGTTAAATTATTTAACTTAGAGTTAAATCTAAATGATAAGGTTAAAATAGTACCTAAACTTGTCTAAAACCTATTGGTTGAGAGTATTTTGACCCATACCCACTTTAGATTCTAAATCAATCAATTTGGAGCTATTATAAACCGAATATGAATTTATTATAAAATAATATTTTATGTTTTTCCAAAGGTGCCCCTCTTCTCCGTTATAAAAAGGGCACCCATTCCCTCTTCTCTTCACACCATTATGAGCCTTGAAGCTCGGCCAACCCCTGAAAATTCCTCTTCTCAAAATCTATAGTTATATCATAGAGGTTCTTTTCTTCTCAAAAGTCCAACTCTAGTGCCCTAAGAAGATGTTTAAAGGAGGTGCGTTGAGGAAGAGGTAATCTCTTCTACTGACTCTTTTAAGTTTCTTTCTTCTTATAATTACTATTATTTAGTTGTTTCATTATAAAGTAATAACAACAGTATTAATTATATACTGATATGTTATTATAAATATGAAACAACCCTATTTCACCTTCTATCCATCCTACAGAAAACGAAATCACCACGCGTGCGTACGTACGGAATACCGTCTCCATGCAGTGGTGTAATCAATTTTTCCACCACTACCTTACTTGGATGGGTACAATAGTGTAAAGAATAAATATATATGATTATTATAACACCATACTTATTCTAAGATATTATATCATCCACTCCAATTCCATTAAATAAATATGGGAATGATATCATCGCTCGTGCGTGTTGGGTCGGAGAAAACGGGGAAAAGATGGAAAGAGGGGGGGTGAATTGCCTTTTAAAAAAAGATTAACAATTTAAAAATCAAAGTTGAAAGTGCAGCGGAAAGTAAAGAGGCAAGACACACGAAATTGATAACGGAGTTCGGCCAAAAACCCGGCCTACGTCTCCGCTCCCAACTCAACCGTTGAGAGATTCCTACCGCTTGCTTTTCAATGGTTTTAGCAAGAAACCCACTAGGCTTTGAGGTAGCACTAGAACCTATTACAGCTTGCTTTTGGTGGTTAAGCAAGAACCCACTTGCTTTTAATGGTTTAGCAAGAACCCACTATCCTTCTTACAGGTGAAGGATAGCTCACCTATGTCTCAAGCTATTTAAAGGAAAGCTTGGCAACCTTTTCACACCTTAGTGGTGATGTGAAACCCAAAGGAAAGAGGGGATGAGAAAATTGGGAGTTTGTAGGCACAAACTCGAATTTAAGCTCAAAAGGAATAAAACAATAAAAACCGTATTTGGAGAAGTCTTGGGCACCTTTGATTGATTGGAGATGTTGAAGGTTGCTTCCAAGCTTCTTTGAAGGGGCTCCTTGGATGTGGAAGTTGTTGGAGCTATTGGGGTTCCCTTGGAGGAAGTCGCCGGAGGTTGGCCAATTGATGCAAAATATGTCCGTGAGCTTCCGTATAGTTCCGGTGAGTGTCCGTGGCTTCCTTGGCCTTTATTTATAGGCATGTAACCCATTGGGGGCCTTCGGAGCCGTTGGAGAGGCTTAAAGAGCCGTTGGGAGCCAAGTGGGCCAGCCTGGTCAAACTGCAACGGCTAGTTTGACTGGCTCCACCGGCTGGCCGGTACAGTCCCACCGGTTGGCCGGTGCTTTGAAAAAGGATGAGGATTTCTGTCCAGGGGCCACCAGCTGACCGGTGCCAGAGCCACCGGCTGGCCGGTGGCAAGACAGTAGCTCCCACTGTTCTGCTGGGTGCCACTGGCTGGCCGGTGCTGAGGCCACCGGTTGGCCGGTGGTGAGGCAGTGGCTCTGCCTTCTGCCCAGGGTCCACCGGTCGACCGGTGGTGAAGCCACCGGTTGGCCGGTGGACTGAATTTCAGTCCAGTTTTGCTTCTTGCTTTCTTAGCCTAATTCCTTGGCCACCTGAATTGATTCCTATCATCCAAAAACACTTGAAAAAGGATTAGATAAATATGAGGGTGATTGTGATCATGAAAATAAAACCTTGAGGGGTTCGAGAGGTACAACAATCTCCCCCTATTTTGATGATCACAATCACCGAAACAGACAATGAAAAATACTGAAATTAAAGACATTCTTAAAGAAAAATTTGAAAATAAATCAAAGCATGATAGAAAAGATTCTCCCCCAATCAATCAAGAAATTTCTCCCCCTTTGTGATTATAAAAATAGCGTGGGGCATAAAACTTGATTGAGGGAAAGGGTTTGAGAATTTTAAATCAATTGAAATTTTTGAAATTTGAATTGAAAGTTTTGAATCAAAAATTGAAATGAGAAATTGAATAACAGTTTGAATTGAAAGTTTTGAATAAAAATTGAAAGTTTTGAATGAAAATTGAATAGAGAATTTTGAATTGAAAAATTTGAAACCAAGAGTTGAAATTGAAAGTTTGAATAGAAGGTTTTGACAAAAACAAAGCTAACTCCCCCTAAATAAAAACAACAAATCACCGGGGAGAGGGATTTTGAAAAGAGACAAATTTTGGCCCGGTGAGACTCGCAAGAAGGGATTTTTCAATCCAAACTTGTCTCATAGCGGGTCTTCTCCTATAGAATTCGTCCGAAAAGAAAAAACTTTTGGGTTGACCATACCGGGCGTTTTTACAATTACATTCATAAATTAGGTGCCCGGGTTTTTTGCAATAGTTACAAAATTTAAAACAAGAGCTCCCCCTTACAAAAACAGTGGGTGCATGGGAGGAGGAAGCTTGCTTGGAATAGCCAAGCCCTTGGGTGGTCCGGGAAACGCGTTGGGAACCTAGAAAATTGTTCAAATTTTGTTCCCCTTGAGTGAACTTAGCTAGTGTCTCCATTAGGTCTTTGATGGTTGATTCCATAGAATCAACATCGGGAAAATTCTGGATTTTGAGGGACATCTCCTCCTTCTCTTTGAGAAGTTGTTCTTTTTCGGAGGAGAGTTTTTTGAAAGACTTTTTTAAAGCAACAAATTTTGACGATAAAGTATGAAAACCTTTTTCTAGTTGGTCTCTAGCGTGTGAGAGTTCTTCATAAGATAAATGATTTAAAGAATTTGAATTTGAAGAACATGAGGAAGAGGAATCGGAAGATGTTACCTCATGAAATGCCATTAGGCATTTGTTACCGTTGTCGCTTGAGGAGGAGGAGGAGGAGGATGAGGAGGTGTCACTCCATGTCGCCTTGAGGACCTTTTTCTTTCCTTTTTCCTTAGCCCGTTTCTTGTTGAGTGGGCAATCGGGCTTGTAATGGCCCTTTTCGCCGCACCCGTAGCATTTCACCTTGGGCTCGGATTTTTCGGTGGGTTCTTGCTTTCGCGCCTTGTGAGATTTCTTCTTCTTCTTGTGCTTCTTCATAAATTTATGCATTTGGCGGGCGAGATTCTCCATTTCCGAGTCGCCGCTTGATGATGAAGAGGATGAAGATGATGATGATGAGGAGGAGCTTACTTCTTTTTGTACCTTGAGGGAAATGTTCTTTGGTGTCTTGATTGGTGTGCCCTCCTTTTGAGCTTGCCTCCTCATCGTGATCTCATAAGTCATGAGAGATCCGATGAGCTCTTCTACCGGCATATTTTTGACGTCCTTAGCTTCTTGGATCGCCGTCACCTTTGGTGCCCATGAGCTCGGAAGGACCCATAGAATCTTTTTGACCATTGCTTCAGCTGAAACATCATCACCAAGAGATTTTCTACCATTGCAAACATCAGTGAAGCGTGTAAACATTTTAGAAATAGATTCATTCGGATGCATGGAAAAGCTCTCAAAATCTTGTCTATACATGTCTAACCGAGTATCCTTAACTTTGTTAGTGCCCTCATGGGTCACTTCCAATAGTTTCCAAATTTCATGTGATGAGGTGCATGTGGAAACTCGGTTGAACTCATTTCGGTCAAGGCCGCAATGTAGAGCGTTCATGGCTTTGCCATCAAGCTCAAAGTTTCTAATATCGGCGGGGGTCCATTTGGATTCGTCGGGGGTAGACAAAGTATAACCTTGCATGACAATTTTGTAAATAGGATATCCTATGCTTCTAAGAAAGGTAGTCATGCGGGTTTTCCAATAATTATAGTCGGTCCCATCAAAAAATGGAGCCCGACCCAAAGAAAAGCCTTCGGGGGCAAAAGAGGTTGATGCCATCAAAAAAAAAGATCTTAAATTTGAAACCGGGTTAGGATATTACTCAAATACGTCCCTTTGATACCAATTGTTGGGTCGGAGAAAACGGGGAAAATATGGCAAGAGGGGGGGTAAATTGCCTTTTAAAAAAAGATTAACAATTTAAAAATCAAAGTTGAAAGTGCAGCGGAAAGTAAAGAGGCAAGACACACGAAATTGATAACGGAGTTCGGCCAAAAACCCGGCCTACGTCTCCGCTCCCAACTCAACCGTTGAGAGATTCCTACCGCTTGCTTTTCAATGGTTTTAGCAAGAAAACCACTAGGCTTTGAGGTAGCACTAGAACCTATTACAGCTTGCTTTTGGTGGTTAAGCAAGAACCCACTTGCTTTTGATGGTTTAGCAAGAACCCACTATCCTTCTTACAGGTGAAGGATAGCTCACCTATGTCTCAAGCTATTTAAAGGAAAGCTTGGCAACCTTTTCACACCTTAGTGGTGATGTGAAACCCAAAGGAAAGAGGGGATGAGAAAATTGGGAGTTTGTAGGCACAAACTCGAATTTAAGCTCAAAAGGAATAAAACAATAAAAACCGTATTTGGAGAAGTCTTGGGCGCCTTTGATTGATTGGAGATGTTGAAGGTTGCTTCCAAGCTTCTTTGAAGGGGCTCCTTGGATGTGGAAGTTGTTGGAGCTATTGGGGTTCCCTTGGAGGAAGTCGCCGGAGGTTGGCCAATTGATGCAAAATATGTCCGTGAGCTTCCGTATAGTTCCGGTGAGTGTCCGGGGCTTCCTTGGCCTTTATTTATAGGCATGGAACCCATTGGGGGCCTTCGGAGCCGTTGGAGAGGCTTAAAGAGCCGTTGGAAGCCAAGTGGGCCAGCCTGGTCAAACTGCAACAGCTAGTTTGACTGGCTCCACCGGCTGGCCGGTACAGTCCCACCGGTTGGCCGGTGCTTTGAAAAAGGATGAGGATTTCTGTCCAGGGGCCACCGGCTGACCGGTGCCAGAGTCACCGGCTGGCCGGTGGCAAGACAGTAGCTCCCACTGTTCTGCTTGGTGCCACCGGCTGGCCGGTGCTGAGGCCACCGGTTGGCCGGTGGTGAGGCAGTGGCTCTGCCTTCTGCCCAGGGTCCACCGGTCGACCGGTGGTGAAGCCACCGGTTGGCCGGTGGACTGAATTTCAGTCCAGTTTTGCTTCTTGCTTTCTTAGCCTAATTCCTTGGCCACCTGAATTGATTCCTATCATCCAAAAACACTTGAAAAAGGATTAGATAAATATGAGGGTGATTGTGATCATGAAAATAAAACCTTGAGGGGTTCGAGAGGTACAACAATCTCCCCCTATTTTGATGATCACAATCACCGAAACAAACAATGAAAAATACTGAAATTAAAGACATTCTTAAAGAAAAATTTGAAAATAAATCAAAGCATGATAGAAAAGATTCTCCCCCAATCAATCAAGAAATTTCTTAAAAACAAGGTTAGACAAATAATAAGGTGATTGTGATCATGAAAATCAAACAACGAGGGGAACGAGAGGTAAAACAGTGCGTACGTACGGATTACCGTCTCCACGATGCGATGAGATTCATTTTCCATGATAACAATTCAAGAATGCTTATAAATTATGTTTAATAAGTAATAATGAAATATATGACATAATAATGATACTATATTTATTTATATATATATGTATGTCTTCTACTTAATTCCATTCAATTCAATAAGGAAACGAAAAACAGCATTCATGCGTACGTACAACCTACCTTCTCCATGAACGGTGTATTTCTTTCCATTTATCAATCTATTATATATATGTATATTCTGAATATATATTATATATAAATCATTTTTTATATTTTTTAATTAATTTATCATGATCTAAGTAATCATATTAATAATTATAAGTCAAAACACGGATGATAAATAAAACGATTTTACCCAAAACGCTGCTTTAACATGGAATTGACAAATGAACGGATAATATAAAGTCGTAAGTGAATCATATATGATATCATAAATATTATTATGGTTCTATTACAAGTTAATAATATGTTTGAACCAACTATACAGGAGTCTCGGACACATATGGAAGAAATTGGATATAAGGTAAGGGATAATTATTCCAATCTCATTTATATGCGAGATTGTTTATTCATAAGTATTTACTGGGGTTATGTTTATTATCCATGTCCATATGTTCTCAAAATGTTTTAATAAAATATTTAATTTTCTTCCATGTATGTTTAAAGTCATTTTTAACCTTATTTACTTTTACCACATCGTATATAAGGAATATTTCTTTTGTTTAACATACGAGGTACTTTTTGACTTTTCCAGCAAAAGTAAGAGAAGAATGTTTTTTTAACTTATACGGCATGAAAATATTTTGACAGTTTCATAACGACTTATTTCAATGAATATTACTCTACAAAATTTCATGGTTATTTTCAATAAAATACTTTTCTTTTAAAATTGTGTGGCATTTTGTGAAAATGAAATGATTTTGAAGAAGAAAGGATATTTTCCTCAAGAATTCATTTCAAGTGTTTTATCAAAAATATTTTCCATCTAAGATGACATTATTTCATATGTGTATGTTTCAAGTATAATGTCTCTATGACTTACATGTTTACACTTTTATTAAGATGAAATGATATCCATTTGTTTTTTATGGATTATGTGATGATGGGTTGATGTTTATGAAAGCCATTTTATTCTTTGGGTTATGATGAATGATTTATGTTTATTTTGTGGAACAATTAAGAATGATTTCATTATGAGATGGGTGGGACCTATATCTCCCTCCAATGCACTGGGTAAATATTTATATCTCATGAGATAGACATGGCTGGAATGGTAAGTTAATCCAGTTCAGTGTTACAGGACTTAAATGAGGAGTGAACTTGATTCAGAAAGGGACTTTGTCCACTAAGATGGTCTTGGCTGCAATGCCTTGGCTACTATGGAAATTATAACATGTGCTTAATTGTTTCCACACTTACATGCTTTATTCCCATACTATTTTATCATGATTGATGATCCATTAGGATTTATGCCTTACGTACTTCCCTGTTTTATGTCATTACTCAAGATTTTGATGTTTAAATATTATGTTCACGTTTTGAAGTTCAAATGTATATGATTTGTTTTATTTTTCCATTCTTACCCTTACTGAGCATTTTAGTTCACCCTTTATATGTTTTATTTTCCCCAAGATATAAAGAAAGGTTTTAGGTAAGAAAAAAAAAAGCAAGATCTTTATGGGAGATTTGGAAGATCTTTCACCAAGATTAGAAGATTATATTCCGTGTTTCCAAAGACACTAAACTATTACGGTCCTTTGGTGTCAATTTTTTTTATGTGTTAGATATTTCGCAAAAGTAATGTAATGTCTATGTACATCAAGCTTTGGGTCTCTACAATTTGGATGTATTTGGTGTCATTATTTTTAGTTTTCATTTTACACTTGACTCATACTTAGCATGGAATGTTTTTGGCTTCAGTTGGATATTGTATTTACTACATTGATTAACTTGAAGTTCTGGTATTGTTTATTATTATATATTCATATTCTATTGTTTAATAATTTCTATCGGCGTGTTACTATGATATAAGATGGTATATTCTCTACATGATGGACTTATTATACCATCACTACTAGTCATCATCCTCTGGTATATTGGGAGGTGCACTTTAGTTCATGTGACAGATTGGTTCAGGGCACTGATGTTGCACCTGGGTTAGGACATTACAGTGTTACATTCTACCCCCATTAAAATAAATTTCTCCCTAAAAATTATATCACATTAATAAAACTAACTAAGGATATTTCTAACTGATCATATCTTCTGGTTCCCACGTAGCTTCTTCACGTTAGTGGTTTCACCAAAACAATTTAACTAACTAGTGGTTTTATTTCACAGTACATTTTCTATATGATATAGAATCTCCACATGTTTTTGTTCATTAGAAATATTATTATCTCATGGAATGACCATGAAATTTTGTACATATGAAGGATTGGGTTTGTACTTTCTCAAGAGAGATATATGGAACACATCATGGAATTGAGAGAGGTTTGGCAGAAGCACCAAGCGATAAGAAATCATCCCCACTTGATCTAGAATATAGAAAGGTCCAATATTCCAAGGGATCAAATTTCCTTTCTTCATGAGTCTAATAACCTTATTCCATGGATAAATTCATAGAAAATCATATCACCAACTTCATAATCTTGATTATGTCTATGATTATAAGCCTAAAATTTTTATTGACTTTATAATGAACTTATATGTTGTTGAATGAATCTAACCTTCTTTTCCATTTCTTAAAAAAAACTTTGGTTTCAACATATTTATTTCTCTAAATTCATCCCAACACATTTTATTTAAACACTTCTTTCCATAAAGGGATTTAAAAGGATCTATCTGAATGCTTGTGTGAAATATATTTTTGTAAGATAACTTGACTAGAGGAAGGTGTTGATCCAAAACCACCTTTGAAATCATAAGAACATGATATCATCATATCCTCTCGGGATTTAATTATTATCTCAGACTAACTATCTATATGAGGATTATATGCAGGGCTAAAACTAAATTTTTTATTTGGATCTTTCTAAATACTTCTCAAGCACTTAGAGATAAACCTCAGATCCTAGTCAGATAAAATAGTATGTCATACTCTTGAAACATTACCAATTCCTCTAAATATATCCTATAAAGATGATCTAGAGAGAAATATTCTCTAATAGTGATTAAGTGTGATATATTTATAAGTAAATCAACTAAAAACCATATATCATTTTTTCCATTAATTTTTTTGGGGAATCCGATGACAAAATCCAATGTGGTGTTTTACCATTTCCATTCTGGTATAGGTAATGGTTATAACATCCCCTTATAATTTTTTCTCTCATCCTTAACATGATGACATACCAATGACTGATATAAATACTCTACAATATTTTCTTTATTATTTTACCACTAGAAATTCTCTTTAAAATATCTATACATCCTTTTAGTCCCATGATGATTATAGAATGAAGAACTATGAGCCTCCACTAACAGTTCCTTCTTCAAATCTAGTATGGATATTACACATTCATAGTTTTTTAACCTTATTATTACATCATAGTCAAGGTTAAACTCAAGAAAATTTCTCACCATCTTTTATAATACTACATCTTCCTTATGTGCTTATTTAAACTTCACCTATTTGGATGGTTGAACACTCATTTGAGAAAGATATTATTTTTACCCTTCCTTTAATATTTCTACGTCAATCCTTTTCAAATATAAATATATTGGATATTTTGTGATCATAATCATAGATAAGCTAGCATGATCCTTACAAATCAAAGAATCATCCACCATTTTTTCATTCTCAAGGTGGTAATGTATTGAGAATTTATAATATTTAATCAATTCCAACCATCTTACCGGGTGCATGTTCAACTCTTTATGTGTGAATATATATTTTAAATTTTTTTGATCAATATATATATAACACATTTCTCCGTAAAGATAATGCCTCCATATATTTAATGTAAAATTATTGTAGATGTATTAAAATCATGAGTTGGGTAGTTTTTCTCATGATCCTTCAATTTTCATGAGGCATAAGCTATCATCATATCATTCTACAGGAGCAATCAACTCTACCCCTTCTTTGATGCATCACTATATATTACAAACCCTTTTCCACTATAGATTAATATAAGAATAGGTTCACTGTCTAATATTCTCTTAAATTCCTTAATATTTTCCCAACATTCTTATTTCTAGAGGAACTTGGATCCCTTCTAATTTAACTCAGTCATTGGATTAGATATTAATGAAAAATTATCCACAAAACATTGATAATATCCATCCAAACCAAGAAAACTATAGATCTTATTTATCATGGTTTATCTAGGACAATGTTTAATGGCCATTGTCTTTTATGGATTCATAGATAGACCCTATCTTGAGATTATATGGCCCAAAAATGGAACTTTTTATTGCCAAAATTCACACTTTTCAAAATTTTCAAATAGCTTATCTTTCATTAGGGTCTTTGGCACAATTCTCGAGTGATATTCATGCTCTTACTTTATATTTTAATATTTAATTATATCATCTATAAAGACTACCAAAAACTGATCAAGGTAATCTCTAAATATTATATTAATTAAATTCATGAACATAGAGGGTGAATTAGTAAGACCAAATGGAGTCACTATATATTCACAGTTTCTATACACAGTACAAAATGATTTCTTGGGTATATCCTCCTTCTTGATATTCAATTAATGATATCTATAAGAATTTTAATTCATGGAAAAGTATTTATCTCCACAAAATTCATCCAACAAGTCATCAATATAGGGTAGAGGATAATTTTTCTTGATTGGTATCTTTTTTAGCTCCCAATAATCAATGCAGAGTCTCATCTATCCATAATTCTTCTTAAAAAATTAACAGGTTCACCCCAAGGTAATACACTTTTCCAAATTAATCACTTTTTAATACTTTCATAGAGTTTCTTCTTTAAATATTACAACTCAATCAGATTCATTCTATAGATATCCTTTGAAATATGTGTAGCACTAAGTATGATTTTTGTTGAGAACTCAACCACACAATTCTGTAGAAGACTAGGAAACTATTCTATAAAGAAATCAAAAAAATCCTTCACTATATGAATATCATTAATGTTTATTTTCCTCCCAAACATCTGATATAAATTACCCTTTTAAAATTTGAATATATACTCCTATAATGGATTTGGTTTCCATGAAAAGTGTATATTTATTATCACAGTGATAAATGATCATTGGTTTGTTTGGAATATCAAACATGAATTCAATTCCTCAGAAATTGAGATGGGATTTATATAGATAAATACAATACATGCCTTTGATAACATAAAATATAAATAGAGGGAGAATAATGAGATTTTTAGTAAAAAAAATTCCCAAAAACTTAAATTAGAGTAGAATAATATAATTTAGATGTGATCATCATACAATTAGGGGTTTTCAATACTAATTCAACATTTAATCCTTGAGTATATGAATTTTAATTCCATTAAAATTTCCCTGATATACAAGAATATATATAACCAATCTCAAATAGGTTAATTAAATATTTAAGCTTACCTATTACCACCTCAACATCATAATGAAATCCTCAATACTTCATAAAACAAAAATGGTTAGCAAGCTCATCTGGTCTCTCTAATCAGAGTCATCCATCATCAAAAATGCTTTATATGATGTCTAAATCATGAAACCTTATTCCAAATATATGAATCCTTATGTATAAACTAGTTCATTCATGGTAATTATCTATTCAAACACTTCATGATGGTTTATAAAGAGTCTGCGAATTTACACAACATATCTTATAGAAGTGCCAAACCAAGTGTATAGAAAGACTCATTGTCAAGAATCAGGTAACAATTGAGTCAAATCCCTATATTCTCGATTTTGGATTATTTTCCCTTGGTGATACAGTTAAAAATCCATATCTACTAGTAGTATCTAGAAAGGTATGTAATTTCTTGGAAACCACTTGCTCTATCCTTCACCAAAATTCCAAAATATTTGTTGATACTTAGACTTATCCCCAATTTTCTCACTAAATTTTACTCATCCATTATTAAAAGGTTAAATAAGTGTATAAATTGATACCAAATATAGTGAAAAACAATTTTTATAAATATATATTGTATTTTAATTTATGAATATTCATTTAATTTAACAAAAACATGCCTGAGGACTGTAAAGGATAAGTGTCTTTGGAAACATAGATACATAAAAACTGGTTCATATGTGAACAAAATCATATCACCCTAAGTTATTTATAACTAGAACCATTATTAGACATAACATACATAATACATTTCTTTATAACTTGGGAAAATGAAACAAAATAAAGGGTGATCTCAGATTCTCAATAAGGGTAAACAAGGACGATATCAATATAACATTAGAATAAGGGTATTGGAACATGAAAATAACATTTGAAAACCATACCCTATATATCATATATCCTAAAATTGAGTAATTAAATAAATATTTGTTGTTTATAATTCATAATTTGTAAAGGAATCAAAGAAACTGATCCATCAAATCATACCATTAGCGTAAGACATAGAATTGTTGCATACACATAAGTATAGAAAATAATTTCCATATTACTAAAGTATCATTGAAAAAACTATCAGTGTGGAATAAATTCACTCTAAAAACCATAATAGTTGTAAACATTTACTCCCAAGACTATCATTATAGATAAATCACCTTACTAAATCGGGTTCACTTCCTATTTTAGTCATGTTTATCTCCTGAGATCAATCTGTACCCAATACATTGGAGGGTTATATAATTCAAGTACCACCCATAACATAATGAAACCCATTAATATTTCTTCCAAAATATCATAAAAAATTAAATGTAACACAATCAATATAAATTAAATGGGTTTTATAAACATTTCATTATAGTAGAACATGTGGAAAAGAAAAGGGTTTCATAATAATAACCTTAAGAAAAGAAATGGGTTTCATAAACATCTTTCCATCATAATAATAACCATCGAGAGAAATAATTGGGATGGTATTGTTGGATAATATCTCCATTACATCATATATATAATAAATTTTTGTTGTCATTGATGAATATAAATTCCATTAAAATATCATTAAAAACATTGTTGAAGAAAATACCATTTCCACTTTGAATATAAATTTTTAAAATATAAAAATTTCAGAAATATTAAAGAAAAAAATCTCTTATAAAATAATTTGGAAACTTTTAAATTAATCTTTAAATCATTGAGATTTTAGAACAATGTAAATATCATTCATATCAAACAGGTTAAAACAAAGATTATTTTCACATTTTGTATAAAAAGTAAAAAGTATCTCATTCAAAAATATGATAATAAGATTCATTTTAAAAAATTATGTAAAAAAGTTTAAAAAAATAATTTAAAAATCATTGGAAACTATAAAAATATTAAAACCTTTTTATAAAACTTGGAAATGAAATATAAATTATTTTTGACTGATGAAATAAATTCAGGATTTAATTAAAAATTTATTTTGGATTCATGAGTACATAAAGAGAGTAAAATTAAATTGAAAAATATAATTATTAGAAATAACCATAAGAGAATAAAATTAATTAGTTCTTGAGAGATAGATCATAATATTTTATCATCATAATCAATATCATAAACAATCCTGATAAACAATGAGATTATATCATAAAACCCTTACCACTTTGGTAACTTTGGATATGTAAGCGTCATGAAAGAAAGAAAAATAGATGGATATGTATATAACATAATTTTTTTGAAAATAATCATAAAATAATTTAAATTTCATTATATATACTTCATAAAAGAATCATGTTGTGAATAAGGTATGAGTCCCACAAAAATAAAAGTGATACAAATATCCCTTACCTCATGTATTTAATTTGTTTATACATATTCAAATGTACTATATAATAAAAATAGTTTTATAATATGTATATTATATAAACATAATCACATATATAATACCATATATTATTTTCTTATAAACTTTTATTACTGATTTATTAACAATTATTTGTTAAAATCACTATTTCGGGTAATAATTGCTTTGTTTTTCATGTCTATTTTGGTTTTGTGGTTATGGTTCTTGTACATTAATCATTGTTACATCATCTAAAAAATGTTAATAATGATATAAAGATAATATACATTCATTATATACATATTTATAGCCATCAATAAATGTTATAAATATAAAAATGAATTGCATCGTTCATGGAGACAGTAGGTCATACGTACGCATGAATGAAGTTTCCATTTTCTTGACATATGGAATGAAATAATGATAAATATAATTAAAATTAAAATAATAATTTTTATATAATATATATAATATATATAATATATTTCCATTAAATATAACCTTATTACCATCCATGTCAAAATAAAATGAAAAAAATGTTATATCGCTTTGTGGAGACGGTGGTCCATACGTACACACGAGCGATGTTATCATTTTTTAAATAATTAGAGGGTACGAAGATAAAAGTAATATTATAATTATAGAATTATAAGTATCTCATAAATATCATATATATACATTAAATAAATATTTATATCCACCTGTGGGAGGTGGTGATGGAAACGAATTAAATCCGTCCATGAGGTTGTAGTCCACCATAAGTAAGATCGACAATTACATTTCCCAATTTATAGAAGAGGAGATGGATATAGATTATTACATTAACTTAATAAATTATAAATATATGGGATATAGCACATGATCCTCATCCCAATTGGTGAGGTCTCTCTAAGTGCATCCACGAGACCCATGTTCAAAACCAGGAAGAAGCATAATTTTGGGTTACTGTAGTAGTACTTTAGAAGGAACTATAGCAGTAAAATAGTAGGTACTATTTGGTACTGTAGTAGCTGGAACTATTCCCTTTGGGCCACCATTTTGGGCTTGGAGTCCTTAAGGCCTTCGGGCCACTCAGGCCTTTGGGTCAGTAAGGCCTTCGAGCCACCTTTAGGCCTTCAGGCCACCTCAAGGCCTTTAGGCCACATGATTAATAAAGTTTCCCCATACAAACTTTACAAAAAAGGAGTATCCCTAGAGGAGGATTCAGAGCATGCACACTTACAATAGTAGAACCAATGGATTTGAAAGAATGAGAGGGTATGGAAATGCCATCGCGACCAGCTTGTGCTTGCACGAGAAGATTATCCGGATGACTATGAAAAGGTGGAGGGATACCATCATGATGTAGATGCTAGGGAGGGGCAGTTCCTTGTATTTATAGTCTGGTTGAATTCACTACGACCTTCAAGTCATGTAATGTCTCTCAATCTACGGTCTATGTAATATCTAAAGCCTTCGGGACTTGTAAGGGTCCCCCCTAATCCCTTGAAAGGGGGGTTATCAAAAATCAATAAAAAAGAAGGCCTTCGGGACATTCAGGATAATTATATGGGATATAATTATGTTATTATATCATCATATTTTAATAATATTTGAATGATATGTAAGAATAAAAAAAACTCTCAGTTAAGAATGATGTTGCTTCTTTAGAAAACCTTTTTAGGTTTGCACCAAAATCCTTTTTATGAGGGTTTAATAATCCAAAAAAATCAACTAAGAAGTGGGGGTGGAAATAATTAACTTATTTGGGAAGTTATTGGCTGAACCAAAATACTTTGGAACTATGAAGGTGAGAGGATATCGGTTTCCCATTTATAGGTGGGGGAGAAGACACACTTGGAATTTTTGAAAAGAAAATGATATACCCACATTTAACACACAACACATGGAACAAAAATGATCATTCTCAAATATTAAATAATATAATGTCTAAATATTTCCATCTAATAGAAATTGGGAAAAAATTATGTCATTTAACCATTATATTCTAAGTTTAACCCCCTATAAATCCATTTTAACCCTAACTGTGATAATTACTATTCATTATGATGAAAAATTAATTTGAAATTATTATATAATATTAATTATTTTAATTAAAATTGTTGGTTATATATTAAAAAATTCAATTTATGAAAGTAGAAGAATTTAATTTAACATTAAACATGAAGACACGATGAAAAACCAGTTCTATAAAGAAAAGGTTTTCATAAGTATAGAATGTTTTAATTTCCAAATATAATATTAAATTAATTAAAATAGAATATATTGTATTTATCATAATATAAATTTACTGAATTTAATTTTAAAACCATTTTAAAATAAAATATAGTCGTATGAATATTTTAAAAAATACAGTTTCAATAAAAATCAATATCTTTCACGGTTCACCAAAAAAATAGTCTTTTTTAAAAATTATAAAAAATTCACCAAAGATAGTTTGGATTTTATGATTTAAAAAATGAAGTTATTTTTTAAATAAAATTTTTAAAATTGGAAAAAAAATCTTATTATATGTTATCAAAAATAAATAAAAAACATTATTTGATGAAAAAAAGGATTTTCAATGCATATAAATAATTTACTAAAAATTAAGTAATTTTTTATAAATATATATTCTTTATCTAAAAAATTCATACATAATTTAAAAAATTTGTTTGTTCTTATTTATACAGATAAGTTTAATGGCTATTTTATAGAAATCATGTTTAAATAATAATATTAATAATGTATTGTTGTTCATTAAAATGTGGTGTTTTGTATAACGCAAGCTATTAAAGGAACTCAATTTTTTTGAAACAAATATTTCATAAAATATCAGGATGTTATAAACAAAATGTAACCTACTTTATTAGAGATATTTTGATAAAAGAATTATATCTAATAGTTATAATTCGTATGATTTTTTATGATGTTGCAACATTAACTTCTTTCTCCATGGGTTTTTTGGGTGTTTCTAGATTCTAACATTGAAATTTTACTACTGGAAAGAGGGGATAACCCCATGGGGTTATACCCAAGGTTTTATAAACAATGGATATATCTTGATTAGTGTTCACCTATACCCACATTTTTTTAAAAACTATAGGTATTGACAATCTATACCGATGTTTTTTTCTAAACTGTCAGTATAGAGGAGAGACTAATTTCGCCTCACCCATGCTCACCCCCTCTATCATAGGGTCGCAGCCCCCCTTCATGCAGTTACCTTTCCCTCCCCCCATGTTTCGCTCAACTAAGGCCACTTCTCCTCCTCTGGTAAATGGGTATCCTCACTTCTCCTCCTCCTCCGTTCGATGCACATCCCCTTTCCTCCTCCTCCTCCTCTAGTAAAGCATCTCCTCCTAGGTCACACATCCCCCTAGGTCAAGATTTCCCTCACCTGATGTGAATCCCCTCTAGTTTGAGCATCCCCTTCTAGATTTTTCTGATCCAAATTTTCTTTGGCAGTGATTCACTAATATTATTCTAGCATGGTTAATTGATTCTTTTTTTAGTTTGAGTTTTGTTGATTCATTTTTATGATTTACCTATTCTTTGATAGTGAGACCCTAATATTCTTCTTCCATGGAAAATTTAATGGGTTATTAATCATATCAATATTTCATTGACAACAAGTTCTATAAAATTGATAATAAATCCTCCTTGATTAATTATAGTTTATTTTTAATTACATGTTATGAAAGGTAGAGTAGGATTTAAACCCAAACCATTCAAAGAAACAACAATAGCCACTCAACATGAGTCTTCTACCTTTTATGAAATTTATCCAGACACTTGTTGCTGATGTACATCTTCAAAATGAGGATTATTTTTTATAAGGGGAATGATTTTATTGACATATTTATTTCTTTATTTGATAAGATATGGGATATAAATGTTTTCCCTTATTCCATGTTTTTAGGTTTAGTTTTTTTCACCTGCACTATTTAAAATAATAGTTTTCCTTTGATATAGGTTAGTTTCATATCTAACTTTCTTGTTTCAATCCTTTATTCCACTAAACATTTATGATGAACCTTTAAATATATTGTTCTGGAGAAATATTATTTACCTCTATTATCATATGTTTCCCCCCTATATTAAATCCTTATACTATTTTATTTAGTTTTATTATTATGGACAAAGTTTAATTACGTATACTCAAACTTCTCAAAACACCATCAATATCCTATGAATACCTTTCTCTTATTGGAAAGTGTAGTCTATATAAATTTCATTGATTGTGAAAATTTTTATTTTAAGTGGAGAACCCACCATTTAGAAAAATTATTTAGGGAAACTACATTATACATTTTTTCTCATTCACCATTTACTTAGTGGGATAATGAGTATTCTTCAACATCCATGCTTTCAAAGAATTTTATTTGAAACATGTACTAACAACTGAAATAGAATTAATATATAAGATAGTTTCTCAGTTATGTGATAAAATATTATTGGAAGTAATTTCCCTTAATTTGAATGATAATATCACGCCCTTCTTGGTTTCACGATCCTCAATGAAAAAATGTGTTACAATGTCTCTTCTTCTATAAATTTGGGAAGTTACAGCATTTCATGATTCATGATTCTTTAATCTATCATCATTTTCGAAACACGTCAAATTTAGTAAGTTATTCTTAGTATCAATAACTCAATTATTTTATTTATAGTCCACCTTTGGGTTCTTCATTTCTTATCTATATATTTTTCATGATTCTTATAATATTTTCAGGCTACATCACCATTCTTTCATTGACATATTGGTGAATAACATTGACCTTGATAGAAAGATTGAGTAATTATTCAAGAGCATGGAGAGATTATCTAAAAATAATCTCAAGGATGTATTTATCAAAAACATTACTTTTCAATTCTTTAGTAACTTAATAATATATTAAATTACAAATATAAATTCTTTCATCCATTTCATTCAAAAAAAAGATAGTGTTGGATATTCTAACCCTTTTAACTAATCTAACTTATATAGAATTATCCTCATCTTCTTGATGTAATTTTTCTTAATCAAGACCCTTTCTAACACCAAAAATAATATTTTGAGTTAAATTGATAAATTTTCTTAGATTATATTTAAATTAAAAATAATGATCACTAAGAAATACATTATTATCACCATCTGGGTAGGATTTATTATAAGAATCATAATAAAGATAACTATTACAACATATACCACATCAACCACCTTTATTCAATTGTGTAACTGCTTATACATTTTGATTCCACTTCATCTTACTTATCTTATTTTATAATTTATTTATACATGGTATTAAAAGGATTGGTATAAATACCAAATTCTTTCTATGTTGGGTAGACCCCCTAGAATGGATTCTCCACTATAATCTTATAAATAAACTATAGTGGTATAGGTAGAAACTAGATATGAATTGCTATAATAGATCATCTATTTGATTATACTTATACCCCTTGAAACAAAACTCTTCTACCTATATTTATTATAACCCCAAATATCTTCTGAAGCTTCAAATTCCAACAATTTTCACACTTGAATGTTTTTCATTTTTTCCTAATGGTACCATATTCCAAGACTAGCCTACTAATTTTTCCATGATTGTAAACCATGTTGGTTACTTTCTTTATTATATGATATGATGGATGGGTGTATTGAGAATGGATAATCATTTAAGCATATTATCACTTTAATATTCCAATCATGTTATTTATTTATTATAATGATCATGTTGGTTGATATAGTTCATAAAATTACATAAAAATTTATATTACATCCTATATAGCATGTATAGAAGGCCTAGATATGGTATATTATTTCATATTTTCTTGTATAAGTACCTTATTTATGGAATATAGGTTACACACTTATGATGGGTGATTGACCCTAACTACTTATATAGATTATTGGTATAAGATGATATTTTAACACCCATATAAGTTATAATCATTCCCCCCACTCCCTATGATGGTCTATAATCTTTCTAACTAGCTTGTTCTATTTCCTTCAAGGATGGTTTATGTGGACCATAACTTCTTTATACACATTTAATCATATGTGTGGTCACATATGTGTAAATGTGTGAGTTATTTACAAGTACTCATATTGCCTTCCATGGGGGATGGACCTGAACTATAATTACATATTCTAACTTATGGCTCAAATTATGTAGGATTGGTATAGTACCTCTTGGTATAGGGAGTTATGATATATATATATATATATATATATATATATTATTGATCTTTAAATGTCCTTGTAGTTTACCTACAAGTATATATTCTATATTAATCAAAAAAAAATCTTATATATGTATTTAAATGTGTATACATGTATTCAAATGTGTATACATGTTCAATCATATACTCTAAGTATCATTATTATGTTGATACATCATTGGTGGTGCCATGATGAGTATGGCATGCTCACACATAGCATGCACACCTCGGTGGACATGCAGCCTCTATTTTTCTTATTTTTTTTTCTTACAGGTACTAGTAGTAGTTATATCAGCTTAATGGGGCATTTTTGTTTTTTTATAGAAGTGAGATGAATTTATAATTTGGAGTTTATGCTACTGGAGGTGGTTATAGTTCTTCCTTATCTCTCTGCCTATTCCTATTAATATGACTTTTCTCTTAAAACCTATTTTGATTGAATTGTATATTTTATTGTCTTTATGTTGTAAATTTTATATTTTTTTTATATATTCATTCATATAGAGATATTTATGAGCAGTTTCTATTATTTTCTATTCCTTACATGTAATATTTGGTTTTCATTTTATTTCTAGGATGTTGGAATTAAGAATGAGTCATTCTGGATTTCTAGTAGATAATAGACATTAATTATCATTATAATAAAGTGGGTAAATCATTCCTCAAACTTTACATTAAGACCAGTGGTAATAGTTACCATCCCTTGGGGATTTGGGAGAACTCTTAGGATAGTAGTGTACATGATTCATGTGATAAAAAATAAGTCACATGCAACAAAAATTTGAATTATATTTAACTATTAAGTTATTTTTGTTCTAATAGTTTTAAATTTTATAGTACATATCCCTTTTTAATTTTTTTATGCTATGATATATTCTATTTTATTAGAAATTATGTCCTCTAATAAACTTTTATTATTTACCAAATCTGTGATATTTTAATACTTTATTTTTTAAAATGAAATTCTGACGCACGCCTATCGTAGGGCATGTCAAAACAATTATTTCCTAAGGTAAAATGTAGTAATGTGGTTGACCTAGGATGTCTATCGAAGAGGAGTGCACACAAAATGGGTTGTCACTTTAAAACGGGTGTAAAAATGTTGTGAAAGGAAATTTGAAATTCAAATGATTGAAAAACTATGAAATTAAAAGGGTGATTAGGTCGGGGTCGGTTTCCTAATTATAATTCTATCCTTCTTCAATTTAATTCAAACCTATTCTTCTTAGTTGATTAAAGTGAGTTTCCACAATCGTTTCCTCTCACTTCCTTGGTGAAATTGTTATTGTGAGAGAAAACCTTACCAAGATCTCGGTTTGGTCAACTCTCCTTCCATGTGTAAAATAGTTGAATTGAATATCCTAAATTTAAATGGGCAATACCCGATCGGGTTTTGTTTATCCCAAACAATCAATAACATTCACTAAACCTTTTACATGTACTGACGATCGTCTAGTACTTCACCACTAATTCCTGGTTTATTCCATCGTATATAAACCAGAAATTAATGGAGGGAGATATTGATTATTTTACCAAGGAAAAAATCAATAACGGAATTAATATTCAAGAACAATTGCACTTTATTATAAAATCCGCTATAAGAAATTGAAAACAACTTTGAAGAAGAAAGAAATTTATTCAATTGCATCCAAGAACTCAAGCATTACAATGTAGAAAACCAACCCTTCCCTAATCACTCCAAAAGTTTACCCCACCATGGTAAGGGTAATCTAGTTGAATGGGGAAGAAGAAGGCATTAAAAAACTATGAAAAGGAAAATAAATAAAAAATAAAACCGAAAAGATCTTCTTCTTGGTGTCCCGGAAGGAATGGGATGGAGAATGGATGCTTTGAGAGGGTGAAGCTCTCCTCCTTTTATAGCTAGAATGTTTCCCCCGAATGTCGACGTGTTGTAGCCCCATTAAATGACATCTTCACGTGTTGATCCCTTCTTGAATTTTGTTCATAATTCCCTTGTCCGTGTCCCCTCAACATTCCAGTGGATTTGGACATGTATTCCGAGAGTTATGGTCGTCTTACTATGATTCTTTATTCTGTCCAGTCAGACTCTCCAAAACGAAATCCTCCGGATTAGGGTGTTTTAATTACCCCATAAATGGCCAATTCAATCGGTGCGGCCTTCATAAAAAATGCTCAAAAACTCCTTGCGCGTCCACCCACCGAATTTCACAACCTTTGGCCCCACAGTGGATGAGTTATGGATCCCACATCAAAACTAGGCAGAACTGAAAACAGTTTTCTTGAGCCAACTTGTGAGCTTCTTTTGAGATTCCATATAGAATATTCAGATTTTAGTGCAAATATATTAAATGACGCCCTGGATGTTTATAATCTTTAAAAGAAAGAATTTTGCAATTTGGATCAGTGTAGATAATGTTATGTCTAAACTACCGAAATAATTTAAAACTGTTAAAAATCCAAAATGGCCAATTTTTACTATTCAGCTCAAAATAACACCATTATCAAAAAAAATGAAACAATTCATCTTAGAGGAACAATTTTGTTGGTTTAAAACAATGATATTAAATATAAATTAATTGAAAATATTTGCTCTATCAATTCCCCCACACTTAGCACTTGGAATCCTAGACAAGTAAAAATCAAATCCAAAACACATATCAATGAGATCAATCAAATCAATTTCAAGAAACAAAAAAGATATCATGCCTCATCAAAAACTATTATTTCAATTTCTCCATTTATGATTTTAATATATTTCTACTTCATTTCTTATCCCATGCACAGAAAACACCTACCTCACATGAATTTTCTCTCATCTCACGAATGTAAAGGCTGAACAAGGCTTTTCTCATCCAAACTCACACAAGAGTCACCATAGGTTTGATAAATTCCTACTTCTCCACCCGATATGATTCAAGGACATGTGTTTCTCATGAGGACTTTTCAGGGTTGTTTTGTGGCTTCCGGTTGGTAGGATTTAGATGTTAAAAGTTCTGAGGCCGAAAAAGGAAGGTTTGGCTCTTATTGAAGCAAAATTGCAAGATTCTAGTTTTCACTCAAATATAATCTCCTTCACTTCCCCTTTATTGAAAATAGGCTCCATCATCATTCAATCAGCTTAGAAGTAAACATTTCAATCTTTTCAAACATAATTTTTTAAAGCTCCAGATAGGCACAACTTTCTTTTTACATTGGAAGCTCCAGAAAGGCACAACTTCTCTTGTCATAAAAGCTCCAGAAAAGGCACAGCTTTCAACAGAATAATTTTTCAGCATCACACACATCTCTTCCACAATTTATTTTCCACCCAATTTATAACCAAATGTGGTAGTACACCACAAGACATCTTCCCCCACACTTATGTTTAACTAGATCATGCAATTTCACTTCAAGAGCAGGTAGGATAGGGAAAATTGTCTTGTAATGTTGCTAACCTAACAGGCAATTCATGGATACTAGGGGCTACACTGAAGAATAAATGTAAAGGTGGGCCAAAATGAAAAGGATTATTTTGAAAAGGGGGGCTTCAAACCAAATAAATGCCTCAATTATTTAAAACACACGTACCCTAAACCCTCAAGTTTTGAAAGGAATAAATCAAATTCTGGTTAAAGAAAGCATGGTCTGGTTCTCTCAAGAAATGAGGTGAATGAAAAGAATATGAAAAAAATGGTTCAGAAGCCTCACAGGAAAGTTATTTCAAAGATATAGATAGTGAAATATGGCATGAGATTCAAAAATCAGTGTACTTTTTAAGAAATTCCAAAAAAAATGAACTTGAAAAAAATTCATTTCAGCATTCATTTAAGATTGGTTTCATGAAATATATTGGATCACTCATTGACATGGGTTTCAAAAATGGTATTGATAATCATTTCAGCTCAAAAGTTTCAAAAACACACATAAAACTGAAAAATAAACACAAAAATTTGAAACCACACATTTTTTTTTAATTTTTTTAATTTTTTTTTAAAATAAAACACAAAATGAAAATCCTAAACTACCAATGTTCCCTCCCCCACACTTAAATGATGCAGTTTCCTCAGTGAATTCAAATGTATTGAACATATAAGAATATTTTTGATTGATTCACAACAAACAAGTAAGAATAAAGGAGAGGTACAACCTGGCTTATTTGCAGTGCAACATTGAGTTAAGATCCAAAGTGTTGTACTCTGAAACCCTAAAAAAGAAAACATAAGATATTTATTGAAAGAAATGAAAATAGAAATAGGATGAGAATACAAGGATAAAACTTGGTTTAATCCCCCATGTGGGCCCTGGGTTTTGACTTCCTCCAGAGGGGCAGTTGTAATTGATTATGCCCAATCTGATGGTGGATGAGGTTTCTTTGATTTGAACCACCACATGTGGATCTTCCCAGCTTTCATTTCATTGTTCTTGTTGAGGAGGACTCCATAGATAGAGTACACCAGATCCACCCCCTTCGCAATGAGGTACACCATGCACGGTGGGGGTAGGATGAAGTACAGAACCTCCACCTCTTTTGTTGCTACTTGTGCAACCATCTTGTCTTCCAGTGCTAGCTTTATGGGGGCTTCGACCCCCTGTATTATTTCCTCAGCCTTAGAAACTTGGATCTCTTTATGATTGTGCTCCTCCAGTAGATATTCCATGACTTCCGGGAGCTCCAGGTGTTCCTCAACAGGTGCATCTTCTTTTGTCTCTTCATCCCCTAGGGCATAATAGGAGTCATCTGATTCTGAAAATTCAAAACAATTGGGAGTTATACTCAAATTAGTTTCAACAAAATTAAAAGAATTTGAGTTCAAAAATGTATCATCTCCCTGAGTTGGTTCAGCTTGAATCTCTTCTTGATTTGAAAGTTCCTCTTGGAGTTGATTATCGCTGGATGGAGGTAGGTAGTCATGCTCCTCCACCTCAAGTTTGGATTCAACTTCATGGATGTCTTCAGTGAAATCCGGGAAGACCAGTGGCACTTCCTTTTTGGCCTTGAATCTTTTTAAGTCAACTTGGAGTTCATTGACCATGGCCATCAAATCTTCCGGTGAGATCCATGTTGTTATGCCTCTTTCCACCTGCTTGAACATTATCATTAGTTCATCAGCTCTTCATTGGAGGTCCTCCTCAGTGTAGACTTCTTCTTTCACCTGTGAGTAATTGGAATTACATGTATAATAATAATCATTTGAATTCATTATGGAAAGATTTTATTTGTGTTTTTTTAAGGAAAAAAAATGTCAAAAATTTACAAAAATATTGCGGCACTACCTCCCCGGCAACGGCGCCAAGTTTGACGCACGCCTGTAATAGGGCATGTCAAAACAATAATTTACCAAGGTAAAATGTAGTAATTTGGTTGACCTAGGATGTCTCCCGAAGAGGAGTGCACACAAAATGGGTTGTCATTTTAAAACGGGTGTAAAAATGTTGTGAAAGGAAATTTGAAATTCAAATGATTGAAAAAATATAAAATTAAAAGGGTGATTAGGTCGGGGTCGGTTTCCTAATTATAATCCTATCCTTGTTCAATTTAATTCAAACCACTTCTTCTTAGTTGATTAAAGTGAGTTTCCACAATCGTTTCCTCTCACTTCCTTGGTGAAATTGTTATTGTGAAAGAAAACCTTACCAAGATCTCAGTTTGGTCAACTCTCCTTCCATGTGTAAAATAGTTGAATTGAATATCCTTAATTTAAATGGGCAATACCCGATCAGGTTTTGTTTATCCCAAACAATCAAGAGCATTCACTACACCTTTTACACGTACTGACGATCGTCGAGTACTTCACCACTAATTCCCGGTTTATTCCATCGTATATAAACCAGAAATTAATGGAGGGAGATATTGATTATTTTACCAAGGAAAAAATCAATAACGGAATTAATATTAAAGAACAATCGCACTTGATTATAAAATCCACTATAAGAAATTGAAAAAAACTTTGAAGAAGAAAGAAATTTATTCAATTGCGTCCAAGAACTAAAGCATTACAATATAGAAAACCAACCCTTCCCTAATCACTCCAAAAGTTTACCCCACCATGGTAAGGGTAATCGAGTTGAATGGGGAAGAAGAAGGCATTAAAAAACTATGAAAAAGAAAATAAATAAAAAATAAAACCGAAAATATCTTCTTCTTGGTGTCCCGGAAGGAGTGGAATGGAGAATGGATGCTTTGAGAGGGTGAAGCTCTCCTCCTTTTATAGTCAGAATGTTTTCCCCCGAATGTCGATGTATTGTAGCCTCATTAAATGACATCTTCACGCGTTGATCCCTTCTTGAATGTTGTTAATAATTCACTTGACCGTGTCCCCTCAAACTTCCAGAGGATTTGGACATGTATTCCGAGAGTTATGGCCGTTTTACTATGATCCTTTATTCTGTCCAGTCAGACTCTCCAAAACGAAATCCTCCGGATTAGGGTGCTTTAATGACCCCATAAACGGCCAATTAAATCGGTTATTCCTTCTTAAAAGATGCTCCAAAACGCTTTTCACGTCCACCCACCGAATTTCACAAGCTTTGGGCCCACAGTAGATGAGTTATGGATCCCACATCAAAACTAGGCAGAACAGAAAACAGTTTTCTTGAGCCAACTTGTGAGCTTCTTTTGAGCTTCCATATGGCAGATTCAGATTTTAGTCCAAATATATTAAATGAATCCCTGGATGCTTAGAATCTGGAAAAGAAATAATTTTGCAATTTGGATCAGTGTAGATAATGTTATGGCTAAACTACCGAAATAATTTAAAACTGTTAAAAATCCAAAATGGCCAATTTTTACTATTCAGATCAAAATAACACCATTATCAAAACAAATGAAACAATTCATCTTAGAGGAACAATTTTTTGGGTTTAAAACAATGATATTAAATATAAATTAATTGAAAATATTTGCTCTATCACATTTTTTACACAATTTACAAGTATTGTAATGAATTTTTTAATTATGGCTTATATTATTGATTGCAATATTTTTCTTCCCAAGTTATAGATTTGATAGAAGATAAGTTTATCATATTGATCATATTTCTATTGAGTTTCAAAATATTTTGGATAAATATTTAGATTTTTCATTTACCAGTGCTTTATATGGATGTTGTATACAGTGTCCATGCTATAAATGTGTTGAAAGACCATGGTTAAGATGGGAATAATTTAGTTACAATTTAACAATATTTGGATTTCAAATAAACTATTATGTTTGGTATCACTATAGAGAGATGAGTCAACATTTAACTAATCATGAATGAAATTAAAGAAGTGACATGGAAATTTTAATATTTGATCGGTTTTCATTTGTGAATCATCCTGAGAGAGATAGTATGTCAATGCAAGAAGGAAATGATATCGATACACATGAGTAAAATACAGAAGACAGTGATGTTAAGAGAGTGAAAATATTATTGGATGATGCCAAAACTCTAGTATATTAGGAATGTAGTAAAATGAAAAAGTTGGTATTTTTAATGCGGTTATATCATGGAAAAACCATGTATGGAATTTCTAATACCGTTGTTGAATATATTATTAAATATTTGAAGGACTTGGTTCCTTATGGTACAAATATTCTCTTAATTAATTACAAGGATTAAAAGTTCATTTTGTTGCTTGGATTTTATACTAATAAATTTCATGATTGTATGAAATATTGTAGATTATTTTGGGAGGAAACATTTGATCGTAATGACTATAAATAATTTGGTACATCTCGATGGAAGAAAAATATAGATAGAACACCATCTCGTGTGCCACAGAAAGACATTTGGAAATTTCCATTGATTCCCAGACATCAAAATATATTCATATGTACATAAATATCAACCAATATACAATGGAGGGATGCTGAGATAATTAAAAGTAATTATGAGTTGTTTCATCATAAATATGGATTAGTATGGCATAAATTTGATTCAAAACACCCTGATTTTGCTGCTGAGGTATGTAATTTCAGGTTGGGTCTATCTTATAGTGATTTTAATCTATTTAGTTAGATGATTACTACTCACAACACATGCACATTTTTTATTCATGTTTATAATATTCTTTCATGGATGTGTATGAAAAAAACATTCACTTTCTTGATTATACTGATATCTGGACCTTTTGATCCCATTAATGATATAAATAACTTCTTTCATTCTTTAATGAGAGAGTTGAAACAACTTCGGAATTTGTGTGTGCATGTATTTTATTATTCTTCAAAGAATATGTTTCATATGTGTGATTCCCTTCTATGGACTATAAATGATTTCCCTATTTGGGAATTGACTTATGGGGGGAACAAGAAGGGAACACTATAATGTCCCTTTTGTATTTAGAATACATGATCGAGAAGTCTTAAATAGTAGTGTAGTTTAAGTTTCATGGAGAATCAATGATTCTTGCTAGTGGATAATCAATATGGGAAGAATCATTGGAGGTTTTATAATAATTTTGACATTAAACAACTAACTCAATGTATTTCAGGAAGGTATGTGTTTAATGAATTAAAAGATATCATTTTTTTTCATTAAATAAAGGTCAATTGAAATCTAAAAATATAAAGAATGTTGACATTGAATCCACCTGAAATTGGAAAAATAAAATTATTGTTTTCAGTTGTCATATTGGTCTACCTGTTTGTTACGTCATTGTTTATTCATAGTGCATATTGAGAAAAATATATGTGAAATGTTTCTTCCAATTCTTCTGAATATCATAAGGAAGAAAAAATATGACTTCTGATCTTTTCGGTACTTGTGTATTTGGGGTATTCGACCAAAATAGCATCCTGCGTGGATCAGTGAAAAAAATGGAAAGTTCCTTGTTGTTTTTTTGTGATGACACTGGTATAGAAAGATCAATTTTTGGCAGTATTGGATAATATCAAGGTTCCTGATGGTTATTCCGGCAACATATCTAAATGATTCAATAGAAGAGATTTGAAATGGAAATCCCTAAAAACTCATGATTACTGCATCCTTCTTCATGAATTTATTATAATAGAATTTTTTCATTTTCTATCAAATAATGTAGGTGTGACAGTGATTTGGTTGTTCCATTTCGTTAGAGACCTTTGTGCTAAAAGGTTATCCATGTTATTATTGATAAAAATGCAGTAAGAGGATCCATTAATTCTGTGTGATTTGGAAAAATATTTCTCCATCCTTTTTCACCTACATGTGGAATTTAATAGTTCATCTTCCAAAGGAGACACTTCTTGTGGGACTGGTCTCTTTTTGGAAGATTTATCCCACAGAATGAAATAGTAACATAATGAAATCATATGTCCAAAATAATAATTATCCTAAAGGTTCCATTGTGAGGGTTATCTAACCCAAGAATGTATGGATTTTTGTTCAATGTATTTGTCTGATGTAAGAATAAGACATAATTGGCCAATGAGAAATGAATATGAGCAGTATGAGGAAATTCACCCATCATTTCCATCTCTTCCCAAAACATGATGAATTTCCAGGTCATATACATTGGTTACATTGAGCTTTTAAGAGCGGGATATAGAATATTGCACAATCTTGTTTAATTATGGTATTTTAGATTACTATATCAAGTATGTAATTTGGATATCTATATTTTATCTCATACTATGTCATTTCACGTATACCTTATACTTTCATTATCATTTTATATAGGGAACATTAAAAAATTATAGATAAAGTTCATCGATCTTTGCCTTTGAGATGGAAAGAGGTTTTGCATAGTCAAGAGTTTCTAGATTGGTCGAAATCAAAGGTATGAAAAATACATTAAATATATTAAAATATAGATATCCATTTAATTGTATTACTCATATCTATTTTAGGTATTGAGTTTACTTTCTGACTCAGTTACTCAGGAATTATGAGCGTTGGATTTTGGTTCCAATTCATTGATTTGTGAATGAAAATATTTAATAATCAAAGGATATAAATTTTTTATAACTGATAAAGTGGTGAAAATGAGAACACATCATGATTTAATTATGTTAACTAATACAATGGATTTTTATGCCCAGACATCAGATAGTCAAGCTTGATATGAAGATGTGTATTATTATGGACTAGTTGAAAAAATATTTTTATTGGATTAATAATCCTATCATCAAGTCACTATGATGAAATATAAATGGTTTGATTCAATGATGATATAGGGTACATATATTGATGATTATGGATTTAGAGTTATTGACATGAGTCGATTCCTGCATACTAATGAACCATACATTTTGGCATCAATGAAAAAACAAGTATTTTATGTGAAAGATCTTCTGAGGCCTGATTATAGTGTCATTAATGAAGTAATCCCTAGATATGTTTTTCATGATGTAGGGGATGAAATTTCCACCATTAACACCCCCATAAGTGTTTACAAAAATATTACATTTGATGAAACAAATTGTCTAATTGTGAGAGTTGATGTTGAAACTGATATAGTGGAGGGTAATATATAGAAGCAACCATATATGTTCTGATTTAATTAAGTTTACCTTGACATTAGTTCCTCAGGTTGGTATTAATTTAAATAATTTAATTTAGTTTTAGTTTGTAATGATATTTCTGTTTTATTATTGTTTGGTTTCGTTTCATTTAATTATATTTATTTCAATTTAGAAAACTGGTTTTAAAACTGGTTTTCAAAAAATGTATAACTTGGTTTTAAATTATCATTACATAATGATGTTTTGACATTTTTTGTTTATTTAACTTCTAATTTGTGTGCGTGATTTTTGAAAAACTGTTTCTAAAAAATGTAAATTGCATTCTTATACAGACTACGAAGAATACTATAGAAGCTCGTAAGAAGAGATTATTTAATGCCGATCTGGATAGACCTGAGTGTGGGTTGCCTTTAGTGAGTGTAATAACTGTAATATTTATCTTCTTCATTACATATAATTTCATTTTCATATTCTTTATCAAATTTTTTTAGGGATATACATCTCCAGAGCATCCTCCTACCAGCATGGGTCTGAGCAGGGATCCTCCTATACCTAAACAGAGCACCCATCTTACCACTTCCCAAACCGACCCATCAGTGGGCATCCCATCTACCACACATGTCCATCCTATGCTAGATATTCCTAAGATATTACCATATATAACCTCCATCATCATCTCATTTATCCTCTTCTTCCCATTCCATGTTTATGCTGACTCCACCAATGTTCCCACCTCTTCCATTTCCATTTCCATACATGTATCCCCAGACCTAATGAACATATACTAACATGTCTATGCCACATCATTTTCCTACCATCCATACTATATATATATATATTCTATTAATTCAGTTTCCATTCCATTGTATGAAGATCAGCTAGAGCATAGACTGGAACAGATACTTCATTTAGAGGCTTCTGATCCATCATAGTCCACGGATGCCTCATAGCCTATTCAGGAGCCTGCATCAGGTTTTTTTATTATTAATTTGTTAAGTTATATCATTTAAGTTTTTGCTATTATTTCTTTACCTAAATCTTCTTATCCACCCATATCTTATTCAGTGGGATCTTCTATTAGGCGATGTGGGTGCACTCATATACATGAAGCCTGAAATTGTGAAACTCAGATTATGATGGATACCAATTCTCAAAATCAAATGGTATGTAAAAATTGAAGGCAGTGTAGAATTTTCATAGACACCATAGAAAAACACCATGATATTGTTCCAGTGGAACCGGTATCATGGAGACATATCAGTGATGACATCAAGGATAGGTCATGGGTGTAGATAAGGGTAAGAAAATTTTATAAATTTATATCTATATTAGTAATGTAATTATATCAATTAACATGTTCCTTGAAGATCTAGTTTAACTTTCCTAAGAGTGAAAATTCCAAATCTACTAGGTTTAGTGATGTTGGATAGTTTTGGCAGTCATACAAGAATGAGATACATATTGGTTGGTGGAGAAGAGTAGGTACTGATTTAGAGCGTGTACCCACATACCCTGACTATCTACAAAGTCTTTATCAAAAAATGATCACACATTAGAAGACTGAATGGTTTAAGGTACTACAAATATTTAATGTTTTGTTTATAAAATTTAATTCTTATTACCTATATTGATTTTTTGTTTTTTAGGAAGTGTCAGAGAAAAACAAAAAAAATGGAATCACATATCTATACACATTGGGGAGCACTATAGTTATCGAGCATGATAATGGAAAGGTACTTTCCTCTGAATTAAAATAATATCCTCATTTATATTGTTACTTAGTGATATTTTCATTGCCAATTGGAACAAACCCTAGAGTGCACACCTTAGTACCCAGTAGAAATGACATCAATAAATAACCACCCCAAAATGTATTCATAAATTTTTTTATTGGAACCATTGATGGATTTTAATTCACTAATTTATTTCATTGATAACATGTCCGGATAAATTCATTATGGATTCCCCTTGGTTAGTTCATGATTCTTAGAAATGAAAGCTTATACCCTCAGGAAAAGTTTTTTTTTATTTTTATAAAAATGTAGCAAAATTCCTTGAAACCCACTTCAGAAAACCACCAATCATTTATGAGTGTCATTTACCTCAATGTTTGTAGGTCTATGATGCATCTTACTTGAATCTAGATTTCTGAATTTCTCATATATGGTTGTAATCTAGATTTTTGAATTTCTCATTTGCATCATGTTATATTGGGAATCAAAGGTCATGTACCTCATTCCAAATTATTTAGCTCCAGTAGAAAAAAAATGATGGAAGTGCAGTAAATGGACACACATAAGAAAATATTGTATGTTTTTTATTTATATTTCAAATATTTATAAAAAATTAATAATTGAATATGTGGTTTATAATTTCAATGGTCTTCCTTGGAGGTCCTCGATGAGAAGGAACTTGAAAACTTAGGTCCACATGATCATTTGAGTCAGGTGTTTTGTGTGGAGCACTCGGGGAGAGTCTGATGTGGACAAGGAAAACACATCATCCCCTCTAGGTATTGGTATTCATCAGGCTAGTCTCAAACCCCTCAGACCTATGAGCTATAAAGCGCATGTGAAAAAGTATCTAAGGGAAATAAAATATCTTTAGAGGAGTGTGAAATAAGTAAGATAATGACCGAACATTTCATGAAAGTTGTGTCAATTTTGAGTCAGTCACTACCATCATAGGTTGATCCTAGTTTTCATTCATGTATTGAATAAATGCGATCTGTATATGATACCTCTGGTGATTCACATGAGGTTCATAGTGGCGATGATGTAGGTGGAAATAGATCTTTTGGTGGTGAGGATGTTGTTGATGCTACAATTGGTGACGAGACTATTGCGGATGATGCTAATGGTGAAATTGGTGATGATGTTGTTGATGATGGTGATGATGGGGATGGAGATGGGGATGATATAGATGGGTAGGATATTAATCCCCTACATTTTTTTACTTTGCATAGAGACTTGTACAAGTTATTTAATAACTTGAACTGAATTTTTATATTAATTATGATATACATGTATGTTTTATTTGATTTATAGGTGAAGTGTGGTTTATTTTGTGTTGGATATATTTATTTTTTTTTGACTGGTGGACTACTTTTATGATGTGAATTTACTCATTCAATGAAATTCATTTTGGATTATGTTTTCATAAGGGGTATTAAATGAGAATTATTTAGGTAATTTTACATATTCATATGTCAATTAATCCACCTTTCATAAGAACTTGACTTTGGTTTCATTGAAGATCTACTCCACGATAATCACTTTTAAAATGGGATGCTATCAAGAATATATCCAGCTAGGTATTCTAGAATAACAACAATAATTTCTTTAACCTTATACATAAATTGCCTCCATTTAAACCTATATCTTTCTTCCAATACTATCTTTAATTTCCTTACAGTCCCATTCCAGAATATTTTTGAAAGAACAGAGGTTAGATCATGAGAAATCCAAAGAGAAAGGTGTGGTACATTATCGTTTTTTTGGTTTTATGCCACAATATATGTTAGTTATAGGTTATCTTTTCCATATTATTTCACGTCACCCTATTGTATTCTATTCAGGGTTTAAATATCTTTACAAAGTTACTATGGGAAATCATTTTTCGTCTACAAAATATCGATGGAGACAACTGTCCTGAGGTATATTGATGATTATGTATAGAGTTACTGGAGTCAATGAAGAATTCTATTTTTCAGTATATATGTGTTTTGCATCATTTTAACTCTTTCAAACTTTCTTTCCTTGACCTATTTGTTCCTTCTTGGATCGTAGCATCTCATGGATCTTACTCTGGTCCTATGGCTATTCCACATTTTACATTCCCTTGCAGTCAAACTTCTATGATTATCCTCTTTAATCCCAGCTAGTATGGTTAATCTTTCCTTAAGCGATTTCTAATATAGAATTTTTGCATATTCTTGATCCATTTCTTCTATAAGTTCTTCTATCAATATTTCATCATCCCATAATCCACCTCCTGGACCCCTCCACCCTCCCTCCACCCAACGTTTCTTTATTATACTAACTTACTTACATATAATTCTTATATTTTAGTTCTATTTCATGTAGTAGAGTTATGAGTTCAGATTTCCTCATGAATTGAATATTTAGAAGGTAAAAAAAATATTTATATTTAAGTTTGATTACTAAAAAATATATGATTTATTGTAATCATGAATTGAGAATAATAAAAATATATGAATTAAAATACTTTTATAGTTTATTTAGTAGGTTTCATTTCTACTTCAAGAATCCTAACTATATTAAATTTTGTGTGGTTTTAGATGAATCGATTTTGCTAATTTCTATGTTTATTTGTTATATTAGGTTCTATTTTCTTCTACTGGGGTAGTGTCACATCATGATTATATTATTTCCATTCATAATTTCTTTTCTTTTGATTTCCTTTTCATTTTATGGTTTTGGAAATGAAGTTATTTAAACTATTGTCCTTGAAGAAAAAAATTGAAGTGGAGTAATCACTGGGGAATGAGTTTGACAAATGATTCTTTCTCTTAGAGTTACTTACAACTATGATGTTCTACTTTGGAAATTTTGTAGAGTCTATGAATTTATTTTTAAGGGTGAAACTTCTTCTTTAATAAGTTTTATGTTTTTATATTCACCCTGCTTATTTTTTTGATTCTTCTTTCCTTTTTCCTGTGAACTGAGTTAAAAATTGAAATGCATTTTAGGTTAGTAGGTTTTTAGATTTTATAGTTCATATCCTATACAACCACAAGGATTTGTTTCTATGAGAGATTTTAAGGTGTTGTTGTGTTACTAGTTGTGTCTCAAATTTCACTTTATTCAGGTTTTACAGTTCATGAATTAATAAATATTTTGATTCATTTGGAATAAATTTTTAAACTTTCTCCATGATTCTATTTTATTAATGAAATGATGATATCTGATAAGTTACTGTTCTTAAGTGTAACTAAACCTATGCTTTTTGGAGATGCGGGTGAGCTAGAGATTCTCATTAAACTAGATCCAGACAATGGAATGATTACCATAATGTGTGTTAACATGTAATTTATTAAGATTATTTTTTAAATGGGCATTAGGATAATGATATAATTTTCTTTTTTGATCACATGGATAGAGGTATTGGAATTAAAAAGGAGGATCTCATCGAATATCTTCGAACTATATCCCATAGTGGCACCTTAAAAAATTTAAAGGCTCTTAAGGTACTGATTTTTTTTAAGAAGGTTATATTTACTCTTTCTCTATGTGACTCTTCTTTGATATCAAGGTATCTTAATGCCTTAAGAATTTCAATTTCATCACTGATACGTTATTGATTTTAAACTCTTATATTTTAATTGGTTGTTTTATATCTATTGTGAGATGATGAATAGGGGTCTCATCTATCCCATATAGAATCCTACTTTAACAAGGAGAAATTTACCCTTCTTTCAAGGTGTCCATCCCCACATCACTACCTACCAAAGATCTTCCCTTAGTATACTAAGGGGAATTTATCAGTTCCTTGTTCTCTTTGTTCATCTAAAAAATGAATAGTTTTGATCATTTAAATAGATATATAATAATTAATGGAAATAATTTCCAAGGATCATCATTATATGATTTCAGAGTTAAGGGAATCATCCTGCTATTTATTGATATATTGGTTGATTACACCTTTGTTGTTCCCATTATCCAGCTTCACACACACATGCCTAGTGGTTAGGATATTTTCATTGACAGTATGCACTCACATCTCTATATTAGTGATATATATGATAATACCTTCTAAATTAATGTCAATATTGATTCATGTGGGATATTTCACATTCTGTATCTATAGAATGCATACACCACCTTAATGTGAAATCCATAGATCATTTCTTTTCTTGATTACTAGTCAACTTCTCCAAAGGTTAAATCCCTCAAGATATACATATCTTGGTGAGGAAATAAATATTATATCCTTATCTTATTTCCAAAATTATATCCTTATGACCAAGAACAATATTTTCACCTCCATATTAAACACCTTTTTATTAGATTATAATGCATTACCTCCTCAATAATGACTTATTGGGGGGACCGAGTTAATTTCCAACTCAGATAATTAGAGTATTCCACCTTGGACTACCCTTTTCATGTTTTTTGTTTCACTGCTCCCTTATCAGATACATCTAATACATTGACCCTAGTTATATTTTAGGATAACATGTTATGAAAATAATATTAAATCCATATTTTTTAATATTGAAACATCAACTATACACCAACATTTAGGAATTTAAAATTTATCTTCACATTGGTGTCCTTCCGAATCATCATTAACCATAGTTTACTTTACACCATAGGATGTCACTTATTCCTAGAATCCAAAATGGTGTTAGAAAATATCTCTACATAGACCCAAATAGATGATAAAATTGGTAGGGTGTGTATACCACAAAAATGATGTCCCAATCGATCTATATTGATGAGACACAGTCATGCATGAACATTATATATAATCCCAATTCATATCCACCTTGATTATAATATATGAATATACCTATTAAGACTTAACCGTATGTAAATAAATAGAACAATGAGTATCTCCCTAGAGTTTTAATGATTATCATCCAATCTATTAGAATAACCTGAATTACAAAGAAGGATTGAATAGTGGGTATAAATCTACACCTCAGAATATAAAGTTTGTTATGAAATTTATACAACTTGAAGTGTGATTTTGAACAAATACACAACACCTAAAATGGTCCATAGGTATAAATAAGGGTTTCATCTTATATATGTGAAGTATATATCTATATATCTTTTATAGTATTTGCACTTTCAAACTTATGGACCACGGATTCTTGTCTACCAACCTCACCACTAATATGAATGCGCATGGTAAAACTTATATACATGCTACAGTATGTTTTCAGGTGTTTCTTAATATTGGAAATGTATAGATTGTTTTTATATGTGAATGATGGCATGAAGTATCAAGGTGAAAAACTGTTGTGTTTCTGGGAAAACCATTTATACCCTCGGTTCAATGAACCATGCGTATGTTTTTTGTATGGGAAAACAATCTATACCCCTAGTTCACTAAACCATGGGTATATTTTTTGTGATGTGACAATCTATACCCACTGTTTTTTAAACCATGGGTATATATATATATAACCATGGTTTTCCAAAACCATGGGAAATATGAAATTTCCCTGGGATATACCCACAGCTTTGTAGAAATTGTGTGTATAGGGCTATATTGACACCTCAGTAGCCCATAGTTCATGAAACTGTTGGTATTGCCTATACCCACGGTTTCATGGGATATACCCATAGTTTCAAACCATGGGTATATGTGATATTTCTAGTATTGTTTATGTGTTTTTTCCTAATTCCATTGAGAAAGGGGAATTTAGGTTCACACACTAAGTGTATCTATAATATTATATAAATTCTATTTTTAATTTAACAAGTTTTTATAATTATTATTTTTTCATTGTTGTATAACAATTATTTAGGTTTGGATGATCACCAAGAATTAATCAAAATTTATCTGGAAGAGTAAATATGTGAGTTAAATAATAATAAATATTTATTCCCAATATTTAATGAATATAATATTTTTTATATTCACTGACAAATAATATAGAAATATGTATTTATTAAATAAACAGTCATTATTAAACTCTCTGTAAATACCGAGGAGGTTAAAAAGACTTAGTTTAATCGTCCAACTATGAATGATATATTAAATATATACTAAATAAATATTAATTTATTTATTTTCAAAATTATATTTATTTATCCATAAGTATTCAGATGTTAATGAAATAATAATATTATTTATATTATTATTAGACATGTGGTTCTTGAAGGAATATGAAGTTGGATAAGGGCCTATGTTCAATTTTAAATTCTAAATTAACTCTATAACTACCTGGAAATATCACCTTCTTGGGTCAACCGCTTGTTTTGAACAATAAACCCAGAGAGAATTCTCTCAATTCTAAGAGAGAAACCTATCAGAAATATGATTTAGTAATAGAGAACTAATTCTACTCTGATCTCTCAAGCCTTTAAGATAACATAAATAATCATTCATCCATGAATATATTCTTACTGTGATCAATGATGGACAATTCAAGAAATCATGGTTGATCATGCAAACACCTATCAATTATATGACGACGTTACATGATTTTGGTTCATGTGTGGATCATTGCTAAAGGGATTCCACCCTTGTATCCTATGATACAATAATGGTATGATGATAGTTGTCAACAACATCATGAACAAAGAAATAACTAAGGTATAAGGTAATTTTAAATACATCAATAAATTAATTATGAAGTATATGTCATGATCCTGACTTCTTGGTTCTCACATTCATAAGTCAATAAATATTTAATTTAATATAAATTTTCATGACATTGTTTAACATGTAAATCTCAGATTATTTTCCAATTAAGATAAAAATACGATTTGGCTATGCCCAACAAGTATTGTGACCCATAATTTTCATACATTGATATCACATCTTAATAGATTAATATTCATTACATAACATAACGATCCATTTCAGAATCATATAAGACTAGTGCCTTTGGAAACATGGATGCATAAACTAGTTTATAAGAAAAATACATCATCTCCCACTATATTCTTCATAACTATCACCCATTATAGGCATATCATACATAATACCTTTCTTCATAACCTGGGTAAAGGAAACATAAGAAGGGGTGAGCTCTGATGCTCTTTAAGGGTAAACAAGGGAGATATCAATGATAACTTAAACATAACAAGAGAATAAGGGTATGAGAACATGAGAATAACATTTTAAAACTATACCATACATATCATAGATAATAATCATGAGTCATGGATTAATTTTTGTTAGTTCATGAGACATGAATCATAAAGGAATCAAAGAACATGAGCTATGAGAGCATAACATTGTCATAATACATGGATTTTTTTTCTCATAAGAATAGATAATAATTACCTTAGTATTCAACTACTACTATCAAGACTATAAAATTGTATTGGGTTCACTCCCTAAACTAACATATTAGTCAAGGTTCACTCCCAATACTATCATATTGGACAAAGTCCCTTACTAAACTAGGCTCACGCCCCATTCAAGTCTAGTTTATCTCGTGAGATATCCATCTTTACCTAATGAATTAGAGGGATAAATAATTATAGTCCCAACCTTCACATAATTAAAACCATACATATGTGTTCCACAATATCGTAAAACATTAATCATATCATAACTAGTGAAAAGTAAGAGTATTTTATAAACATTTAATCATGGTATAACCCATGGAAAAGAAACTGGTTTCATAAAAATCTTATCATAATAATAATAAACCATTACAAAAAGAATTTGGATGGTACTAATGGATCATATCCCTAGTAAATAATCAATAACATAAAATTATATCATCTTATATTAGAATTCCATTAAAATATATAAGAAATAGTTTTTTAGGAGAATAACCTTTTCATTTTGAAATCAACTTTTGAAAATATAAAAATTTCCCAAATATTAAGGAAGACTATTTCATTGAAAAAAACATTAAAATTTGTAAAATAAGATTAAAATCATTGAGTGGTCATGATATTTGAAAACATTGTTCATGTTTTATAGGTTAAAAGAAAACATTTATTTCATACTTTTGTAAAAATAGGTCAAAAATTACCTCATTTAGAAAATGGTAAGAATATTTATTTTAAAACATTTTTAAAAAAAGTAAACCATGGGAAAAATTAAAAAAATTATATGATAATAGTAAAAACATTATCAAAAATATTTTTAGAAAACATGGACCTGAAAGAAAAAGGATTTTTGATCAAAGAGAGAAATTAAGTCGGTTTTCCTTAAAAAAATTATTTTGGACTCTTAAGTATATAAATAACAAAAAATGAAATTAATAAATATATTATATATAAATAACTATGTAATAATAAAATTCAATATTCTTGAGAGATATGTCATGAAATTTTAACATTGGAAGCATAATCATAAAAAGTCTTGACAAATAATGAGAGTGTAACATAAACCATCACCTTAGGTATGACTTTCATCATACATGTTCAAACCTAATGTATAATAAATATATATTAATTATGAATATATTAGATAACTATAATAATATATATCATACCAAATATGATTTACTTATAACCTTTTATCACAAGTTCATTAACAATTTGTTATTAAAATTACTATTATGGGTGATATCTACTTTGTTTTACATGTATGTTTTGGTTCAATAGTTTTGGTCCTTTTACATTGATCATTATTCCATCATAATAATAATTTTAATAATGATACAAATATTACATATATTCATTATATACATACTTATAGTCATCCATAAAATTTATAGATGGAAAAATAAATTGCACTGTTCAAGGAGACAGCAAGTCATACGTACTCTTGGATGTTGTTTTCAATTTTTTGATGGATGGAAAGAAATAAAGATAAAAAATAATTCACATTTAAAAAAATCATTATTGTATCATATATATTCATTAAATATATCCTTATTATCATTCAAGTAAAACATAAATAAATAAAAAATTACATTGCTTCATGGAGGTGTTATTCTACACACATGCACGAGCGACGTTATGATTTTGAAAATTATTGGAAGGTAAGAAGGTATATGTTATATTATATAATAATAGAAGTATAATTTATACATAAATATTATATATAAACATTATACAAATCATAATACTATTTAATCTCTATAAATGAGCATCAGAAAATCTACAAGGGAAGAAATACATAAATATGGGTATTATTTTCTCCTCAAAACAAAGGAAGAGAAGGTGGATAGAACTTTTGGATCACATAAACATCTAAATGAAATGTTACAACATGAACATTTGAAGGTGATTCTAACAGGTCATGTGAAGCACATGACCTAAGGTCAATCACGAAAAACCTCTTTGGCAGACTCTTATGTTCTCGTGAAGGCATCCTAGACATTTTTTGATCATACAATGGATTCCAGATGAGTTCCTCTATATGACACAACGTTTTTGGTGGGAGAAACCTAATAAACATCCAAAAATACTTGTAAAATTAGGAGAAAATATAAAAATGGAGGGAGACTCTTTTAGTTTTAAATCTTCATTCAACGTGCCCATGTAGTTCACAATACACTATGGATCCCTAGATACATTCCCTCTTTGACACTCAAGAAGTAGATGACATTCGACCCTAATCACGTGAAGGGTTTTAAACATGTCCAATCGGTCCTGTACTCCCCCTACCTCCTAATACAAATAGAATGGTTTTCCATAATAATTTTCTTATCACCATAGGACCCATTTTTCTTCATGCAACACATCACTAATGGGAAGAGTGACTATCTTTGACAACACTCATATAAACTTGTGAGATCCTCAAGCCTTTAACTAAGAAAGAAATAAATAAAAGGGAAAGGATGGGAACGTCTTACGAATGGAAGATACACTGATTTTATACGAATAGATTTGTATTCCTTGTAAAATCACCATTGATCATGAGAATCCACCTTGATAAGCTATCATGATCCCACAAGACCCCTTGTCATGTCATCTTGATCTCACAAATCCCCCATAACAAGCCATATTTTCATCATAAAGGATCTTGGAAAAAACATCTCAGATCTTGTGAAAGCCTTATAGTAGGAATTGAGATCTCATGAAGGCCACTAGAAATTTCAGACTAACATTGTAAAATCCTCTTGGAATGTCAATGTGATTAGGAAATACCCCTTTGATTATCTAAAGTAAAATAGAGAGGGTGCTAGGGGGGATGTACTTGTAGTCACTAAAAATTATTTGATGCCCCTGGGATGACCTGTGGCTGGATCTTACGAAGCGCGTAACACCAAATCCCTCCACTTACTCCATCCTAGATCCTCAATATATGACCCAAAGAAGGTAGTGTATAATTGGGGTGGAGAGGCCTATAATCCCCCTCTACAAAAAAAATGTATTTTTGGATCCACGCACCAGTGCACCCAGGAATCATAGCGGACTTCTTCGAGTAGTAAATCAGGTGATCACAAGGTCTTCTGCCAAGTAAGGATCTGGGGAATGAATTAAAGAATAAAGATACATTCGTAGTCACACATAATGATCGCTTGAGATCACATGAAGGAATTCTGGTATGTAAAAAAAATTATGTAAATGACACCTGCATATCTGCTGAATCACATGAGTCCTAAACAATCTAACACTGAAAAAATCTAAAGCACAAATACAGTAAAAGGGTAGAAAAAATGATAAAAATTACAGGAGAATTATACGAAGAACATACATGTTTCTCCTCATGAACTTCGCATGAACCACCCAGGTCATGAGATAGCACCGGGACACTTCACCCATATCATGTGACCCTCCATTGACATACTATTTAGATCATGTGATGTCCCTTAACCATGTCAAAAAAGGCACAAATTCCCTCTATGAATACCTCCTAAGTACCATGAAACCCTCTGGGATCACCACCCAGACCCTGTAATGTCCCCTAGACATGTCACCCAAATTATAGGGTAGTACCAATTCATGTCTGTTGGGTCTTGTGATAGAACTGTGACATGTGAATTGGCTCTCACAATGTCCTCCAGAGAAGTCATCTAGATATCACAGTACCCTCCAATCATGTCACCTATATTTCACGATGACACCAGGACAAGTAATACAGATCATGTGATTCCCTCCAAGAATGTCAACCGAGATCATGTGAAATCCTTTAATAAAATTTATCCAAGTCTTGCGATGACATCTGTATAGTCATACATGGCCATGTGATGTCCTTTAGACATGTCATCCAAATTATGTAATGCCCATAAAAAATAAAAAGTGATCATGAAATTATCTTTGGACATGTCCTTTATATGACCTTCAATGTCCATGAATCATTATACATGTCAAAAAAGACAATCATGTAGGTTAGGTAGACAACCAGGCCAGGTCATGTATGAGCCCCAGAACATGATAACTTTATCCAGTCTTCATAAAAGGGAAACCTCAGTGTGTAATATTAAATTAGTGGAATAATATGATATGTCTGCCAATATAATAGAAACCTTAGTGTGTTTTCCCTAATCAATGGAATAATATAATATGTCCCCCAATATCAGGGTAAAATCGGTGAGTAATACCTGATCAACTAAACTATGAGAACTCAGATTGCTACCATAAACCAGGATACCTAGGATGTCTTCCTAAAGGACCAATCTCAAATGGGTATCCACCTCAGTGTAAATCCCACCATATCTCAGACATTCCAACCATCAAGATCCAATCTCTCCCATGGGTTCATCTTCCATTCTAATACACCAGTAGATTGAGAAGTCGACTAGACTATGATGACTCTGATTCCTACTATAACTAGGATACATAGGATGCCTTCTGTTTCCCTGAGCTCCATACTAAACATCTGAAGGGTTTTCCCATTACATAATTCATGAATCCATATGTAGTGGCATTGATTACTTAATATCCCTTATTTCACACATAGATCATGGCTCACAATGGATTAGAGAGTTTCAATGGTCATATCATTCCCATCATGAATCTATATCAGCTGGGGTAACCTCAGTGTGTAAGCCCTAATAAGTGACATGACATGATTACCCCCATAAAATGGTATCCAACTCAGAATCAGTCCCAAGGTAATTAATAAACTATGATGACTCTAATTCCTACTATAACTAGGATATGTAGGATAGCTCCTAAAGGGTTGAGCTCAAATACCCAGTGCCTAAGTTCCCTCACAAGAATATACTTTTTTTCATGAAATAAAACTCCATGGGTTTAATGAATTATGTGGGTTTTTATTAATTATATAGAAAAGATACATAGGATACCTCATAATGACACAATCCCATCCTCGACATATTAAATGCCTCCCCACAATATAGAAAATCCTGAAGCGTCTAGGTATAAAAAATCAACATAAAAGTTTCTACTTATTTGGGGAAATTGATAAAGTGCCTTAGATACATAAATATGGACTCACTAAAATATTCCTCATCCCATATAAAAGATATTTAACCAATAGTAATTTTTATAGGGTAACTAGTTCTGTATTGGGATTAGGAAGAGATTCATGAACATTTCATAAATCTATATAAAGGATTGGCGTGGGAAACAATTCCCCCAAAAATGTTATGATGGTTCATCCCTCTCATCCTCTCTATAATTGTGAGTCCCTATGTTCCATTGGGTCTAAAACCCCAATTTACCGCATTCTTTTGTAAAGAAGGTCCATACTCTGTTATGGATACATGATCCATTATGGGTTTTTGTGAAAGAAAAATATAGTGAAACCTATGTAAAGAGATATTTAGAATATTTAAACCCCATATCACAATAAATCATTGGGCACCCACATGAAAAAACGTTTCTAAAAAACAAAAATAGTGAAAAAGATGTGAAACTATGAGATAACAAAATTATCATTTGATCATGCCTTGGACCATTTTTTTAACATACCATATACAAAAACAATGGTGAACCTGATGTGAAACTATAAAATAACAAAGTGATCAGTTGAACATGCATCAATACATATTGTCTTAATATCATACACAAACATATAAAACTAGAAATGAATCATACAACTGATCCTCTATATTTAGGGTTCTTATGAAATAATTCCATCCTCACTTTGAAAATTCCACATGAGTATAATGGATGAATAAAAATTAAAAGAAAAATTAGGTTACCCATGCATATCTGATTGAGAAACTATCATACATGTGATGATGAATCAATCAGTGACCATGATTCTAGTTGTCTTCCTGACTATAGATACTGATTTCCTAAACAAGACCCTGATCCAATATGTCTTCATCCAGAAAATGTTTTGCTGAATCAGCTGCATCTATAAACCCTACAGGACTCAGAATAACCTCACCCACCCAACATCTTTAGCATGGGCTATAAAATGAAATTTTCTATAAATACCAATGACATGGTACGATCTCGACCCTTGAAGTTTCCCTAGAGGGTCTTCAAATACTAAAACTAATTGGTCTGCAACATCCAAATAAAGTTGTGGTAAATCCAGTAGAACTCATTAACACATTCATCCAATTTAGAAGATTATGCCCCAAGCCTGAAAATTACCACATTTAGTATCTAATGAAGGTGGATCAAGGATTCAACTATGGATAATATCCAGTTCATGGTCCACTGAGGAGGGATATTGTCAACCACCATCACCAGAACCATCCCAATTATTCCCTTCAATCAATTATTGAGGGTACCACCCAACATATGTCCACTTCTAATACCCATGTATGGGTAATAAGGAAGACACATCAGACATAAAATTATTTGGATAATAGTGAGTGGGATCATATCCCAAATCCCACTGACATTGTCTTTTAGCTTATTCTAGTAGTAACTAGTGAGCCGGTTCATATCCCTGCTCACTCAAAAGAAGTCTGTGGGAATATTGCTATAATAAGCATGGGGGAGATGCATATCTCTACCCCCATGCATGAATTCCATCAAAATATTATGATGGAAAATGGAGTAAATATGTGGACTCATATTACCACTTAAATTGAAGATATCTTTCAGTATATATTGGGGACTAAAAATGTATAGGCTTACATTCCTAGGAACACTTTTATAAAGTGTCATTATATATTATAAATAGCTGAAGAACTCTATTAGAAAATGATAACACTGGTTCAGATATAGGGATAGGTGAATATTCTAATCCCAATAGCCTGGGAACACCAAAACTCTGATCATTATGAAAATGTGGTTTCCCTAGTGTAACTGAACATTCAAGCTCCCATATTGGAGGATTATTGAAATATTTTGGTAAAGGATGAGGGACTATACTAGGATGAAATTCTCATTCCAACTGGGGATCACCATGTGAGAGTGGCACATGCCTTGGGATAGGTGAATATTCCTATTGAGAAAGACTGGTGACATATTCCAAAGCCCCATGATCAGGACTATATCATCATTAGGGTAGGGGCTCACCAAGTGATAGTAGCACATCCCTTGGGACATAATGATATTATTGTTAGAACAAAAATATAGGTGACATACTCCAAAGGCTTAGGATCAGCCTCATACTCTCATTATAACTAGGGATCACCAAGTGAGAATGGAATATGCTTCGAGACAAGACCACATTCCTATCATTGAATATACCAGATATATTCTAGTAGATCACAAAATCTATGATAATATCCTTACTTCCACCAAAAAATGACTTCATCAGTATCCTTCCCATACTATATAGGAGGAGGCTCATATCCCTACTCCCATTCTAGAGGTATGTTCGCATATTGTGTTGGATAATGAATATTGGAACAGAGATAACTATCACTCCAACTAGGGATCACCGTGAAATATAGGAACATTCATCAGGATAGACTAATATTCATGTCACGAAAGATTGGAGGTATATTCCAAAGGATCAAGATTAGGCTCATATTCCCATTTTTACAGAGACTCACCAAGTGATAGAAGAACATTCCTTGGGACATACTCATATACCTTCCAATAATTAAGAATATTATTTGAATATTCCAAAATCTTCTCAGTAGTGGGATTACATTCCCACATCACCATACAATTATCTACATACTCTTGAAGTTGTTATGCAGTAGGCTCATATCCCTGCACAATTTCTAAAGGCAGGTCAGCATATTCCGTCCATAATGCAGAATGAGGTTCATATTACTAATCTTCTAAATTAAATTTTCTTTGAAGTAATTCAAGACAGATTCACAACACCCAAATGGTCCATAAAATCTTCAACCAAAGAAGAAGTCAATCATTACACTGATAGTCCTCTTCATGGTAGTGTGGATATAGATTTCAGGGACTCTACTCATAACATCCACCATGTTCAAACTATCTATGGTAATATCTCCCATGGATAAGGAAATCCTCACCATTTTTAGAAACCTCCTTATAAAGAGGTCTTAAAAACATAGATTCCTTTATATAGAGATGTTCTAAAAACATCGGGGTCAACCGTGTATAGTTCCACATCAACTACCAGCAATACTCCACTTTGTTCAGTAGGAGACCCCTAGAAGCACCTTATATGGTATGAAAGGTTAGAGGCATTAAATTTTATTGAGGTGGAGGCTTACATTGACATATAGAGAGAGTTATCCAGAAACAACCTCCCCACCATGATACAATCCCTTGCTACTTTAGACTAAGAGATCCCAGATGAGCTAGAGAAGGAGTTCATACCATACCTATGACAAAATATTTGGGAAACTCATTAGTGATTGAAGGATATAAACCTCCCTTATCTAAGATACATTCATCACCTTCAGACTATCAGGATACTCTATTATCAACTTGACCTAGCTGCTATATCCATGGAACGGGACCCAAAACCAAAAAATCACAATCCAAATATATAACATTCTTGCCACCATTGCATCAAAACTATTTGGAAACCAATATGTGAATCCATTTCATATATCTATATTCAAGGATGGGAAAATAATGGAGAATTAAACTTCAATGCACCCCTGAAATAACAGAACCCCTCAGATATAACATCCTATAATGTCATATCCTCTAGTTAAATATGGGGGTTGGGTAACGCGTGATCTAGTTGGTCACTACAACAAAATTTCCCTGATTCAACTATGCCAACACATCATGAAGAGAGAGATAGTATTGCCAATATATATTTGAACTGGGACCCTTGAAACACTGGGAATATATTTTAGACAAGGAAGAAAAAGATTCAACCAACTTGACAACTTCTAGTAGAAACCGACTACCATCATGGGATACCATTGCACCCATATCCTACATGAGCACAATTTCACCACATCAAATAGGTCACAATATCAATTTTCGTAATAGTCTTAAAAGAAAGAACCCAGTCCACTAGGCCAGTGGAATATCTACCACTACCTCCACCCCTCTAATTATCAATTCTTGAGATGATTTAGGACATGTTAGCACCTACTACATAAAGAACCTCATCCCACTGGACAAGGGGAATTTATATCACAAATGGAATCTGTAACACCCTGATATTTTATAAGAAATATTATTAATTTCTTTGATGTCTTGTGTTGTACGCTACACCAAGATTATATTGCACTATACGCAACAATGTATTATCTTGTAGTATACGCAACAATATTCTTGGCTTGCGTTACACGCAAGAGTAACCTGCCTCGATAGCATGTGTTGTACGCAATACCGAGTTTCACTAAACAACGATATGTTATTAAAATATCATATAAACTAGCTGTTATGAATAGTAATACCCACTTTTTAAAATTTTATAAATTTTATCATTCAAAATGGACTTCATTTTTGGATTCTAAATATTGAAATTAGCATATGGGGAATTTTTGGTATTTTTCTGAAAACTTTCAATTTTTGATGAATAGTGAAAACACTAAGTTATTGGTTAAAACCTACTTTTTATTTAAATAATAAATTTTTTTATTTAAATTTTTTTTAGGTAAAAATAGATACATAATACATATATAAGTTCAATGTAATTCATTGGATCCATTTTATAATAATTTTAGATATACGATTTTTTTTAAACTTCTTACCATCTTTTACCCACCTCCTAGGAGAATTTGAAAATTTACATAAAACTTAATTTTATTGCTTCTGTGAGTTGAATTTCAAAAATACGAGAGACGCGGTTGATATCAGTAAGTAAAATTTGGTTCAATGAGATGAAAATAATTTTTGGTGAATAGTAACTTTTAACTTTTATTTACCACGGTTAAAACTAAATAGGGTAATTAAGGGTAAAAATGATATTATTATTACCCTAACCCATGTCCTAATTCTATTGGATAAGTCTAATTGGACCAAAAACAACATTAGGAATAAAATATTACCTTTTAGGTCCACTTGGATTAGATTAGGACATTTATTATTATTTAATTCAAAGAAGAGTTAAAAAAGTTAAAATCAAAGTTTAATAACTAAAACATTTTTAATATAGTGTTATACATAAGATAAATTCTACTATAAATATTCATTATAAATATAAAATGATTTCCTAAATAATGGTATTTTATTTATAATTTTTAGACCTTAAATAATTTAATTTATTTATGACACAATGATGATGTAGTAATTACCTTATTAATGAAATACTAACATAATTGATATTATAAATACCCAAAAAATGTAATTTGAGACTTTTTATGAATTTCACTAAATTTATAGGTTTCTGTAACATATTATGGTTGGTTATATGAATTTTTTTTGAAGTAATAATGCTATTATGAATTTAGCAAAAAAAATACCAAATAGTGTCAAAATTGACATAAAGGAGTTTTTAAAACAAATATTATATTATTAATTGATATTATATTCCTAAAAATCTAATGATCTGCCAAAATAATTTTATAATAATAGGGGTATCATTAATGAACCAATTGGGGTTCTATTGGAAGTTTATAGTAAGTTTATTAACCATATAGTGTAAGAATACAAGAAGACATGGTAAAAGTTAAAGAATTTAACTTAGCGTTAAATCTAAATGATAATGTTGAAATGGTAACTTAGGTTTGTATGAAACCTATTGGTTGAGATTATTTCAACCCATATCCACCCTATCCTTGAAATAAGTCACTTTGAAGCCATTATAAACCGAATAAGAATTTATTATAAAATAATATTTTAAGTTTTTTCTAAGGTGCCCCTCACCCCTCTTATAAAATGGCACTCACCCTTATCTCTAATTCACACCATAAATCCATTTGGTTCAACCAAAACCTGACCAAATACCCTCTAAACTATCCTTACTTCATCCTAGAGGCCTTCCTTTAGTCAGAAAGACAACCTAAGGATCCCTTTTGATCAAATCAAAAGGAATAACCCGAAGAAGAGGTAAATATCTCACATCCTATTTCAAGTTCCTTTCTTCTTCCACTTCCTCCTTCTTTATTGTTTACATTATAAAATAATAACTCCAGTATTTTCTATATTCTATGATGTTATTATAAAAATTTTACAACCATATTAGTTATTTTATCCATCATATGAATGAAAAAGTCACCACACGTGCGTGCGTACTTCTTACCGTCTCCATGTCGTGGTGTAGTTTGTTATTCAAACATTTCATCATTTGGATGGGTATGATAATGAGTATAAATGATATAAATAATGAATATAACATTATTATGATTCTATATATATGATATAATATCCAATTATATATGATTTTAATATCAAAAGAATGATATCGTCGCTCGTGCGTACGCACGGACTACCGTCTCCACGAACGCGATGAGATTCATTTTCCACAATTAACCATTCAAGTATGATTATAAAGTATATATAATAAATAATCATGAAATATATAACATAATAATTATACTGGACTTATGTACATATATGTTTCATTTATTTAATTCCATTCAATTCAATAAGGAAACGAAAACAGCGTTCATGCGTACGTACGGCCTACCATCTCCATGAATGGTGTATTTCATTCCATTTATCGATCTATAATATATATTTATATACAGAATATATATTATATATAAATAATTTTTTACATTATGGAATTAAGTAAATCAGGATATAAGTAAAAATATCAAGAACAACAAGTCGAAACACGTACGATAAATGAAACGATTTTACCCAAAAAACTGCTTTAACATGGAATTTACAAAAGAATGGGTAATATAAAGTCATAAGTGAATCATATATGATATCAAAAATATTATTATGGTTATGTTACAAGTTAATATTATTTTTAAACCCACTATACATGAGTCTCAGAAACATATGGAAGAAATTGGACATAAGGTAAGGGATAATTTTTCAAATCTCATTTTTATCCGAGATTGCTTATATGTAAGTATTTACTGGGGTTATATTTTTCATCCATGTCCATAAAATTGTTTTTCATAAATTGTTTAATATTATTCCATGTATGTTTAAAGTCATGTTTACCCCTCTTTGACTTTTACATTGTGTTATGGAAGTAATCTTTCTTTTTTTTACCATACGAGGAACTTTTTGACTTTTCCGGCAAAAGTACGAGGAGAATGTTTTTTTAACTTATACGGAATGAACAGATTTTTAAGGCTTCATAACGCCTAATTTTCATTAAGATTACTCTATAATATTTATTTATTATTTTCAACAAAATTCTTTTCTTTTAAAATTGAATGGAATTTTGTGAAAAGAAAATAATTTTGAAGAAGAACGTATATTTTCCTTAAGAATTTATTTCAAGTGTTTTGCCAAAAATATTTTCCATCTAAGATAACATTATTTAGTATGATTATGTTTCAAGTATAATTTCTCTATTATTTACATGGTTTGATTCTTCTTATTAGAAAATTATATCATAAAAGTTTATATGGATTACGTTATGATGGGATGATGTTTATGAAAGCCATTTTATTATTTGGGTTATGATGAATGATTTATGTTTATTTTGTGGTACAAGTAAGAATGATTTCATTATAAGATGGGTCGGACCTATATCTCCCTCCAATGAATTGGGTAAAGATTTATATTTCTTGAGATAGACATGGCTAGAATGGAAAGTGAATCTGGTTCAGTAATGTAGGGCTGGAACGGGAAGTAAACCCGGTTCAGTAAAGGACATTGTCCACTATGATGGTCTTCGTTGCAATGCCTTGGCTACTATGGAAATCATAACATGTGATTAATGGTTTCCAGAATTACATGTTTTATACCCATGATATTTTATCATGATTAATGTTCCTTTATGATCTACGCCTTACGTACTGCCAAGATTTATTTCACAACTCAAGATCATGATGTTTAAGCTTTATGTTCTTGTTTTTATGTTCAAATTTATATGGTTTGTTTTATTTTATCCATTCTTACCCTTAATTAGCATTTGAGATCACCCTTTTTATGTTATTTTCTCCCAGGATATAAAGAAATGTTTTAGGTAAGAAAACCAAAGGGTAAAATCTTTATGGGAGATGTTGAAGATCTTTCACCATGATTAGAATATTATGTTTCGAGTTTCCAAAGACACTAAACTATTACGGTCCTTGGGTGTTTGTTTTTGTTATATATTATGTATTCTGCAAAATTAATGTAACATCTATGTACGTCAAGATTGGGTCTCTACAGAATCACCAGGTTCATCATCCTCTAAGAGGGTCCTGGGGAAATTAATGATGATTCCATATCAACCCCACCCCCTGGGATAGGGGAATATATAGATCAATCTTTGTCTAAAGAGTCCTCAAATCCATGAATAGAATCATTGGATCATCCAAAATAGGATCAATCAATGATAATTATGGACCCAAATAGTCCCCATCCCACAGGGTTGGGGAAATTTTCATCATCATCATTATTGTAGATGGAGTCAGCATTCTCCAGGATGGGAGGTAATTATCAAAGGTTGATATACTATTTGTTCCTCCTTCTATAGAACAAACCTCCTCTATTTGGGGCCTGTTTGATTATTATGACCAAAAAATACATCAGGGTCACTACTCACAGGCTAATAAGGGAGGATCATATAGATAAGACAGTAAAAAACCCCTATGTCACAGGATAAAATTTCCCAATATGGTCATGGTTTCAAGAAATGATTATAATGAATAAAAAACAGAATTATCATGTTGTGTTAAAAGTAATGAGACAATTACCATTTATTGATAACCTCTGTGAATGTCATCACCATCAACACAATATATAATGTGGATCAAGACATAAATGAAATAGGATAAAATATAGAAAACCTTCCTCAATTTAAGGTTCTATATTATCCCATTGAGGCTATATGTACCTAGAACATTAGGAGGATAAAAAACCTAGCACCTCTGAATATTGAGTTTCTACTTCTATGACAGAACATTTCCAAGTATAAAGGAAAAGATGTGGATACATCTCAAGAACCACCCAGAAGAGTAAAATTCCATCCCTAGAGAAATGAATGGCACAATATGAGAATTAGATTAAAAATCTCAGAAAACTCAACAAGGATCTACTCTGGGGAAACATTCCCACTATAAACCATCTTCAAGTAGAGACAAATATTATTCCTCCAATATCTGATCCACCTACAAGAGAGGCAACTATGTGCCAGACTAGCTCTGTATCAAGGAAGCTAGTCAATTTAAATGAGGAATTTGAAAATGATCACGACATCCCTCCATTATGAAGAAATCCTCTCCCCCACCAGGGAAATCATTTAGTATTCCCATGAATGGATAATTATAAATAATATGGAAATTGGGCCACAACATCAAACCCCTCCCATTCCCTATTGATGGGAGGTGTCTCAAACAGAAATACCTCTAAAATTTCTCAACACCATCAAGTCCCAAGATCCTTGAATGGAATACATGTATGGATGATGTGCACCTATGAAGACTAAGACAAATCCATATCCCGAATTGGTGGATGACACTTTACCTCCACCAAATTCTTGTAATCATACCTTCTCCACCTTTGACAGTGTAGGAGACCCATAACAACTTATCAGTCACTTTTTATCCCAATTTGGTCCAACGATGGGACCTTAAGATCCGTAGGAGGCGACCAAGATGAGTTTTTTTATAGACTCTAATTGGGCTAGACTTTGTTTGGTAGAACACCCTTCTAGTAGGATCTATTCTAGGATGGGAAGAAAAGATTCATTAATTCCTTTCCGAGTTTGTCTACACGCAGAGTAAAATGGAAATCATTGACCTAATAAACTATAAATAATGTGAAAATGAGAGTGTTTATAAATTCATAGCCCAATGGAAGGGTTTAAAAAATTCACTCTGCATCCCTCTCTCACAAGATCAATTACTGGAACTCTATTCTTAAAAAATCCCTGATGATATGTAGACACCTCTGATCCCAATGAAGTATCGAGGTGGGTTCCATGATTTCATATAAATCAAACAATGTTTGGAAGACAACATTTTTTGAACCAAAGATAAATCTCATATCATTACTTCAACACAATGTAAATGTCTCAGTAAGGTAGAAACTGTCATTATTCCTCTCAAACCAATAGAAATTATTATTCAATCACCTAAGGATGTCCCAAACCACCTAACACCTCCTGTTGAGTGGAAACAACCATAAAATCACCTTTTTCCAGAATCCAAAATTGATCAAGGTTTCCTGATATTTGAAGAATGGTTGAATAAAGACTAATCCTTCATAAATGAACAAGTACCTAGTTATTTCCATAAATTCTTGAATAATAACCTACTCAATCTACCACAACCTAGAAAGTACAATGATGGAAAACTCACTGATCATCCCGACTACAAATAATTCTATAGAAGGATAGGTCATAAAAAAAGAATATTTCATCTTCAAATAAGTTCTTCAAAGCATGGATGATTCTAGAAAGGTGATTTTAGATAACTCCTTGATGTAGGTAACCTGCATAATCATTTCCCAGTCAGAAAGAGAGGGTGATTGGAAGAACATTTTTTCTAGTCATGAATAATATTTCAATAGCTAAATGGCTCAAAAAGTAGTTCTCGAGCTCATACCACCATAAGATCACATCTTATAAGACAAAAAATTGTTATTCTAACTAGGGAGGTGAAGTAATAAATTTATCTTGAAGGTGGATGTGACCGTTGGACATAGAAATAGATGGAAGAGAAAGATTCATATTCTGATCTACTGCAAGCTTTGAACCTTTCATATTTCTTCCATACAATATCTGAATCACGGGAACCACCCCATAAAACAGAACCCACATTGAATGAATAGATCATCTTTGGTTATTTTAACATGATAAAATTGGAATATCCCTTCTCCAATTATGAATATTCCTTTGAGTATGAGCTCCCCACACCTAACCAGTGAACCAGACACTGCGTGCATAGAAAATGATGATATATGGGACAACATGGGCATGGTCGGACCTAGTATTTTGTTCATGTCCCCATAGGGGAAATATATGAAACTGAGACCTATGGAAAAGCACTCATGTAATCCCAAAAGGGATATGGAGGTGTCCTAGAATCCTCTAGATGTCATCCACACCCATTTTTCTTACATGAACACCTAGTGGGGGTGTTATTATCTGATCATCCTAAATAATGGGGAAGGCTAGCACAACTTAATCCACTAGAAGCAGATGATTCCTCGACCACTTCAAAAGAATCTAGTACATCTTATTTAAATGATTCATCTCTTGAACCACATAATAAAAAGAAAACCCTCCTCAAGAAGCGCCGACCTTTGGCATAAAATTATGACATTTTGAAATAGATGGAATTTGTACCATCCAAGATCTTGATCCAAAAAGCACTACATATTTCAAAATAACTCACGAAGGCACTCATTGAATCCCTCCAAAGACCATATGAAATTGAGATAGAATTTTATACAGCTAAATTCTATCAAGTGGAGACCATTCCAATAGAATAATATGCCATCATCCCCTCCATATATAAAGATCAAGAAGAGGACATCCATGGACACATCTGACCCCAATATTTTTTAGGTAGACTCAGTAACTTCAAAATTCGAAGGGATATTATTTTCAATGGTTATGAGATCAAACTCATCATGATTTAAACCCTCTGAAATTTGGGTATAGTGAAGGGGATTGTTCTCCCACAAAGCTGACCATTCAAGGGTATAATAATTGTGATCAAAGACTTCTCAGGAAGATCAATCTCAATGATAAATTTTGGGATCTCGCATCTAAAACTAAGTTTACGGTTATCTAGAAAGGAACCACATATAATTCCTTTCTTGGAAGGCCCTATCTATATAACCAAATTGTTGTACCATCAACATTCCATAAATTTTTGAAATACCCCATCAATGGAATGGTCAGCATACTACATGGTGATTGTTCCCCCTTTAAGACATTTGAAGACACATATAGTAGAGTAGGTTTCTACAAAAGGGAAAGTGAAAACCCAATGGTGGATAACGATATATAGGTTTCATACCCAAATGAATTTCAGACAACCCCTATGAATCCCTATAATATTCTCAACAACAACTATGTGCTCTCCATAGATATAGTTGAGGAAATATATTTGATCCCAGATTTCCAATCCCCTTTTGTCCCCAATGATATTGTAAAAGGAAATTAGTCTTAGAATCTCTCTACAAAGACACTGGTAGTAGGGAGTGATAATATATTTTCTTATAGCCTCTATCACCTAAACAATGACATAAATGCCCCCAGGTTTTCAAATTCATCTAAAAATTCATGTACAAATTCATAGGTGGAAGAATAAGAGGATGACTAGAAGGAAAACCTGACTACATTCAAGAAGGCATCTCAACCACCATTGATGAGATCAGACAGGTAAATCTGGGAATAGAAAAATTTCCATAACCTACATTGATTAGTGCCACCATGAATCTTGAATAGAAAGAGATTTACATTGTATTTCTAAAGAAATAAAGTTATATGTTTTCTTATAATTATACAAAAAAATCACTTATTGAATCCAGATGTGGCTACGCACCATCTCGTCTTACCTAATGACCATTGAGGATTCAAGTAGAAATCCATGAGGATGCACCCCTCTCATTTACTAATATAGAGGTGGAAGCTGAAAATTTTATTAAAAATAAATTTTTCTTAGAAGTGAAATACCCAAGACGGCTCACAAATATTGTCCATGCCAAGAAAAAGTATTATAAGATTACGATATGCATAAATTTCATGTAACTTAATCGACACAACCAAAGAGAATATTTCTCATTTATGCTCACATATATCTTGATTGATGGAACTACAATATTACAAGCATTTCCTTCAGGGATGTGAATTTAGGGTTCAATTTGATAAATATAGGACCTAAAGATGAGTAATTCATTGCCTCTAGATCACCTTATGGGATATTTTTTTATAAGTTCATTCCCTTTGGTTCAAAGAACACTGGTTCCACTTATCGGAAATTCATGCATCATATCTTCAAGTCCTTCTTTGGATGAATGTATGAATGTTATGTTGATGAATGGTTATCAAATACCAACAATGACGTTCTCACTTAAAGAATATTCAGACATTCTTTGAAAATATATGGCAGCATCATCTGAATATAAATCCAATAAAATGAACCTTCTAGTAACATTAGGAAAATTCTTTGGATTTATGGTATGTGACCATGACATCAGGGTTGAACTGAAAAACAATAACACTATTTTATCAATTTCACACCCATGAATCAAAAATAACTGATGGGACTCCAAGGTAGCCTCACTTACATTTTGTGTTTCATATCCAACTCGGCTAGAAAACCTCTCCCTTTCTCCAAGATAATGAAGAATAGAATCACCTAATGATGGGTCAGGGACTGCCAAGAATACTTGAAAAGTCTCAAGCAGTACATGACACACCCACTAGTTCTAATTCCACTGGTGGAGGAAAATACACTCTTCTTATATGTGTCCACTATGGAATACTCACTTGGCACCCCCCCAGCCTCATAGAAAAATGATGTGGGGAGTGAAAACATTCTTTATTACCTCATAAAAATGATTCTTGGTATTGAGACCTGATATTTTGATGTTGAGAAGAACTACCTCACACTCATATTTTTACTAAAAAAGTTGAGGCATTACCTAAAACACCAGAAATCCCATCTGGTCTCCCATATTGATATGATCAAATACATCCTTTTTTGTCCCATACTAATTGGGTGCTTGTCCTGATGAGAAATCATTGTACAACATTATGACATTTAGTTTGTGTCATTGAAGGTAGTGAAAGGGAAAGCCCTAACTGATTTTCTCATGGAACATCCCACCCCAAAAAGTAAACCAGTGTACACTAAACTCATAGATGATGAGTTCTTCTATACCCATAACACTCCTCATACATGAGATATGTATTTTGAGGGCACATAATAGAGTACTATTGAAAAAATGAAAGAAAATTTAAATCTCAGTCAGGTTGGTTTATGGATTGTATTTGTCTCTCCAGAAAAAGAGTTTTTATTCTAATCATTCTCACTATATAAAGCCATCAAAAAAAATAAGGCTGAATAACAATCCCTCATCAATGGCTTAGAAATGGCCCTACAGCTTTAGATAGCTTACCTGAATGTAATAAGGTATTCATAGCTAGTGATAAAGAATATAAATGGTGAATATGACATCAAAATAGAATAATTAGACCCTCTAACAGGCTACCCTAGGGGACTAATGGCATAGTTCCCTTTTTAGTCTGCATTACATCATGTTCCTTGATCACAGAATTCTTGTGCTAAAGCATTGGCTAAAGTAGACATAGTCATGGATGACTCTAATCATGAAGAATCAATCTTTCATATCACATACCAAATAATGGTCTCATCGATGATTTTCTGTGACATAGAATAAATCAATCAGTTCAACACTACCCCAGAAAATGATGAACTAATATAAACCCCTATATGAATGGATCCTATAACTAGTTACCTTCAAAATGGGACTCTCCCTATAGATCAAGCCGGAAGGGGATAGATTCAGTATGGAGCAGTGAACTTTACCCCACAGGATGGTCCAAATGAGATTAAAACCCTCTACAAGTGAGGCTTAGATGGAATACTGCTAATATGAATAGAAGAAATAGATATCCACATCCTCATGGAATAAGTCCATGTGGGATCCTATGGAACCTAGAAATCTGGTACTAGGATATCACATAAAATTAGGTTGTTGGGTTACTACTGGAAAACCATGATACAGGATTGTGTGGAATTCATTAAGAAATTTCATGCATGCCAGATCCATTCAAATTTCATCCATCAACCCCCATAATTTCTACATACAAAGAAATATTACTTTCCATTTTTTGTATGGGGAATGGATATTGTGGGTCCATATCCCCCAGGCATGGCTAAGTAGTATAAGTATATCCTTACCACTGCCAACTTCTTCTCAAAATGTTCTGAAGCAATCCCCCGCAAAGAACATAGGAATAAGAACATCATTAAATTCCAAAATTCTCAAACCATCACTAGTTTTGGACTCCCTCCCATGATACTAATGGAAAATAGAACCAAATATAGTTCTACAGAGTTTAATATTAGTACAAAATCAATTGCAATCACTCATCTTGATATCATGAATCACCAAATGGACAAATAGAGGCCTTTAATAAAACTTTTTCAAACATACTCTAGAATATGGTGAATAAAGACAAAAAGACCTGGCTAGACAAGCTCAGCTATGCTTTATGGGTTTACTGTACCACCACATATAAGAAATTTCATACTTATTGGTGTAAAATGATAAGGAATTATTTCCCATAGAGTTATAGTCATACTTTCTTTGAATAGCCATTTGAATACAACTTTCGGATGATTAGAAATCAAAAAATTGGATGGGTGATCTAGAACAACGCGATGAGAACATGTTTCGTACATTGCACAACCTTGAAGTCCATCATAATCAGATCATACAGGACTCCAATAAAAAGACTTAACTCTATTCATTTATACAAGGATAACTAGTATTGGTCCTTAGAACCCAAATGATACCAGGAAAGAAACCTCCAAATCTTCAACCAAAATTGGAATGGCCTCATATCATACATAAGTTTTATCATATAGGAGCCTACTCATTGACCACAATGGATGAGGAACCTGTAATACCCCCCACCACTGCAATATTTCTTAATAAACATTATTCATAAGCTACCATCAAGTGTCTCATATCCTCAGAACATGAATTTAAACTAAACCGAGCATATCCTGGAAGAAAAACCTTAAGCTGCACAACATCTTACATCCTAACCACATGAAATTAAACTGTATGGAGCTCATCCTTGTAGAAAGCCCATAAAATGTACAATATATTATGTCCTAACCCTATGAAATTAAAATGTACAGAGATCATTCTGGTAGCAAGATAATAAACTGCACAACATCCAACATCCTAACAACACGGTGTTAAACTATAAGGATAACATCCTAGAAGAAATATGATAAATTGAATGACATACATCCAAACCATATGCCTTTAAATTCTTTTGATCTCATCCTGGTAGAAAAATGATATGCTACACAGTATCCTATATATTAACTACATGATGTTAAAATGTATTTAGATTATCCTCACCGTAAAACGTTAAACTACACAGCTAATGTCCTCTCCACATGACACAAAACTACATGGTTTCTAAGAACTATGTGTGTCTTGATTCCTTCCATCATAGGATAAATTGTGATGCCTAAACCTCCATTCCCAATTCTAGCCACAACATTCTTCCTCTTTCATGTTAATTCACTTTTGTACTCAGCACATGATTTTAAACTATATGGATGACATCCTCATTACATGATACTAAACTAAACTAATTTCTAGAACTATATAGGGCTTGATTCTCATTTTAATGAAATTTTTAGGGATGCCTATATCCTATGCATTTCTCCATTCACTGCATTATACAAAATTTCCTTGAAATCTCCTTAATTTACTCTGCATTTTGAGTGGAACCATTTCCATACATTATTTCTAACATCAAGATTAACTCATTTAAACTTAGGAATTTTGTTAAGTGGTCCCCTGTATGAACAAAAAATATTAGATGATGATAGGTTTATCATGGTCTTGAATGAAAGACCTAAAAAAGGAATACTATGAGTCATCATCACATGATATTAAATTACATGGTTAGTGTCCTTTGAATGTCATAAAACTACACATTTATGTGGAAGTTATATAAGAGGACCACTATTGTTGGTGTTAGTATCCTGCCACACCTCCATTAAAGAATCATGTGTGACTTGATTAATTTCATCACAAGATACTTAGTGATGCCTATATCTCCAAGCCTAGGTTAAATCAAAAAAAATAAACATAAAAATGTATCTTCCCTACATATGGGTTACACCTACGTATGGATATACTATTCAAGAAATATGTGTGTCTTTATTACTATTACTGTGGGATATGCAGTGATGCCCAGACCTCAATCCTTGGACCAAGCCAGAATATTCCCTTTTCACTTTAGGGAGACTATGTATTCTCCTCATGATGTTAAAATTTATGGTCTTTGAAGAACTATGTGTGGTTTGATTCATATCATCATAGAATATGTAGTGACTCATTGATCTTTTATTATGGGTTTAACTATAAAAATAAATGAGAACAATTCCCCCCTCTGTGTACGGGTCAGACCTGTACAATGCTTTTACCATTAAAGAACTATATGTGTCTTGATTCCTACCATCATAGGATACACATTGATGCTCAAGTCTATAATACTGGGTCCATCTACAATAACCAATGAAACAATACGCCCCAAAATGCATAAGGGGAAGGTCATACAAGCTCATTTTTTCTATATATGATTCATATTTGTGTAAGTATTTCTTGCACATTTGATAGGTCTTTCACTTTGTTTCACGTTAGTTCCCACATCCTTAATTCATTATGTTAAAATGAAGGGAAAATGTCCTATATTATTGACATTAAAATTGTACAAAAATATGTCATAACTGCATGATGTTAAAATGAGAAGGTAATCACCCATTATTATACCTTATCAAAGGACCACAAGAACCTTTCCCCAGTCAACTAGAGTATGAAGTGATTCTTCCATATTTTAAGAACCAAAATTCATAAATAACACTTCATGTATTGAGCACCTCAATTTTCTACAAACCTTTCATGACCCTTTCAAAGTAAAATAGATCTCTTTGATTTACCATGATATCGATGCATAAGGGATCAGAACTACCAACCAGAGATATATTGGTTATGTTAGGAGGGATTTATGATCCTTTTGAGATTGACTTCACCATGGTGGAACTAATCAATTGAGTGTGTTCAAGTATCTACCCATTATGATTGTCTCATATCATTACCCAAGACCTAAGAAACTCGATCTGTGATTTACAACATTTTCATCTTCCAATCAGAAAAGTTTTTGGAGTGATCTTGTCCCTGGATATCCTAATTAGGCTCTTGTGTAACATTTTCCCCATATTATGTCTATTTGAGTCATGAACTTAAATTTCCTACACTTTGGTCAATGTTTTACATCCTTAAACTAAATACTTTGATTGTCCAAATCATAAGACCTCAATCTAATAGAGAAAGAGACCAAAATATTTTTAAGTTGGAAACCCAAAAATGGTGGCCTAAGAAAAAGTCAGGTATTTGCTGACTAAAATATTCATCAATAGAGTTTATGAAAAAATTATTTCATAAATAAATAAGTAATAAATATCATAGGGCCTACTTTGTATCCCTAGTAAAACTGAATCTATGCTCTATAAACCCCCTGGTCTGGGAAAAAGTTTGAGTAATTATTCTTCGAATCTTCTTTCCACAAGAACATGTTCACTATGTGGTGAAATGACTTTCAGTGTGTTCTAGAACTTATTGGATATTACACTTTCCACTAATCACACTTCATTATTGGATCACCTCTAATCACCATAAACCTTTCATGGCCCGTGGAAAAAGATACACTGCTTCAATGGAACCTTTGTTTTACTATTAATTTATGCCTATGGATTCTACATATGCACCCATGGTCATCAACCAAATGTGTTTCATTACAAAAAGGTCTTTCTAATCCTATTTGAGCCTTGATGTCACCATGGAAGAACTGAACACATTAGTGTGTCATGGTCCATTCCCAACATGATTTCCCCACACCATCCTAATGAATTGAGAACTTTGGGCCATGATTTATAATCCCCATAAATAGACTATCCAAGTAGATTTTACATCCTTGATGTTAAGTCACCATCTCTTTTAACCTTTCTCAAATAATTAATGAAACACTCAATTCCCAAAATTATTTATGGACCTCACCTCCTAACTCAAAACCATAGAGCATAGGGCATGACCTTTACAATTTAAGAGATAAATTTCCTTTGGGTGGAAAAACCTTTATGTGATAGATTTTACTTCATACCCAACTTCATCTTCTGGATTCTTGAGTCATCACGAATCTTTCATGGCCCTTGGGAAAGGGTGGGTAAATCTCTATTTGACCATAATATCCACACATAAGGGATTTAACCAACCACCCATAAGTGCCCCCTCCTTACATGAAATTAACACCAATCATTTTGATCCCTAGTAAACCATGGTAGAACCCAACACCTCAGTGTGTCATGGGTCACTCTCAGCACATATTCCCCATCCCATATTCATTGGCTCAAACGTTTGGGTTATGATTGAAATCTTTATATATTCCAATTATCCAGATGAATCTATAATCCCTAGTACATTGTCATCAACAAATATTATCCCCATAAATATTCCATGTTCCTTATAAAAGTGTAGGTAAACCTATATTTGTCTATGTTATCAATGCATAAGGGTTTGACCAATCAACTAGTGGTGTTTCCTCCTTGTCTGAAATGAACTCCAATCCTTGTGAACCCCAACAACACAATTAAGGAACTCAGAACCTTAGGGTGTATTAGGTCATCCCTGGAATTTCTTCCCCATATTCCATATTCCTCAATAGAAGGTATGAGATAAAATATCCGAAAATACAAGAAGGCCATAAACTAAAACAATAGAAGGTCTGAGCTAAAAGTCCCTAAAATAAAATAATATAATGTCCAATATTAAAGACTCTAAACTACATTAATAGAAGTTTCGACCTATAAGACCCTATACCAGAGCAATAGAAGACCCGAGCTAAAATACCATACACTACAACAATTCATGTTCCATGATAAAAGACCTTAAACTATAGATCAATAAAAATCTAGTCTAAAATATTATAAAGAAAAAGATACAAGGATTATGAGTCCCCCCATATAGATTTATAATAAATTAATCTATGCTCTTCGGGTCTATTGACTTTGGAAAAAGATATATAACTCTCCCTTCAGGAAATATATTCTTTCCAAACTGCCCTTTTTTTAATCCATAAATCTAAAAATAGATGGAGAAGATATGTTAATGAGGAATATCATGTTGTTGGGAATTCATAAGCATTTATCCAGAGAAATATTTTTGAATTTAAGAATTCAAATCCATAAATTTAGGTTTACTTGATATTATACAAAGGATGGGTATCATCTGTGATTCATGTAATGTTGGATCAGCAAATAGAATGCACATTATGAATGAAATAAAAGTGGACAATAACATATAAATTTTGGAAGATCTATTCATTGATAGAATTCCAAAATTTGAAGCATCCCTAAAGATTAAATCAAAACAAAGTATATATCAATGATCCAACTACAATAAAATTTGATCAGCTGACCTATCCAAGTCAAAAATAGTCTGATGGGAAGCTTTGATGCAGTGTTGAAGTGTCTCCCTCCCCACTTCTTCTACATCTTCCCTAGAAAAAAGGGTCTCAATAAGAGTAGAAAAATCCTCAAATCTTTTCTGAGTGGTTTCCAATGAGGATGATGATTCTAAAATATCAGACCTTGAGTGACCTAAAATCTACTCATATCTCCATATTTTTGGGTTCAAAATATCTATCTGGTCATGCAACTCAGATACGAACTGAAATGCCTATTACAACACTTCCAAACCATACTTAATCTGATCAGTTAGAGGAGTCTCATCTTCAAGATCACACAATTATCTCTCATTGGTATCTAAATATTTCTACATTGAGATGATTTGTCACATGATTTCATTTAGTGGTTGGCGGTCAAAGTCTTCCACCCCCAAGTCCAGAAATAGTTAAAGAATATGTTCTTATTGATAAAAAATGTTTCTATGTGAGTTTCAGTGATCAAGGCAGGAATCTGCTTCCAAATTATCCTACACTATTTATGTTTTTCTTTTGTGGATTCTAGAGTGGGAATGGAAGATGGAAGAATAACCAAATGAACTAATGAGGAATCAAGAGAAGAATTCCCATAAACTCTTTCCTCAATAAATGTGTCATCCACTACTTTCAAGGAAGGTTCATATTCATCGACAAGTTCTCCCATACAAATGGGATGTTCATCACTGGGACGCGAATGATTCCTTGAATACTCGCTGGAGTCTTCAATCAGCTCAATCATTTCTACAAGTTGGGGGGTTTTCTATGGAAAATGTCATTTCCACCTAACAAACCAGTTTTTTCAACATGCCACCTAGGTTGGCCTCTATCCAAGATCAAGTATAATCATGTGATAGAAAGTTATTGGTGCCAATATGTGTAAAAATAATCTCTTCCTTTCTATCCTTGGGTTCTAATTTCATCCAAAACTGGTGGATGATCCTAGGATTCCACTCTCCCTCCATGCCAAATGAAGGGAGAGAGGACACCCTTTTGAATGAATCCAACCTATAAATAAAAATGATATGTAGTATGTGACAAAAAAATAATCATCTCATTCATCTTGTCCATAAGAACCCCATCCCAAACGTAGATATTGTATAACCATTCCTCAATAGTATCACCTCCATTATCAATAATTATCCTGGTTAGCATAGGAAAATGAGTGAAATCCAAGAGATCAGATTAGCTCAACATATCAACAACCTCATTAGGGCCTAGTAAAAAGCCTCATCCCTAGAGGTTCCTAATATCATAGGGTGAAATAAGGTAACAGGGATCACATTGGTGTTTAGGTATCTGTAGCAATGGAAACACTCCCCAATCCAGTAGAATAGAAACTAGAAATGACCAAAAAATCTATAAGGGGTGTTTCTCAACTGAATGTGAACGAAGATCTGATAAAGGCATAGAATATTAGGTACTTCTAGACTAAGGGGTCGACTGTCTACATGTAGTGCTTCCATCACCAGTGTACTGACCCATATTCCTGAGTATGCATCCCCAACATAGAAAAGTCACCCATTTAAGAACATGGAAATGAATCCTGCCATCATAAGGCTTAGTGATATCTATGTCTTCACTCGATAACCATGTGAGGTATGTTCTCTAGCTTCCAAGATGAACTGATATAAGATGATAATCACAAAAACCTATTTGAGAGGGAAACAATGAGGATGTATAGTAGATGTCCAAGCTCCACTGTGATATAGGAAAATGTTGATCTATTCCTTAAATATATGATTAATTATATAGTCATCTATTTTCTTATCTTTTATTTGATGATGTTGATCATGTCCCCCGCCATGATTGGAGTTTTCACATAATCATCTCAGGTGTCTAAAGCAAGAAGTAATTCATCATACATTTCTTCAATGGGATATATCCCACCTAGTTGAGATATACCCCAGAGGATAATTCCCACTTTTCCACAGGAAAAATGGAATGAAATTGTACAAGGAGACCAATAGATAACCAATTCATAGAGAAGATCATACTGATGATAAACAATGAACTAGGAAACCTATACCGCTTCATAAATATGGATACTGTGAAGCTGGTCAACAAATTCTAAGTAGCTTCACCTAAAAAAATGGTCATAACAATTTATCAAAAAAAATTCCACCAGGGTGAAAATACCATTTAGAGCTCTAGACAACACCCACATTGTTCAAGGTGGAGACAAATATGCTTTAGTATCTTTGATTTATGGGTTGGTGGGTGAAGTCATAACCATCTAGACCCAAAGGTGGTTGTTCATTATATGAGACAACCCCTGAGACCATGCTACAACTAGTTGACCATACTCAAAAATTGTTATTATAATGAAATCAAAGTAAGGTGATACCCATTGATATGGAATATTGTAGTCTAAAGGATGGATAGAAATTTAATGTAGTTGGTAGAATATATATAAGTGAATTCGTTGTGAATAAGGATGGTTATATAGTTTGAATAGGAGAATCCTTTTCAGAACCACATTATTAGGGTGCATAATATATCAAGGGTTAGAATTACGATTCCTAGTAATCATGGAATTATGATAAGTCATGGTGGAAGAACTGTGATGAGATCTGGAATCCATATACCTAAAAGAAATAATTATATGTAAGATTACTGAAATCCTATTAAAATAAATTCATAATTATGGTAGTATCGTGTGCATTTCATGAATCACAAGGGGATTCACAGTCACTTAAGGGACTTGCGAATTGCCTGGATAATGAATATTTCATAGAACACATAAAACCATAAAATATCACAAAACCATATGATCATTTAGGGGAATCTAGATCATATGACCCTAACATGGTCATGATATCTTTATAATAGTCAAAGGGTCATGCGATCGAGCCAGTAGATCCTGCAAAGCCTTTAAAGTAAACTATGCAGCTATATAGACAAGTTTTAACCAATTAAAAAAGATATATTCATGATTAATTCAAAGGAGTATTGGGAAAATAAATTATTTTGAATTAGTTCTCATAGAACAGTCTTATGGATGGAGGTTGTGATCAATTCATATATATGGTCTTGTGAAGGGGTCATGCAACAAAGGAAACTTAGAAGAGATCTAAGAGTTGTGTAGGTAGTGAATGGGCCGACCTATGTTATCCTATTTATAAGGACTTACATGGAATAAAAAAGGTCTCCAAGAAGACCAATAATCAACCAAAACACCAATAAGAGATAGCACTAAAGCTTCAAGAAGGCAATTTCTTTCCTTGGAACTGAGCCCTTGTCCCTGCAAACATTTATTCTAAGGGGGAGTGGTGATTTTGAGTCCTACCAAATGAGCATCATAAAATCCAAAAGGATTGTTATAACTAAATATGGGTATTTTTTTCTAAAAAAAATAAATTATGATAAGCTAGTAAAAACTCACAGATTGTGTATGCTTCCAAAAGCCATGTGATCGCATGACCTTTATAAGGACATGAAAATGGGTCATGTAGAGAAGATGACCTGAGGGAGATCATGTGGATACCCTTTGACAATCCATTATATTCTTGTGAAGGTTTATAATACAATCAATGATCATGTGGATGCTTCTAGATGAGTTTCTCTGGATCATGTGACTTTTCAGGAAGTAAACACCTAACAACCATCCAAAAATACTTGTAAAATCAGGAGAAATATGAAAAAGGAAGGATCATATTGTGGTCATAAATATTCATGTGACATGACCATGTGGATAGAAATGAACCATGTAATCCCTGAATATATATCTTCCTTTCCATGCAAGCTCTCACTGGCATTTCACCCTCATCATGGGGAGGATTTTAGACATGTCCAGGTAGTCATGAACTCCCCCTTTGAATCCTAAGAAAAAGAGAAATTTTTCCCATAATAATGATCATGCATCAATACATGACCCTTTTCGGTTCATGTGATGCATCACTTATGGGGAGAGTGATTTTCTTCAATAACAATCATATAAACTCACAATATCCCTAGGCCTTTGAAAAATAAGGAGGGAAACCAAAGGCAAGTGACAAGAGTTTCTTTCCAAGGGAATATGCGCTGATTTTATGGGAATACAGATATACACCCTGGTAGATCACCATTGATCATGTGAATCCCCATCAGAAATAAATTATTATCCTAAAATACCCCTTGGCATGTCATCTTGATATTGGTAAGGCCCCTAAAAAACCACTTGGATCTCATGGAAGATACTAGATAAAACATCTCAGATCATGAGAGATCCTTTCAAAAGGCATCCTAATATTGTGAATTCACTATGAAATATAGGTATAACCATGTAAGAGAATATTTTAATGTAAATATGGTTATGTAATAACCCTTCGATCGTCCAAATTCCAATAGATGGGGTGCTAAAGAAATGGTCTTGTAGTCACTGAAAATCATGTGACGCCACCAAGATGACCTACAAAAGGATATCACAAAGCACGTAACACCCAATCCATCCACCAATTCTAGAATAAATCTGTGAGATACATGATGCATAAGTCAAAGTGTAATCATGGTGGTGTGGCCTATAAATACCCCCCCCCCCCACTCACAGACACACATTACAAAGAAATGAATTTTTAGATCCACGCATCGGCGTACCCAGGCATTAGAGAAAACTTTTTTAGACTATGAAATCTCGTGATTGGAGGGCTTCATCCATGTAATGATTTAGGGAATGACATAAAGGATCATGATGTACACAGACACTCCACATTATTTCATGAGATCATGAAAATGACATATGGCATGATATCCATTTTGTGTTAAGGACATCCTACAAATCAGCTGAATCATGTGAGACCTAAAAAAAATAACTCTAAACAAATATAAAGAACATATGAAATAGAAGTTTAGAATAAAGACTAAAAATAATGGGATACTTAAGTGAATAATATACACACTGATCCTCATGCACTTCACATGAACTACCCAGGTCATGAGACAACACTAGGACATGTCGTCCTCATCATGCACCACTCTATTGTCATACTATTTGAATCATGCGATGTCCCATGAACAGGTCAAAGAAAGTCAGAAACGCCCCTAGGCATACTAACCATGACGCATAAAACACTCCAATCTCACTATCTAGACCATAATATGTACTATAGACATGTTTCCCAAATCACATAGTGGAACCAGTGAATATTAGTTGGGTCTAGCATGGAATCAAGGCATTTCAACTGGCTCTTGTGATGTGCTCCGAAAAAAGTCATCCAGATATCGCGACACCCTACAAGCATGTCAGTCAGATTTCATAATGACCCCAGGACAATTCAGCCTATTCATGTGAATACCTCTAATAATATCGACTGAGATCATGTGATAGCATCCATGAAATGTCATCCAAGCCTGGCGATTTCCATCAAACAAGATAGCCTTGGTCAAGCAATGGTATTCAGACATGCCATCAAAATTATGTGATGTCCCTCCAAAAATAAAACTAGATCATGTGATTGTCTTCAAACATGACCATGATACAACCAGTCATTGTCATTCATCCTTTAACATGTCAAAGTATACAATCAAGAAATTCAGGCAGACAACCAGGCCAGATCAAGAAGGATCCCCATGACATGATAACCTTTTCCAATTTCCTTAAAAGGGAAACCTTTGGGTTTAAGCATCAATTAGAAACATAATATGATATATACCCCAATATAAGGGAAACCATATTGTGTAATATCCAATTAAATATCATGTAATATGTAGTGTTTAATCCCCAATCAATTTAACTAATAAAACTCTGACTCGTACCATAAACCAAAATTCATAGAACACCTTCATAAAGACCCAAGCTTAAATGGGAATCCACCTCAGTGTAAATCCTAAAATTTCTATGACATTCCAACCATCAAGATCCGATATCTCCCATGGTATGATCATCATTTCTCATCCACTAGTGGATTGAGAAGTCAACTGGTCTATGATGTCTCTGATTCCTATTATAACGAGGATACGTAAGGCACCTTCCTAAGGGTCGAGCTCCATACAAAACATCTAAAGGGAAGTCTGAATATATAATTCCTACTAATATATATAGTGAGACTAATTTCTTGTTATCCCTTATTTATCACATTTATTATGTCTCATGTGGAATTAGGGAGTTTAAATGGTCATATCATTCCCATCATGAATCTTCATCAGCCATGAAAACCACAATGTGTAATCCTTGATAAGTGGAATTACATGATTACCCCTATACATGGGTATCAACCTCAAGGTTATCTCCAAGGGCATGATTGAACTACGATGACTCTTATTCCTTCCATAACTAGGATACGTATGATTCCTCCTTGAGGTTCGACCCCAAATACCAGATTCCTAAGTGCCCTCACATGAATGTCCATTCCACATGACATAAAACTACATGGGTTTAACAAACAACATGAATTTTGATTGCTGCTATAAATATAATACATGGGATTAATCATAACATCTAAATCTTATCCTCGACATATTAAGAACCTATGAACATGATAGAAAATTAAGAAGTTCTCAGCTATACAGTTTCAACATACAAGTGGCTTCAATTAGGGAAAATGGATGAAGAACCTCATATACATATATTTGGACTCACTAAAAGTTTTCTCATCAAACAAAAAAGAGATTAAACCTACATTCATTTTTCTAGGGTAACTAGTTGTGTATTGAGATTAGTAAGAGATTCATGAACATATCTTAAATTTATAAGAGAGACTTGGAGTATGAAATTATTTCCACCCAAAAGGGTGTGATGATCCCAACCTCCCATACTTGAAAATAATGTGATTCCCTAGGTTACATTGGGTCTGAAACCCCAATTGGTTTCCTGCCTTGGGAAAGAAGGTTCGTACTCGATTATGGATACGACATCCATTGGGGATTTCTATGAAAGGAAAACACAGTGAACCTGGCGTAAAGAACTGGTCAAAAACTTAAACCCCATATTATAGTAAATAATTGGGCATCCACATGCTCAAAATTTCTAATGAAACAAATACTCATCCATAAAATATCGTGATGAAAAATGAATTGTATCTCTATGTGGATATGTAAGCAATATATATGCACAAGTGATACATTCACATCCCATTTGATGGGAAAGTGGGTGAATCTAGATTTTTTCATAATCATATTAAAACTTTAGTATATTTAATATACTTAATTAATTATTTTATGATAAATACCACAAATTTATAGGTGATAAAATGAGAAGTAAAAATAAAGTGATCGGTTAAGGTGATAATATCTTCTTTAAAAGAACTCTTTTAGATCTCCTCTTAATGAACCTAGGGTTTATCTTTTGTGGGGACCATAACCTATATAACTTTTATATAGAATCTTAAAATAGAATTTCGAAGGTTTTGGTAGAGATATAAGGCACAAATTGGTGTAAATATGAGAAATGAGAGGTTTATTTTTATAAGAGAGGGATAGAACACACTTGGAATTTCTTAAGAGGTTAAAATATAATAAATTAATTCTATAGAAAATTGATTCAAAATAGAAATTAATTTTATGAAAACAGGATATGTTAGAAATAAAATAAACTAATTAAATTTAGATAGGTTTTTGTGTCATTTTAAACTATATCTTTTTATTATCCCATTTATTAATTATTTTGGACCTTAACAATAGTAACATCAGTTTCAATCATAAAGGGTTAGGAATGTTACCATAAAGGAAAAAATGAATCATAAATGGAACATGGTTGCTATTTTAAACCATATTCCATTTAATTGTATGAATTTAGTGTTTTTATATATTCAAAACATTTAATAAATTATTATTTATTTTAAAATATCATTTACTTCAATTTTGGAACTATTCATTTAATTTGACTTTGAATACACAAAAAAATGGAATTTCAACATAATCTCTTAACACATCCCAAATAATTCATATATCTCTAAAAGAATCATGTCACACTATATCTCACTAAAATTATATTATTTTTATTATTTTTAAACACATTTATTTTATTTTTTTATTAATTGAAGAAACGCTATGTTGGTGTTACTTAAGAATTTATGGTAATTATATAATTAATGAAAATTATAAATAAATTAAATTCATGAAAATAATGTCACAATATTAAAAATCAACATTAATATTCATTAAAAACTATATTTTTTTCCTTCAGTGAATACATAAGAGATATTTAAAAGAAAGAGAGTGAAATTTGGTATTTTTTTCTTAAATTAATATAAAGTTCATGTTCAAATAAATATAGCACCAAGTGGCTATATATTTGAGAAATTTATGTAAATAGATGAACTACACCCATACAATATGATCAATTCAAGTTTAAGATAATTTTTGAAGCGTTATCCCAATATTTTAGCCTAATTTTATCAATTTTACCATTACCGGAGTAATGAAAATTTACTACGATTACTATTAATATTGACCAAAAGTAAAAGAGATCGATTTAAAAAATTTTATCATCATAATTCAAAATATGGAATATATTTTTCTATATTTAATTTCTATAACTTTTAGAAATTAATTTTAAAATTAGTGCGTAAAATGTGATGAAACTTTCTTTTTAGGAAAATACATTTTAAGCATAAAACTAGATTTATTATTATCTCATACATAGAAAAAATAGATAAATATTAAAATATTTTATTGAAGATATAAAATATATATTTCATTAAAATCATTCATTACTAGTGATTAAATTAATTTATTAAAATAAAAAAACATTGTGCGCATAAAAATAATTTTTCAGAAAAAACAACTCCTTTTTTTTCAATAGGTTTTTATTTTAATTACTAATTAATTGATAACCATTTAATTCATGTTATATATGTGTAAACAATGAATTTTCATAATTTATTTATTCCTATTTGTACCCACCATTCCAACGGCTAGGTGATAACTATAATATTAAATATTTTTATTATTATAGTATATCATGGTTAATTTATACTCATTGTTATGTGTAATGCTAGTTATAGAAGAATTTAAATTTATTTTAAAAAATATTTCATAAAATATTAGGTTGTTACAATAGGAACTTATGACACATCTCAAACCTCTATGTGGAATCATAATGTTCAAATAATTTATAATTATTCGTTAATCATTGATTAGTAATATGAATTTGTTTTTAGTTTTACTTTTGGGTTATTCATTCCTTAAATTTAAACATTGAGTTATTCTCTTACCTTCTCCATTATCATTTATATAACCTATAAGAAATTTAAATATACAAAAATAACATCTGAAGACTCAAATTCAAGATGTCATATGTTCCATCTGGATAATACAAGAGTACAAGATGTGTAATCATGTTCAATTCACTAGGAATACTCACATTAAATCTTGGTTTTTATACATTAACTTCAAACTGAATGCATTTAATTCATATCATGTGTTGACAAGGATATGTTGACATGTAGTTTTAAAAAATACATGCTTTGAAAATCATTTACATATTGTACGGCCTACATGTTTTGATGTGGAAAACATGGTGTTCCATGATATGTCACGTATTTACTATACGACATGGGGACTAAAAAACCATGAAACATAGAGGTCACACATCATGTATCTAGCACACACATCATGTGACTTGTAAACATACATGACTGATAAACACACTTTGTAATTATGCATGTGTTACGAACATGGGCATAAGAAGTTACATGACATGTACCCCAAATACATGATAAATTACCCATTATACCACATCCAAATAATTAAAAACAAAGAAAAAAATAATTATATAATTAAACCTATTTACATGTGTTATTTTAGCTATTTATTGACATTACACGCTATGTGATTGGATAATAAATTCTATATTAAATTAATTTTCATGTTAAATTTTGAACTGTATGTTATGTGTGGTATTTTCTTGTAGTTTTCTCTGTGTTTGTTAGTAAAATCACATGCCACATATTTTACATATGATTGTGAACCATTAATTGGAAAATTCATGCCTTATAATTATGTTCAACACTATGTTTGTTGGATTCCATGTGAATACATAGTACAAGAACCATATCGAGTAGTTTAAATGTGTACATGTTGGTTCATCCAAGTTCACATGTGTATTTTATTAATTTTCAATAAAATCAATTAATTAATTTTAAAAAAATGATAGAATATGGAAATTCTCTAGGCATTTTGGATGAAATTAAGAAAAATTATATTAATTAATTAATCATATTATTAAATGAATTAATCTAATGTGTTTTATCTTAGTTAAAGAATGAATTGAATTGAATTGTAAAGAACCTAACCCTAATAGACTATATTCTATGGTTAATTTTTTACAACGGTATTATATACTAGTGATCACATACCAATGGACCAAATAGATTCGTATTCTTGGAAAACTAGATACAAACTTAAATATGACATTGCATTTGAAAACATAAAATAGAAAATAGTATTTTCTTTGATAAAATCACTATTACCTCTATCATATCATTACGTATAAATTATAATACACTTCATAGAATCATAGTGAAAAGAAACATAAAGGGATAAAATAGATTCTCTATAAGGGTATCCATACAATGAACGCTAACATTGAATAAATATGGAATTAATAATATGGAAGGAATAAATGATGATCTAATAATGTCATATAAATAATAAAATGAGCTTTAAAATTATCCATGGATGTCATAAATAGTAAAATAATCACATGAACATCAATAAATTATTTCATAATTATGTAATGAATAATGTCAGAAATCTTAAACTTACCGTCGAATCCACGTACAAAGACATATACATTAATGGGTAAGTCCACGACCAAATAATCAACCTATTTTGTATCATGAGACCTAATGATGCATCAAGGGATTATAATATTTCAAGCCCCACCCATAACTTAATAATTCCAAATAATTAATCATATGGATAAACAATACAACTCAATCAATATTCCTTAAGAATAAAAAACTATCTGCAGAGGAAGAACAAGAATACAAAATGTCAATACCTTCCCCAATAAATCTAATCATAAAGAATGCATAGAAATATGGTGGATTCTATCATTGGAGTATATAATTATTATAGAATAATAATCAACAAATTATAGTAACTTATATGGAATTACATTAAAAAGATCATAGTAAAATTTCTTGAGGAAAATACATTTTTCATTTTGAAATCAATTATTTAAAATCAATTTTTTTTCCAAATATTAAGGTAAAGATTTTATTTTAAAGGAACCTTTGAAACTATTAAATTAATCTTCAAATTAGTTCGTATCCATGATATCTATAAATTTCGTTCATGTTTTGTACGTTGAAGTAAATATTCCTTTCACATTTTTAGTAAAATATCAAAAGTACCTCATTAGAAAAATAAAAAGAAGAGCCCATTAAAACCATTTTATAAAAATACAAACAAGGTCAAAATAGATTTAATAAATTATTTTACAATATAAAAAACATTTTTTGAAACATTTTAATGAAAAATATGTACATAAAAAAATATGCCCGCCCGAGTCGAAAATCAAAGTCGACTAGTCATAAAAATATTATATCAATATCTAGATTACATAAATATTTGAAAAATAATATTGTAATTTATAGTAATTAATAGAGTATAATAAAAATATTGGTTTTAATATATAAATATCAAATAATTTTTAGGGACTTAAATATAAAAAATCCTGAATAATTATGATATTGTGAAATAAACCCTCACCTCAAGTATTACTTCTCTTATATGAATTTGAAACTCATGTATAATAAATATAGATTTATTATAAATTTATTAAATAAGAATAATTATATATATAATACCATATATTATTTAATTATAAAATTTTATCACCCATTTATCAAAAAATATTTATTAAAATCACTATTTCTGGTGATAATTGCTTCGTGTTTCATGTATGTTTTGGTTCGGTGGTTTTGGTCCTTATACTTTGATCATGGTTCAATAATCTCTAGAATTTTAATAATTATATAAATATAATTTATATTATATATATATATATAATCATCTATAAAAGTTATATATATAGAAAAATGAATTACACTATCCATAGAGACGGTAGGTCGTATATACACATGAATGCTTTTTTAACTTTTTGATGGACAGAATGAAAGAAAGGTGAATAATAATTCATATTTAAATAATAATTATTGTATCACATATATCATATATATCTAATAAACATTTCCTTATTACCATCCATGTAAATTAGAAATGAAAAATGAATCACATAGCTTTGTGGAGGTGGTAGTCCACACGTATGCACGAGCGATGTTATCGTTTCTCAATAGATAAGAATGTAAGAAGGTATATATGATATTATAATTAAATAAGAATTATTATTTCATAAATATATTATATAAACATTAAACTGATCAAAATAACCATCCATGGAAGATGGTGTCGGAAAATGAATTGTATCGCTACGTGGAGGCGGTAGTCCACACGTACGCACGAGCGATACTTTCACTTCCCATTTGATGTAAAAGAGGGTGGATATTGGTGGTCTAAAAATAATAATAACATTTATTTATATTTATTATATTTATTTTATTATTTATTATAAATAACATATATTTATAGTAGGTAAAAGAATAATTAAAAAAAGTGATCGGTTAAGGAAATTACTTGTTCTTTAAAATAACTCCTTTAGATATCCTCTTAAGGACCATAAAGTTGATCATATTGAAATAAAATAAACTATATAACATGTATAATTATTTTGGGGATGTATTTTGGAAGGTTATTTGTGAGATAAATGTCTCAAAATGTTTGAATAAGTGATGGGATTATGTGCCTTTTTATAATTGATGTGAGTGGCATACTTGAAATTTTCAAAGTTTTAAAATATTATTAAGTCACTATCTTTTGAAAATGGTTAAGAAAATTAAGCATATTGTAAATTTATAAGGTTGTGTTCTAAATAAAACAAACCAATGGGTTTTTTTAATGTATTTATCTCATTTTAACCCTTCTCTTTTCTTATAAACCCCCAAAAATCCTATTTTAATCATAACCACGGTAACAAATTTTTACTATTTTTACTATTAATTGTGAACATAAATGAGAGTTCCTTCATTAAATTTTTTTAAATAATTATTAAAAATATGGAAACCATTTATCAAATTTAATTCACATAAGTGGAGTAATTTAATTTAAAATTAATCTCGCAAATTGTGAGGAAAAACTATTTTCCAGAACAACATTGTTTTCTGAAGTATAAAATGATTATATAAAAAAATCCAACATAAAATTAATTATAGTGACCCTAATTGATCTAATAATAATATAAAGGAACTAATTTTACCTATTAAATAATTTTAAAACAAATTTTGAACTTTTAAATGTTCAAAAACAAAAGGATGTTTTTCAATAAAAATTAGAATTTTTCACGATCCATCAAAAAATCAAAATTTTTAAAACTTAACAACAATTCACACTAAGATAATTTTTAAATAATGCTTTCAAAAATGAATTTATATTTTTAAACTAAATTTTTTAAAATTTTCATAAATTAATTATATTATCTTCTCACAAAAAAACATTTTTAGGAAAAATGTGTTTTAAAACTATATAATGAATTTAAGAAATTGAGTACTAATTAATAAATATGTTTTTGTCATATAAAACCTTTATAATTTTTTCAAAATGTGTTTATTACTATTCATAACACCAATTTAATTTCTATGATATAACGATATACTATTTTATGATTTATTTAAGACTCATGGTTGCGTGTATCGCAAGATATTGAAGAAATTAAATTTATTTTAAGAGAAATATATCATGAAATATTGGGGTGTAAAATTATACCTCCATAAAATAAATTTCACCCTAAAAACTCAATAACTCTAATATAAGAATAATTTTGATACTTCTACATCATCACATCCTTGGTTTCCCACATAGATTCCTAAAATTTGTGGTTTCTCCATAAAACATTGACCAAGTGTGTGGACATGTTTCGTAGCAATTTCTCTCTACAACACAGAATCTTCACTAGTTGTTCCTCACAAGACAGATATTTATCTTGTTGAATAATCTCTTATTTTATTACCTATGAATGATCGGGTATGTACTTACTCGGGATAGGTACATGGAACATATCATGAACTTGAGGGAGATTTTGTGGAAGCTCCAAGTGATAATCTACCATGCTGATGCAGTCAACAATATCAAATGGTCCAATATACCTAGGGATTATCTTTCACTTATTATTGAATCTAATTACCTTTATCCATGTATAAATTCATATAAATAATTTTTCACTAACTTCAAACTCTAGATATCACTGATGATTTTACACATTTTGTCGACTCTGAGAGGACCCTATGTATTGTTGAATGGATCTAGCCTTCATTTTCATTTACTTGGATATATGAGGTCCAAATAATTTATGTCTCTAAATTAATTCTATCATGTTGGAGTTTTACACTTCTTACCATAGAGAACTTCATAAATATCCATATGAATACCCTAGTGAATGATATTTTTTGTAAGAAAATTCCACCAAATGAATGTATTGATCCGAAATAACTTTGAAATATATAGAGAATTATCTCAAAATGTATCCTAGAGTTTGAATAGTCCTCTCAAACTGAACACATGTGTGAGGAATATAAAAAGTTATGAAACTTAACTTTATATCCAGATCTTGTTGAAGACTTCTCCAGAACATCAATGTAAACCTCACATCTCTATCATAAACAATATAATGGGGTACAACATTCAACCTTACAAGTTAATTATTGTATATTCTTGAAAGATGATCTGAAGATAAATCTCCTATGATGTAAATGAAGTGTTTTTAATTCATAGGGCAATAAAATACAACCCAAATATCATTATGGCCTTTTTATATTTTGGGGAGTCCGCTGAAATAAAAAAAAACATAGTGATGTTTTCTTACTTCCATTATAGTATGTTTAATGGTTGCAACGTCCCCATATACTTCAATATCTCAAACGTAACTTATTGACATACTAGGAACCAAGATACATGATGTGAAATATCACTTTTCATATTATCCCACCATAAATACCCTTTCAAATATCTATACATCTTCTTACTTCCATGATGATTAGAGAATGATGAACTATGATCTTCATCCAACAACCCCTTATTTAAGTCTATTATTTATGGGAAACATACTTTGTCACTAAAACATATCATTATAGAATGATAATTATTTAACTCAGGAACATTCTTCGCATTCTTTTGTAATTCCACATCTTACTTATATGCTTTCTTAATCCTATAATGGATTGATGGGTGAACATTAACATGTGAAAGATAAGATCTTTCCTCTTTACTAAGGTTTTAAAGATCCATATTATTAAAATCCATAAATATTGGATCTATTTCAATCCTCGTCATAGATAAAGTAGCATGGTATTTATGAATTGGAGAATTATCCTTTTTTCACTTTCTAGAGTGGTAATGTATTGAGAAATCATAATCTTTAATCAACTCCAACCATCCTCTTTGGACAATATTCAATTCTTTATATGTAAATATGTACTTCAAGATTTTTTGATCAGTATATATATCAAAAATTTAACCATATAGATAATTCTTACATATCTTCAATGCAAAAACATTACCACTTCCAATTGAAAATTACGATTTAGGTAATTTTTTTAATGAATATTAAGTTAGAAAAAATCATATGATATCGCCATGTCATTCTGTATGAGTACATGTCATGGTCCATTATTTAATGAATCATTATAGGTCTGTAGGGTCATGAAAATTACACAAAGAAAAGAAAATGCTCCCGCAATTACTTCATAGAAGGAAGCGAGTACTTCAACAAGTCTATCAAGGTGAATGTAATCAAGTTGATTTATAAATTTTTTGAATAAACTTAAAGGAATTAAAGTTTTCAAAGGATCCCAAATAGACTGCGTACCATCACCAGGAAAGGTTCACAGACCGCTTGGATCACAAATAACCAGTACACAAAATGATCCGTGAGGCACTGGCCCACGGAGCGATGGCTAGAGAACACAGTGAACCATGAACCGCATCGTCGAATGACACATCCATGTGAATTCAATCCATTTACTTTCTATCCATCTCAGCAGTTCATGGATGAATCAAACCAATAGGGTTCTGCAAACCATGATAGCGAACCACATAGCCTCTGAAAACCCTAGTTGACCGAGTCTTCTATGGGTCAGGATGTCTCTTCGTGGGCCTCCACAAATGGTGTTGCATGCCTAATATATACAATTTCCTTGATGATCTATTAAAGGATATTAAAAGTAATTGAGGAGGAATAATGATAAAAGATTTAAGTGGATACAGAGGTTGGAAGAAAGAATTCAGATAAGATTTCAGCTTCAGTATAGAATCATCGGTGAAGCCCGAATTAAGAAACACACTCTTCGTAGGTACAGCCAGTTGTGAACCATGAAATGGGAAAACTGAATAATAATAATAGAACCGTAGACCTAACTGGTGAACTGAAACCCACTTAATTCTCATAGATGAACTCCCTGCGAATGATAATCTCCCAGACCCTCATTCAAAATGGTGTTCCGCATAGTTTATCGCTACGTGGATTTAACCTGACACCATGTACTGCATCAATACGCAGATAGAACCTAAAGTGGCATGATGGAATTCATATGTTTCTGATGCTTTCTCCAGGTTGTGTGCGTCTGTCTCGTTTGCGGATGAGGGGTGCGATTTTATTTCCCCACATTCCCGCTTTCCAAAGGTGGGCGGAATCCGCTCCTTATTCAGGGACCTCTGCTCCTTGATCGAAACGGGATGATGGGATGTTGGTTCTTCCTTCCATGGATTTCTCCTCGGAACTCGTCACCTAGTCCGGATCTCCCTTATAGATTTAATACGTTGTTCGGGAAACTCTTCCTAGCACCATGTCTTCATGGACACCAGTTAATTACATTGCTTCTTTCAGGACATTCCAAGTGGTCTGGTCAGGGCAACAACCTTCAGTCAGGGGAGTAGTCACGTTGGGCATCATTGGAATGTCTGGGTGCTGGTGGATTGGTGTGTCTATCTTCTGTACCTTATTATAGGGCTTCTAGAGGGTGCAGAAACTTGATTCATCCCACATCGAACGCATGGAATCATATGGCATGGGAATGTATCTGAGGTTTTCCTCAGCTTCCCATGTTTAAAACAGGGTATGCCAAAAGTTTAACATTCGGTGGTGACAGATCGGGCTGATTAGAACACTGACTAGAGTGGATCAGATGGAGGAACCCCCTGGAGGGAACACCGGTGTTGGGGGCAACATGTGGTTGGCTTCCCGAGTGTTGTTTAGGGGAATGGGGTATGAGGTAGCATGATCCAACCGGGATGTGGCGGCCCGAGTAAGAATCATGATGGGTGATGGAGCGTTTGAATGAAGTGGGTGGTGAATGGGATGAAACATCCATGAGGATGACGATAGTTTTGGGCTTGAACCTTGAAGAGGCTTCTTACGTATCCCCGTGGTAGGGAATCAAAGTACACGTAGTTCATCTGATGATAGATTAGCGCCGATTGGGGTTCAACGGCTTGGCATTGGGTGGGGTGCCAACAGCTTACCACTTAACGGGGTCACAACGACTTTCCGCTAGATGGGGTCCATAGTTTAACGTTATGCAGGATGAGGGTGAACAGACGTGAAGGGGGGGGGGCAGAACAACTGGTTGTTGGGCTTGAACCTCATGGAGGCTTCCTACGTACCTTACCTTATAAAGGATCAAAGACCTCATAGTTCAGGCAGTGAAATTTGGGGATTACACTCTGAGGCAGCCCAGGGTGTTTGTGAACCGACGTGGAGGAGGACCTAGGGTCCAATGGTTGTTGGGATTGAACCTCATGGAGGATTACCACGTACTCTGCCTTGGAAAGGATCATAGAAATCATAGTTCGGATGGGGAATTTGGGTCTTACACTCTGAGATGGCCCAGCGAGTTGGTGAACCAATGTGAAGATGGTCAGAACTAGCGATGTTGGGATTGAACCTCAAGGATTCTTCCTACGTACCCTGCCTTGGTGGGGATCAATGTCCTCGTAGTTTAGGGGGGTCGGTAGACCAACGTGAAGGTGGACCTACGGTCTAATGGATGGTGGTCTTGAACCTTATGGAGTCTTCCTACGTACCCTGCCTTGGAAAGGATAAAAGACCTCGTAGTTTGGATAGGTCATTTGTTTCTTATTCTCTAAGGCGGCCCAAGGAAGATGTCATGGTCGGTGCTCACTCTAAGCCCATGTGAGTCATGCTCGGTGTTATAAACCAGAGATAGCAGAGACCTGATGACCACGTCACGAAAGGTGCATCTATGGGAAGTGGAGTGGGGCTTACACGTGATCACATCCCAAAGAGAAAACAGGGGTTCAAGCGTGGTTAGCAGCCTGAAGAGGTTGGGACTTAATCTAGAAGGGGGGCCCGAGCGGCGACAAAGCCTAGTGGGATATGGAGTTGGTACCGAAGAAAGGAGGGATTCAGTGTCCATTTCTCCCCCACTGGTCCTTGGGACTAAATAATAAAGGAGGAGCAGGGATGCTACCTCCGGCAAGAAAAGCTAGGGGCTTACACCAAGATGGTTTCCCTTTCCCCGTAGACAAACACCACTCGGATAAAGAGGATATCATCCCTTGTGGGGGAATATATAACTCCTATGGAGACCATTGGACATGCGGAATGTACAGGGTAGGGGTAACCCTACGTGCGAGGCACGGGGCGAGGTCACAGTTTAACGTCATGTGCTGAGGATGATGGTGATTGGTAGTTTAAAGTCCTATAGCTCGGATGAGGTAGGTTTTCTCCACACCCCTAGGACTTACATAGTCGGTACCCTCTACTCCTTGGTGAAGAGAGGGGATAGGAAACGCCGTGGCTAGAGGATTTCATGGAGCGTACCATCGGGGGTTCCATGTTAGTGTGACTATGCGAATAATCAATATCCAATAGCATGCCTATGTGAAGAAGTATGAGGCGAAGCAATGCAATAGGCAGTATCATCCAAGGGACTTTGAAATCACACCGTGAAAACCTGGAGGGTCTCACGGGAAAAGGAATTACAGAGTATAGGGGTTTATAGGCAGGGGCCTTGTGAAGCTCTGTTGCTCTACGTGGCGGAGGGCACTTACGAAGGGGTGTGCTCCGCGATGTGGGGTGACTCATCCTAAGCATGTGGCAGAGGTGCATAAGGGAGGTGCTTCGCAAAGTGGAAAGGCATTCGCGGAGCACTTCCTCACAGAGTAATGGTGCCTCGTGAAGCAAGGTGTTGGGAGGAAATGTGCTTCGCGAAGTATTGTGACCCTATATTTGCATGTGGATAATGTGTACATGAAGGGTGTTTCGCGAAGCATAAACGCTCCGCGATGACCCATGTCCCCTTGGGGATCCCCTTCCTTTGCGGAGATCATTAGGCTCCACGAAAGGCATCCCTCTCGAAAGAGGAGATCAAAATGAGGAAAAGGATAGGCACTTCGCAAAGCATATGTACCTCGCACAACTTATGGTTTGTAGAACAGAAGGGTGCTTCACGATTCGGGAGCTAGGAAGTCTAAAGGTCGGATTTTCCACCTTCTAGACTCAAGGGGAGGCCGATATTTATAAAGGATAGGTGTCGTGAAGTAGAACTCGCTCGACGTGAAGAAAAATTAGTTTTCTCCACGGCATGTCATGAAAATCAAGTGTGTTTACGGAGTGTTACCTCCTCCTTGCTTCACGGCAGGTCGCGAACGTCACAGGTGGTCGCAGAGCATTACCGCCTCCTTACGTCGCGGCTGGTCGCCAACGTCAAGGGTGGCCGTGGAGCATTACCGCCTCCTTGATTCATGGTGGGTTGTGAACATCAAGGGCGGTCGTGGAGTTTTACCGCATCCTTGCTTCATGGTGGGTTGCGGTGTGGCCGATTCTTCACGAATGGGCTTCACGAGGCAGCCATCGGGTCTATGTCTTCTTCTAATTTCCACATTTTGGCGTAAACAAATGTCCCCACCTCAGACTTGGAGACACGAATAAATCAAGGGTCAAAGTCTGAGGGTCGATCGTCAAAATCTTCGGTCTTTCGTGAAGAAATATCGCAAATAGGGATCGCCAAGTCAGAAAGCAGAGCTCCGACCAGACGTGTCATGAAGCTTGTTTTGGTCAAGGTGCACCGCGAAGCTCCGAGGGTCCCATGCCTATAAATAAGGTACCATAACTCTATTTTTTCCTTTCTCTTCTCCGTGATTTGGACTTTAGTGCTCTCGATTCGTGAAGCTCCGTATACTCCATGATTGCTCTCTACGAATCAGGCCTTATGCTTCGCGGTGATTCTGTGAGTCTTTGACTCCGCGTCACAGTTCTTCACGACTCTGTGTTTGAAGGATGAGTCAAGGCTCTATGAATGGGCTTTGTCAACATTCTCCACAAATGTCCTCTACAAACCAGATTTGTGAACCAACCCGAAAACCTCTCAAATTTAAAAACTGAATGGATCTTTAAGAAGATGCTTGGGGGGTCCTTGTGGATGCCACCCGGAGGGATGAAATGAAGAATAGTCTAGGTCTGGGGGATTTGGTTCAGAGCCACTCCAACCATGATTTGCTGGTGCAGCTGCTGTCGGAGAGCCAGAAGAACTACCTGTTGTGTAATAGGTTGCCTTTTTATGCCTTCAGGCTGAGGGATGACGTCTTCATCCCATAAGAAATTCAAGATGAACCATATTACTGGTTCAGGAGCACATCGTTCAAGCACCGATCGTTCTGGGTGGCTGATGGCCATGCCCAAGAGTATTTCACACCCATCACTACTGATTTCTTATACAACCACCTGAATAAAATAGATGGGAAGGCGTTGCAGCCGAATATTTCTCCCTCTCTATACCACACGATACTGAAGGTAGCTTTGAGGAACCCAAGGAAGGGGTGGTCCGAGGAATGAGACATGCACCAGGGAAGAAACATCACAGATGATTGGGAATGGGCCTATTGGGTAGGCACCTTGTGTGAGGAGTTTGGGGCTGAGTAGAGGAGAGTGGGTTTGTATGAGGTGGCCTGGGCATCTCAATTCCAAATATATCAACCGAAATAGCTGATTCCAGAGTTGTTGAGAAGATGGTCGTTGAGGACCAATACCTTCCACTTACACCATGGAGAGGTCAGTATAATCTTGGGGGATGTCCACCAGATCTCAGGGGTCCCGATACTGGGGAGATTTATGAAGAATTCCCCCCCCCCCCCCGTCATGAGTGTTTGGGAGGATCCATATCAAATTCAACAGTTGGTGATGGCGCTGATGGAGCTTGTGCCTGGGGGGGACAAGGAGGCAGTGAGGGATTTCCACTTCAGGCGGTGGTTCAAACAATTCTTGAACTTCCTGGAAAACAGGCAGTTTTTGGCAAGGCCGTGGACCTTCCCTAAGGGATCTCAAAGTAAGGATCACTCGTACTGGCGAGTTTTGGAGAATAGCTAGTGGAAGACGTGGGGATTCAGCGTGAACACTGAGCAACAACCAATAGTCAGGCTGGCGGTGTTCATCGCAGCTCTTATCTATGGTTGGATCCTTCCAGTGAGGGATACCAACATGGGAGTACACCCAAGTACATTCATCATGGCGTCCACATTGGAAAAAGGAGGTCTGGTAAACCTAGGAATCCCAATGCTCGCCAAGCTGTATAAGGTGTTGTGGCATATCAGTGAGGGAAAAAGGCTGTAGAGGGTATGTGGGTCATTCCACCTCCGTATGGGTGGATAGTGGCACATATCAGGGGGGTTTACGAATAATCAAACCCTATCCCTCCTCTGGACTCGAACTTCCGCCCATCGATCCTGAATGTCGCGAGGATCTTTCCAGCCAATCTGACCACAGCGTCGGTTCAAAACCTGGTGTGGAGGGTGGATGAATTCAATTTCCACCCTTTTCTATTACTGATGGGGGACAGAAGAGAGATAATCCTATCTCTCGGCCTTTCAAGGTTGAGTCCTAGTGGTGAGGGTGGACCATGAGCCCCTCTGTGATCCGTATATCCCACACCAGTTTGTAAGGAAATTATGGTGTATGCAGCGACTGACCCCATAAATCTATCTAGAGGTGTTCCAAGAAGAACACCCATGCGTTATGAGGAAGATGTGGCTCATGTTCATGTGGGAAGATGCGCTAATGCAGAATGAGTTGCCTCTACCGACCGTTGTCCTCGGGCTGGTAAAGGAATATGCCCAGATTTGGGAGGTGGCCTACCCAGGGGAGATGTTGAAGCATCCAACCATTCGAGTCGGTGATGGTGAGGTTTCCTAAGCTTGGGGTTGGGGCCCGAATGCAGCAAGGGCATCCTGTGGTGGTGGGGCTACCGTGGTGGCAAGGCCCACACCAGTTGAGGGGGAAGTAGTGGTAGCATATCCGGAAGCGGCACCCGACTCGGTGATTCGAGAAGATCTGAGTTATCCAGAGGGGAGGCTGCTGAGCAGATTCCGTAGGATACCCACCTAGGCTCCGGGGAAGTGGCTGCGCCATATCAAAATGCCAGAGGATGCTGTCTTCTCATAGGCCTGGGACATCTGGGAAGTCAACATGAAATTCCTCAGCCCCACTGAGTTGTGGCACCACCTGAGCCATCTTGGGATGGATTTGTCAGGAATATGCCCCATCAGGGCTGGCTTTGTGGTGTCCCAATATGAAGGGGAACAATATCTGACTGATCTGGATGACTTCATGCACTCCTGGGGTGATCCGCATCCAATTGGAGATCGAGTCAAGGTGTTTCTAGATCACACTACTCCCTCAAAGTTTTCAGCCACTGATTTAAGAGAGTGATTCCCTATGCCGGAAGAGTCATAAGACTCCTCCTGGGGAGATGAGGCCAGGAGAGGGAGCCTGTCAGTGGAGGGTGAAGTTGTAGATAAAGGCTTAGATCTTGAAAAGTTTGCAGAATCCCTTGAGGTAACAATCTGAAACCACCTTCTCTGAGACTTTCTTTGAGGTCATTCTAGACTCCTTGGTAACATCTGATCTGTGCAGGAGAGTCTTATATACAGAAATCATTCTCGTCCCTCAGTAAATGCAGATGTGGGACCTTCGGTATCTACACAGGTTGCCACATCTATATCTGCGTCCAGTGGGGCTAGAACACCTGAGGTAACCCCTCTAGAGTTTTCAGACCTTCTGACTATATATGGGGGGCCACACTTCGGGGTCCCGATGACATCAGCCCAAGAGAGAGAACAAGGATTAGATCTCTGTAAGTCCCATATACCAATTTTATGACTTTCATCCCCTAACCATGATTACTGATGTCCATGTCCTTTTTTTCCACCGCGTACAGTTCTTCAAATGGAGTGGGTCGCCTTGGCGAGGTTGGTCGAGGCTTCTGGCGGCATCATTCCCAGGGTAATGTCGATGGTCGTGGAGGCATAGGTTCAAACTGACCTAGCGGTGGTGCCCCCGATCACTGGTGGGACAGTTAGTGAGGCTGAACTCGAGATCATCGAGGTAGGATCGATGATGAGGATCGAGCAGATAGTCTAGATCCCATCATGCCCAATCGAACACCAGATGTGGATTTGACTGAAGAGTTCCTAGGGGCATTCTCTGTGTATAAGCCTTCCAATCATGCCGACTGGGATGAGATGGCCTCTGACAAAGAGGATTGAAAGATAGTCCATATCTGATCATGGAAGGGGATCATGCGCTTCATCAATGACACCCCCAAGCACTATAGTTGGATGAGATGGACATAATTCGCTCACGACTATGTGGGCTGTGTGTTGGGGTAGTGGATTCCTAGAATCCTCACATGCTCATCCAAGATCTTATGGCAGAAAAGATTCATAAGTATGATTGTGGCCTCGGTGTGGGATGGAAATGGAGGAAAGTTGTAAACATCAAGAGGCTCCATGAGGCTGAAGATGAGGTTCAACAGCTACAGGCCCAGGTGGATGAGCATTCTGCTTCCATTGACGTGCAATCAGAGCTCGTATTGCAGTTGAAAGCCCAATTGGTAGAGGCTGAAGAGGGCATGATGCAAGCTTCTAAGGAGATGACCTCCATTCGGACCAACATAAAGTAGGTCTAGATTGCGGCCGATGAATTGCACCCCATCGCTGTCGAGGAGGATCGGGAGATGAACAGGCAACAAAAACTCTTGGAAACCACCAGCCAGAGGGTGGCGGAGCTGCTATGCTCTTTTTATGAGGTTAACCCGTCCATGGAGGAAACGACCCTCGGGTACTGTAATGATTACTAACCTTCAAATGTATTTTCATGCTTTGATTGTTTGATTCCACAATAGGCATGAGTTCCGTTGTTTTTATTGGTTTATTGAATTCTTGTGACATTTGTGGAGTGTCCAGCAATCATTACCTAAGATCATGTGGGTTAGGCCCGATGCGAGAAACAAGGGATGACCACCTTATCACCCCAATTCAAATGTAGGAGTGAAAACCAATCTTCGTACATCCGGGGTTTGAACAACCGACCCAGATTTTCGGGATGAAATTGGAGAGACCTAACGGGATAATGAAACTCTTAGAATAGCCGAATTTCTATTTTCCCAGAGTTCTCTTATGCTTGAATAGGGTAATTCCAGGGAACTGAAATCAATCTAAGAAGATGGGATTGGAAGGTGTGAATCATGATACCTAGGATTCAGAACACTGTGGGGGTGGCGTGACAATAAAGAATAAATATTTACTACATTCAAAAACGAGTATCCTTATTATGTTAGCCTGGAATGGGGATAGCAAATGAGGGTTGACCACTGACCATGTTCAAAACACGGGGCCTGACACAAAATGTCATATGTTAGTCTTCCAGAACGTTGGCCCAGGACAATAGGCGAGCCATCGGCTGAGCATCCATACTGTTAGGGGGTTCCCTTAGACATGAAAGGGTATGAGGGTTTGAATAAGGGGAATGCAAAGCATGGAATGTGGAGTGATGGTTTGTTTGAACAGTATCCAACACTCTTGAAATTACACCACTATGGTGGAAGCAATTAGATGGGCGCATCAGTCTGATCATGGATCATTCTTTATTTTAGACAGGACCTCTCTAGAGAGGGAGCCATTACGTCCCAATGTCATTGTGGGGCATACCGAACTTGTTCAGGGAAAATTTATAGTTACATGGTTCCCCAAAAGGGGTTAGGCCAGGGGGCTAAAAATGAGGAGGAATAGGATTTATGATTCTTGGGGCTAGACCCAAGGCAAAATGCCTGGGTGTCTCTACATATCCCATGAGGATGGGAATCAAGCCATACGTAGTTCTAGAAGATGTTAATAAGTTTAATGTCTTATGGGCAGGACGTAGACTGGTCTTAGTTTATGGTCATAGATCTTGCACCATGGATCGGTAAGGAGTGTAGGGGACACATGGTAAGGTGATTAGGAAACTCAATGTGAATGAGAACATAATTCCAGATCACCATGTGTTCCTTGGGTAAGTGTTTAGGTCAAGGGACCAAACACGAAAGTTAGGCTGGCCCATGGGGAAGTGCTCAGGAATTCCTACGTATCTCATTAGGATGAGAATCAAGCCATATGTAGTTCTAAGAGAGATATTAGTTTATGTTCTTAGATCTCAGACCAAGAGGAAGAGATGTCAGTGTAAAGCCTCGAATGATGCCTTTATCGTGGCTTTGTCATGCAAATGTGCACCGAGGGATAGTGTTAGGAGTGTTAAAGTTCCACTTGGACATGATGGGGTGGAAAATGATGTGAATCATGAAACCAACATTCAAGGGTTAAAGGGGATGGTGTGACGATAGAGGATGACTATTGACCATGTTCGAAACACGGCATCCACATCGCGTTATCCTGTAATGAGGATATACAAATGAGTGTCGGTCGCTAACCAGATTCACAACGCAGGACTTGTATTGATTTTTTGTCTAAACCCATTGAGGAAATTGTCCCGTGATGGTAGGAGAGCCCTTAGGCCTAGAATCCATGCCATTCGGGAGTCCCTTCGGGTGTGTAAGATTATGGAAGCCCAAATGAAGGGTAACACGAAGCCTAAAAATGGGCGAAATCATGTCCACGCAAAATCCAACACTCCAAACGCTGAACCAGAGTACTCTTAAACAGATTGGTGCATCACCGACAAGGGTCGAGGAGGGTGCTCAAATTGATAGTAACCAATTTTAAGGGATGAGTACAGGATGCAGGGATAGAGAACTCCCATGAGGGAGAGGTACGTGGCGTGGTCGTTACAAACCTGACATGAATGAAGACACAGTTCTATGACACACCATATACTCTCCTCCTCGGGACAGGGTGGGCCAAGGGGCCAAGGTGAAAGAGAGATTTATGAGAGATAGAGTTGGGCCCGAAGTCTAGGCGTTCGGGCGGTCCTACGTATCCCATGAGGATGGGAATCAAGCTATATGTAGTTCTACGAAGGAGAAATATGAAAAGATCTTAGTTTAAGGTCTTAGAACTCGGACCAAGGGAGAAGCAGTACTATCCCAAGTAAAGGCGGACCCCAACCCAGTCCCTAAGCATACGTGAGCCGAACTCATTGTAGGAAACAAGGGTGGATAAGGTATTTGAAATACATGAAATATATGCAAAAGGGGAATCGGTGGATCCCCTAATGATTACCTCATCATGGTTTTTTTCCTCCTAACGTGCAGATGCGCACTTAGGAAGAGTACCAAGAATTTCGAATTTCTACTTAGACATGATGAAGTAGATAAGGATGCGAATCATGTAACTGACATTTTTGGCTTAATGGGGTTAGTGTGATGATGGAGGATAACCGTTGTCTGTGTTCGAAACACAACATCCATATCACATTAGCCTGAAATGGGGACAAACAAATGAGCATCAGTCGCTGACCATATTCGCAACGTGGGACTTGTATCGATTTTTTGTCTGAAACCCTCTTGGGCATTGGCCTATGATTGTAGGAGATCCCTTAGGCCTAGAATCCATGCCATTCAAGGGTCACTTCAGGTCTAAAAGCTGATGGAATCCCAAATGAGGGACAACATGAAGCCTGAAAAATGGATAAAAGCATTTCTGAGTAGAGTCTGACATTCCATGTACAAAACCAGAGTACCCTTAGGCACATTGGTGAATTGCTGAAAGAGGATTGAGGGGAAAAGATAACAGGGAGACCCCGAAGAGATGGAGCTAGACCCAAAGACGATATGCTCAGGTGATCCTACGTATCCCATAAGGATGGGAATTAAGCCATACATAGTTCTAGAATCCCACATAGGGATAAGATACCCTAACGAGGGGGTGTATGGCACGGCGAGTAACCCACCGTGAATGAGTAAATAATCCCATACCACACCGTACAACCCTAAATAGGAACTTGGTCCGGGGGCCCGAAAGGGCCAAGGGGCCTAAGGCTAGGCCTCAGATGGAAAGACCCGGTCAATTCGTAGTTTATCATCTCGCATTGAGGACAAAGAGAGGGGTAAGATACCACAAACAAGGGAGGTGTACAACACGATGAATAACCCGATGTGAATGAGGAGATAATCCCATGCCACACTGTACACTATGGGTAAGAGCTTGGGCTAGGGGCCTAAAACGGCCAAGGGGCCTGTGGCTGGGCCTCGGTCGGGAAGGCCCGACCAGATTGTAGTTTAATGTCTTGCAGTGACGATGAAGAGAGGGTAAGATACCTCAAACAAGGGAGGTGTACGGCATGGTGAATAACCCGACGTGAATGAGGACATAATCCCATTCCACACCATACACTCCAGGTAAGAACTTGGGTTAGGGCCCGAAAAGGCCAAGGGGCCTGAGGCAGGGCCTTAGTTGGGAAGGCCCGACCAGTTTGCAGTTTAACGTCTTGCAGGGAAGATGAAGAGAGGATAAGGTATCTCACCTGGGGATGTGTATTGCACGACGTGTAACCCGTCATGAATGAGAAAATAATCCAATAGCACACCATACAATCCCATAAGAGAGAACCTGAGCTAGGGCCCGAAAAGGCCAGGGGGGCTAGAAGGGCCCAGGGGCTTGAGGCTGAGTGTCTCGGCCAATGGTGGCCATACGACCTCTTGTGCGATCAACACCTCATCATAGATCCTAAAACCACATGAGAATTGATCGGTGTGGGAAACAAGGAGTCGGTCTCGGCTCTCCCCATTATATGGGGGTCTAAAAGTTGGCTTTACCTGAAGGGAGTTTGTCACTTGAAGATACAATTGGGCAGAATGAACCACTACACTCAATGTTTGGGACATCTTGGGGTGGTTACAATGACGTAGGACAACTGTTGACCATGTTTGAAAACATTGTCCCTATAGTGACCTGAAATGGGAATAAAAAATGTGCATCGACTGCTGACCATATTTGCAATGTGGGACTTGTATCGGCTTGTTTCTCAATATCCTCGAGGCCATTGGCCCAAAGTGGTAAGAGAGCCCTTAGGCCTAGCATCTATACCATTCGAGAACCCATCTAGATGGGAAAAATGATGGAGTACCAATCAAAAGAGTGGGTGAAGCATAGTTGTACCCATCTATGAAAGAGTAAAATGTCTCCAAGTAGCGGGACGTATGACCAGATCGAGATTAGCTTGACGTTAATTGGGGAAAATGTCTTCACCCAAGCATATGTCTTGACATGAGGGGAAGTTTTGGAATTTGGGCTGGGCCAACAGATGAAATGTCTGGGCATTCCTACGTATCTCATAAGGATGGGAATCAAGCCATACATAGTTCTTGAAGGCCATGCAGTTTAACGTCATGTGGTGAGAACGTGGGAGGATAGAAGAACATGGAGTGGGAACATGGTGCGACCAATATAATCCTGGTATGATTGGGGCTAAGGAAGCCTACACCATATCATGCAAAGATACCCCGAGAGAACTATACCCAGGGGGAAATAGTCAATGACAAGAATTTAGAGGCTAGTATCAGGACGAAATTCTTGAGCATTCCTATGTATCCCATATGGATAGGAATCTATCCATACGTAGTTCTAAGGGTTCATTTTAACATCTTGCGGGATGATGCATAGTTTAATGTCATGCAGGATGTTTTACAGTTTACAACCATGTAGGACCAAATATTTATAAGGTCATGCTGGACTAAACAGTTTAGGGTCATGCCAGACCAAACAATTTAGGGTCATACTGGACCATCATGCAGTTTAGGGTCATGTGAGACCGTCATGTAGTTTAGGTTCATGCGGGACCGAATAATTTAAGGTTGTGCAAGAATAGTTATCTTAAGAAAAATATTACTTGAGGAACATGGCGTTGGTGGGATGAGTTATACGCTCACCATCCATGGTCGCCATGGAGTATGATCCATTGTGGTAAACCCTTTGAATTATGTAAGGTCCTGTGCATTTGGGATCCAGCTTGGGTGGTTTCCTACCAGGGATCATTGGCGCCCAGAGGGACAATACCAAGTCACCTTGTAGAAAAGAGAAGAGGCGAATCTTTATGCTAAAGGCTCTAGATATCTTATTCTGATGCCTTTCCAGATTGTGTAGGGCACAAAGCCTATTCTCATCAAGTGCTTCCAATTCAGCCAGATGGATGTTGTCTACCTTATCTAGTTCCTGGTGGTCATAGACCACTATGAATAATGAAGGCATCTGGATCTCGATGGGTAGGACGACCTCATCTTTGTACACCAGGGAATAGGGGGTCACCTGGGTGGAATTACAAGTTATCGTCTGATAGGCCCAGGGGGCATTGGGGAGCTTTTCCAGCCAACTCTTCTTGTTCTGACCAACCATTTTATGCAAAATGTTAGAGAGTGTTTTGTTGAATTCCTTGATCTGACCATTAACTTGCACGTGATATCAGGAGGTATGGTTTGAACGGATGTTGTACTTGGTATACAATTTCTTCAGCTCGTCTGCTCAGAATTTGGTGTCATTATCGGTGAGGACGGTGTGATGGAATCCAAACCAGTAGATGATATTGGAGCTCATGAAGTCAACGATATAATGGTCCTTGACCTCCTTGAGCGGAAATTCCTCTGCCCACTTGGAAAAGAAATCTATGGCGTTCAGGATGAATCTGCACTGGTGAGCTATCCCCGGTGGATATGGCCCCACAACATCGAGCCCCCACACCGCAAATGGCCAAGAATACATGGTGGAGTGGAGAGATTCTGGTGGCTAATGCATGAATTTAGCATGAATTTAGCATGCGTGACATCTCTTGGTGAACTCAATACAATCATGGATCATGGAAGGCCATAAGTACCCCAGTCTCCAGATCTGATGGGACAGCTTCAGCCCAGCCTTGTGAGCCCCACAGGAACCGGTGTGAACCTCATGCATGACAAGAGAAATCTTGACTCCTTGGATGCAATGGAGGAGAACTCCATCAAAATTGAACTTGTAGAGGATATTCTCAATACTGGGACCACTCTGGAGGGTAAACTAAAATGTGCGGCGTCGGCTTCGCTCGTGATCGGCCCGATCAGCCAGGAGGTAACCATTTTATAGATACCCGACAAAGGGGGATATTCAGTTGGGGGGTCACTTCAACCACTACATCTGAAGAACCTGGGGGTCCTGACGTGGAGGATCCAATGGTAATATGGCTTACTTGAAGGTTTTCGTCATCATCTGGGGTTATGGGAGCAATGAATCTCTGGTGTTCCATGTGTATAATCAGATCATCCTGCTCGGGTTCTGCAAGTGATGCAGCTAGGCCGGCCAGGGCATAAACTTGACCATTCTGAGATCGAGGGACATGAGTAACCTCCAGCTAAGATGGAAACTGGTCCATGAGTTAGATGGTGCACCCCAACAATGGTATGATCTCTAGTTTTCTGACAACATAGTCTCCATTGATTTTCTTTATGACTAGTTCAGAATCCCCTTTTACATGAAAATGGGGCACATTGATCTTTAGGGCCAGCTCAACGCTAGTGATAAGAACCTGATACTCTGCTTCATTGTTGGTGCAGCCTTCCGACAACAGGAATGAGTATGGCAGAATGGCTTGAACCGGGGTAATAAATATAACTCCTGGCCTACTCTGTTGAGTCTGGGATCATTGAGCATCCTGTCGGTGGGGATCTGGGAGGCACCATCAAAGTTCATCTGCCAACATGGGATGGCAGGATCTACAGAGAGGATCACCTAATCTGGAAAGTCCAGGTCCATAGACTGGTCCGTGGGGGTTGGATGGGCAGCAATGAATTCTGCCAATGCATATCCCTTGATTGCCTTCTAAGGGACAAACCTGATGTCGAACTACTGAAGGATTACCGCCCACTGTGCTAGATGGTCATCCAACAAGGGGCAGTTCAAAATATACTTCAGTGGGTCTACCTGAGACACCAACTATACCTCATGGTGCTGCAAGTAATGTCACAACTTATGTACTGTGAATACCAGCGCAAGGCAGCTCTTCTCGATGAGGTAGTATCTGGTCTCTGTATCGAAGATCATGCGGCTAAGGTAGTAGAGTCTTTTTTTCATCCCCTCATTATTCTTCTGGGCGAGAAGGATGCTGAGAGATCATTCTAGGGCAGTTATGTACAAGATCAATGATTTTCCAGAGATGGGAAGCATCAAGATCGAAGGCTGGAGCAGATACTGCTTGATTCCCTCGAACGCGGTCTGGCACTCTTTGTCCCACTCATAGGTAGATCTTTTCTTCATGAGCTGAGAAAAGGGCTTACACTTGCCGTCTAGATTCGCAATGAATTGGTGTATGTAGGCTAAGTGTCCTTGGAAACCCCGAATCTCCTGAATTTTTCTCGGGGGAGGCATCTAGTTGATGGCGTTGATCATCTCTATGATGATCTCGATGCCCCAGTACCTAATAAAAAATCCAAGAAACTTCCCAGAGGTGACCCCGAATGCACTTTTCAATAATCTCATCTTTAGGTGGCGAGAACAGAGGAAGTCGAACACTTTCTCAAGGTCTTTGAGAGGGTCATGGAGCTGGAGAGATTTGACCACCAGATCATCCACATAACATTCCACTAATGTCCCAAGGATTTTCTTGAATATGCGGTGCATGGCCAGCTGATAGGTGGTACTTTCATTCTTTAGGTTGAAGGGAATAACCTGGTAACAGAAAGTAACTTGGGAAACCCTGAAAGATGTAGAATCTTCGTCCTCGAGAGCCATCAATCTAATTATATCCAGAGTAACCATCCATGAAAGAGAGGGTTTAGAACCTAGTCATAGCGTCGATCAACAATTCTATCATCGGAAGGGGAAATCATCCTTCGAACAGTGACAATTGATATATTAGAAGTCGATGTAGACTCTGATCTATATGTTCTTCTTCCTGACTGGTACAATGTTGTCTAGCCACTTGGGGTACTAGAACTCCTTAACAAAGTTGGCTCTAATGATCTTGTCAACTTTTTCCTTGACCATGGCACTTTGAGAAGGGTACATCTTCCTGGGAGGCTGCTTGAACCCGCGATGATTTATTGGTAGACCGAGGCGGTGGATGGCTACCTGAGGATCTAGTCCTGGAATCCGGTCATAGCTTCAAGAGAATACATCACGATGCTGCTTCAAGAAATCTATGTACCTCTACTGCTTCTTGAGGGACATGGCGGCACTGATCAATGTGGGTCTCAGATCTGCCTCACTACCAAGGTTCACCTGTACCCGTTCATCGAACGTGGAAGAGACGCATTCTTCAAAGGTGGGGGGAGAATCCTCCAGATCCTCTTTTTATCTTGTGGAGGAGGGATTCCCAGTGGGAGAATCTTCCTCTGGGTCAGGAGAACCTGACAGGAGGCTAATACCCTCCTGGATAGTAGTGGACATCATATCGGGAGATTCACATGCTACTGAGACCATAGTGATGAAGGCAGTCGATCCGATCTCATCTAGTCTTCGACCTAAGGGGCCATGCTTGATGATATCAAAGTAATAATGGTGTGTTGGATTGATCTATTTTACACCATCCCAGTGAAACAGACACGTATGACGTACTTCCATTGCCATGGGGCGGACATCCCGATACCTTACAGGGTTAGGAGGCTCCAGGATCACCTGAGCCTAGTTTGTGTAGGAGTACGAGGTGATTTTCCATCATCACTTGGACTTGGAAACATTATTTCCTCTTGTACCGGAGACAACAAAGAATTTACCCATATTAGGGGTTGTGGCCTCCAATCGATGGATTAGGAAGACATAAGAGTCATCCAGACCTGACCAGGGTTTAGTTACGACTGTGACGGGTTCAACCTCACTCACCTGATTTTGTTTTTCCTTGATCTTGTAATAGTCATAATCTAGGTAGCGGGCTTCACAAGAAGTGAAAGGAGATAAATCTCCTTGGAGTATGCCTAATCAACCATTAAGGGAGTACTTGAGGCATTGGTGATACGACGAGGGGACCTCCACATGCAGGTGGATCCATGGTCTGCACATCAATGCATTGTACGCGATGTCCTGGGAGACAACCTTAAACTCGGTACTGGAAACTAGGCCATTGAACCAAGTCTTCAAATGGATCTTTCTGAATGGGGTCTACTCGGTCCTATTATATCCCTGGATCCTTAAATTGGAAGGATTCAAGTCATCTTCGGATAACCCCAGCTTCCACAGTGTCTACATCGGGAAAAAATTGATCCCGGAGCCGGTGTCAACAAGATAGTGGCGAACCTCCACGTCATTAAATTGGCCAGTGATGTATAGTGGGAAGATGTTCCCCTACATGGGAGATCCTTCATCTTCTCTAGAGAATGAAATTATGGCCTGGAATTCGGTGTTCTCAACTGCTTCATCATGAAAGGCTTCTGCAGCTGCTACCTCCGTCTCAAATAGAAGGGGGCTTCTTAAAGCCTCAGCGAGGGCCTCGCACATATCTGATGACAAGAGAAGGGCTTAAAGGATGTAAAGCCACACTAGGATGTTGAAAAGGTTCTTGAATAAATCATATTTCTGTGCTAGGTGTGAACTTCTTCTTGTAGGAGGCTGCTCTGTGACGGGAGGCAAAGCGGGCCCTGCCGGCTGGATCGACGACTGACTGGTGCTGGGCATATCCTGCTGCTCACTAGTCGAAGCCTGGAGAGTAGCTATCGGATGAGGAACAAATGAATGAGATCGTCCTGTAGTAGGGAGAGGCTGGTCTAGGCCTGGATGAGGTAGCTCTACCTGATCCAGTAGCCCAAATAGTGGTGGAGGTGGGCCTGATGACACCGGATGAGAAGGTTGCATATGTTGGGTTCTGCGCTGGGCCTGCTGTCTGGACTCAGTGGAATGCACGGCCTGGATGGAGGATCCAACTGATGCACCCCGACAACCCATATGGTCGTGGCTCTACCAATGCTAACATTGTCTGAGGATGTTGGGGAGGTTCGTCGGGAAGTCCCCATCTTCGGGAGTCATATAGGGGTTTAACAACTCTGCAGTATTAACCAAAGCATACCCTTGACTATCACTTGAAGAGTCATCTACTACTGGGAAGATTCTAGGAGGAATCCCCATCTTTGGGGGCATGATGTCGCTGAGAGTGTGGGACGATGATGGCTTTGGCGGGGCACGTTTCTTTCCCTTGCACCACTGATTCTTGATCTTCTAGGAAGAGGTCGACTGAGATGATGATACAGAAGTGGTGGCCACAGCTTCTGAAAGCTCCAGATGATTCATGCATGCCCGAATGATTCCATGGGCATGAGAAACCATCTTTCAAGTCATCCAGTCATCATACTTCTGGGACCCATGGTTGGAAACCTGCTGCCATTCATCTTTGCTGTCACTACTACTATCTGGCCTTACAAAGACACCTCCCACTTGTGCTAGGGCCTATCCCAGACTGACTATATTGTTATCGACTAGGTCTTGAAGCCATTCTTTGAACACATAGAACCGCTTGAGGGTGTGCCCCAGGATCTTATGATAGGGGGAAGTAGTCGGGGCGATCAGTGTGGTTCGCCTCTTCGGCCCTTCTACACTCTGGAAAACGTAAGATCCCTTATTCTAAGTCACTTCTGAAATATCCAGGAACCTGATTCTCATTGAACGAGTAGGTTCGGTTTCTTCTATCCAGAAAGGGGGCCCTCAGAGCCTGGCCCAAATGAGGATCCGGAGGGGCCTATCGAGGAGGCAGAGCCTGGTTGTCCCTCTTGGGCGGTGGCAGTGCATTCTGCGGAGGTGCTTTCCAATTCTGAGGCAGATGCCAATGAGCCAAAGGTTGCACCTGATATGGAGGGCCTCTATGAGGTTTTGGGGCAGGTTCCACTGGTAATAACTCTAGTTGTCTGAGGGCCTCTATTTGGGCCACCGTGGTGGTTTCGGCTCTAGCATCCCTCTTTACTGGGATCACAGGGGGAAACAGACGTGCTTGGATGGCCTGTTCAGGGCTTCCTCCAGGCATTGGGCCTTATTAGATAAGTCTCAAAATCCCCCAGGGTAGTTCTAGGTTATTAGATAGGGAACCAGCTCCGTCTTGACATTCCCTATGCACATCTTCAGTAGTTTCTCCTGAGTCGGCGGCATGTCAAGGGAGTATGTGAGCCCCTTCCACCTAGCGATAAAGTCCGCAACTCACTCATCAGGCCTTTGTTTTCACTTTAAGAGGTCTTCAATTATTGTTTTCTGAGTGGTAGAGCTGAACTAGTATAGGAATTACCTGAAAAGGTCCTCCCAACTTGTTACGGATCAGACGGGGAGCTGGTTGTACCAGACGAATGATGGCCCCTCCAATGTCTGAACAAAACAACGGAGCTTGGCTGCCTCCTGCTGTGCTGGAGTCCCTAACATAGGCCCAAACCTTAAGTTGAAGTCGTCCAGGTGTTATGGCAGGTCCCCCATCCCATTAATGGGGGAGAAGGTGGGATTCTTGAAACCCGGAGGCGTCATCATATCATCCACCCATGCCGGATATGGCTTACCATCAGGTGAGATTTCCACCTGCCGCGTTTCAAATTCCTCAAGGTGGTCTATGAGTGCCTCCATTGGATCATCTGATCGGGGGTACCTGTCTTTATGGGGATCCCTAACTACAAGCGCATTGGTGGGTTCTTCAACATGGTAAACAGGCTCAGCGGCTCATGGATCGGCTGGTGGAGCGACTTTCAGGGTAGCTAGGGGAACCCAGACTAGATTCCTTGGATTGTCGCGCCGTTTAAGAGGGTTTGAAAAAACATACCATGTCCTCTTTCCATGAGCTCCAACTTCAGCCCTGTCTATGGGGGAAGTATGATCAGGGTTGCCTGGGGGCAGCTCGCTGAGGGGAAGTTGTTTCTACCCCTGTTGTACTGGCCTAGGATTTTTGTAGTCGGGTCGTCACTCTACAGCGCGTTCATCCAAGAGGTCATCGACCATATTATTCTAATCGACAATTTTTTGGCGCAATGTGGCCTTCTCGGGGTCCTCCTCTGTCTTTTTCACTGAGGCGGATGGGTCGGAGTGTTTGGTAGCTCCGACGTGCTCTTTTACCTTACCAGAATTCCGGCTAAGTACCAATGTTTCGGTGGGCGCAGGGAGACCTAGTAGTTTCCTCTACTAACGAGTAATCCTTCTATATGGTTACAATAGTGGTGGCATGCCCCCAGGGGGTAAGTCTCCATCGATAAGCTCCAGATCGTCCTCCTCATCTACTAGGTCGGCCATATTGACCGTGACCCTTCCTGGGGGCATGTCTTCGATATCGCCTAGCGATTCGGGCTGCCGCCGAATATGACTGAAGAGGAGGGAATCATACTTCCCCCATCCATGGATTTACACATGGGCGTAGCCTCCTTGATAATTTTGTGGAGTATCTTGATACTCTGAATGCATTGCTGCTGGAGTGCCTCACGACGACCTGGTGACTTGGGGCACTAGACCACAGGGAGTGCGGCCTAATCAACCAAACGACATTGCTTGCTGATTTCTTCAAAATGAGTTTGGCTCCTAGGGTAAACCACTCGCTGATGACAAAGACTGAAATGTGCTGCCCAGAGGGTGTAGCGGAAACACTCAACTTCCTCAGGAGTGAGGGATTCCGGTATGCAAAAATTCTGCGTTTCCACGGTCTATAACTTCTTGGGGAAGTGGTCCATTGTAAGGATGTTACAGAAGCTCCTCAGCTCAGTTTTAGGGTATGTCCCTTAATTCTCCCACTCGTTAACTGGGGTTGGTTGAGGAACTGGCAGCGGTATTGAGGCATACCACTGGGATGGAAGGCTGGCCTGTGGAGAGTATAGTGAACGAGCTGACTGGCCGCCATATCTCAAGCTTTCTTCCAAAGAGTGTAGCGACCTGGCCACTATGTCGTGATAGGATGGGTTGATGGCTGCAGTTCCCAGCTCAGGGGATAGGGCTACTGGTGATAGGCCACTATGCTTCTCACCTACCATTGGTCCCTAGAACATCTCTCCGTGATCTCTTGTGAAGGTAGAGAGCGCTTCCGGTGACGATGGTGGTGATTGCACGACCGTAACCTGCGGGGTCGACAGATTTTCATCCTTCTAGATATAAATGCGGAGGGAGGTGGGAATCATATGAACCTCACATTATTGGAGCACCAGGATGATGTGCCTCGTCCCTGCCCCGGCCCTTGACTCAGATGAGCGAGGGGAGGGTTCCTGACCAGAGTCATATTCCGCTTCAGAGTCTGAGAAAAGTACTGGTCTGATCTCTATCCGAACCTCTCCCAAATTCCTCTTATATCAGTGACGACCCGCCTTCCTACCCCTGGGTGGCTCCTTGGGATAGGGCATATTTCTGACATGGGGTCCTTCGGCTGCACTCATGCTAGGGCGGAGAGGTTTTCCACCTGAGAAAGTCGGGGTTCGAGGATCACTGGGATAAATGTCTAAGGGTACATGGGGAGGACCTCCATGGGTAGCATTTGATTGGGAAAAACCTCCGTTGGAACTGGCAGAACCATGGGGAGGACCTACATGCTTATTTTCCCTGGCGACTTCAGTACGAGGGAGGTCCGTGTACTGGCCTAGCTGAACACGGGTAGGACCTCCATGCTGGGTGCAGGTGGAGAGAGGCTAGCCCTCACCCCTCTGGTTGCCAAGGCCAGGAGGCCCTTCACCAGCTACGGAGAGGACATAGGGATGATCCCCATGTTGGAGAGAGACCAGATGGGCAATGTCCCTACATCGGTGATTGGGCATAGGAGGAATGACTCCATACCCAGTGTAATGGGCACAGGAGAGGCTTTTGTAACGAGTATCACTACCATGGGGCATACCCTCATTTGAATTGAGGGTGGCATGGGTAGGACCTCCATGCTGAGCCTCGAAGCGTGGAAGGCCCATGATTTCCCTAGTAGTGGTATGGGGAGGACCTCCGTACTGGGTGACATCGATGCAGGTTGGTTCGTGGTGGCCATTGCTCATGTCGATGACCAAGAGAGTTTATCGAGCCTTCTTATGGAGCAGTTGGGGCCTTGATCCCAGTCGGGCATGTAAGTGCCCCTGCTCTGTGTGTGCAGGGAAATGATGATATGTGTCGGCGGTGGCTCGGGCCACAGTAGCTGCTGACATTGATGCCCCTTGGCGGGCGTCCTCAGCTTACGCCCGACACTGGCGTCGGGTCAGAAAAACCGGGGACGATGGTGTAAGTACGTAGCTTAACTGCTCCTCTTTTGGAAAGACAAGGCGGTAGTGCTAACGTGGCCCAGTGGGAGTCCTCGCAGGGAGTCCCTGAAATGGGACTTTGACTGGGTTGGGCCGAACATCACCTACCTCGTCAGCGTATGGCAGGGAGTCGTCAAAGCGTTCTGGGGAGAGGCTCCTGAAACTATTGTATGTCGGGTTGGGGAGAAATTTCTCCCTACGCGGCCCTCAGGGGAGGTGTTGGCGATGAGGCACAGACACCTCCAGATCCAGGAAAGCCATATCCCGGGTTGGGATTATGCCTTCCTCCTCGTAACGATGCATGATATCGTTGATTACCCTCCGTTGAATGACCTCGGACGGGGAGAGGGGAGCGGGCGCCCCATGGTCATAGATGTAGAGGTCGTAATAGAAGAGTTGAATCCACGTGGAATGGCTATATTGGCATTTCCCTTTCCCTTGCATAGACAGGCAGGAATTGATCGCGTCCCTAGAGCAGCAACTTGATTTTTGAGAAGCAGGGAGGTTAACATATCAGTGCTGAAAGAAAAAAAGGAATTGACGACCAATTCCCCAGCACCATCCCATCTTCCATGGCCAGTAAGAGGGATCCACGTTGAAAACATCACAGGATGGGATTTCCAAAATTCTACTGCCCCAACTTCTAGTGAGTTTCACGCCAGGCCTGCTATTTTCTTGGCGTCACCCAACACCGGATAACTGGATCTGGTAACATGTAAATCCATTGATGCCTCGAGTGCTACTAATCTTCATATTGAGGAGAATAACTTCACATCGGGTTCACCATTCCTGTTTCCAACACTTTCACTAGGGCGTGTGCGTCAGTCTCGTTTAGGGACGAGGGGTGCAGTTTTGTTTCCCTGCATTCCTGCTTTCCAAAGGAGGACAACATCCTCTCTTTATTTAGGAATGACTTCTCCTTGATCAAAATGGTATGATGGGATATTGATTCTTCCTTCTGTGGATTCCTCCTCGAAACTCGTCACCTAGTCCGAGTCTCCCTTATGGATTTAATATGTTGTTCATGAAAGTCTTCCTAGCTCCATATCTTCATGGACACCAGTTAATTACACTGCTTATTTCGGGAAATTCCAAGGGGTCCGGTCAGAGCAACAACCTTCAGTCAGCAAAGTAGTCACGTTGGGCATCACTGGCATGTCTGGGCGATGGGGGATTGGTGTGTCTATCTTTTGTCCTTTATTATAGGGAATCTCGAGGGCGTGGAAGCCCAAGGTATCCCACATAGAATGCAGGGAATCATATTCCATGGGAATATATCTAAGGTTTTCCTTAGTTTCCCATGTTTAACACAGGGTATACCGCTTGTTTAATGTCCGGCAGAGACGGATCGGGCTGATCAGAGCACTGAATAGAGTGGATCAGATAGAGGAACCCCCGAGAGGGAACACCGGCGTTGGGGTCTGTAAAGACCCGTAAATTTCAAGGAAATTTTTTTTCTTAATTTTCTTTGGAATTTTACAAGAACGCAGTTTCTGACGGCGCCTGATTCCGAGGCCCGGTGTGCCCGGAATCATTTTCCGAAGTTTGGCTCGGGTACGTTCAGTGAACGGACGAGCGGGTTTTTCTAACTTTTGAACCGGTGCCCGGAATCGAATTCTGAGGGCACCGATGAAATCGCAGCGCCGGTATTCGCTTAGAAACGCCTCTTCCGGAGTTGCGTTTTCTTGGGTGTGGTTTTAAATTTTCGGGCTTAAAGTTAAGAAATAAAATAATTTTGCGACAACTTTATTTTATTTCACTTAAGCCACTTGGAAGCCACTTGAAGCCACTTAAAGGCGGCTTGAACTAAGTTGAACTGGATAGGATGCTATCCAGAAATATCCTACCCCCTTGGTAGGATATTTGTGAGGTGGGGCCCGCACGAGCCCCGCCGTTTCTTTCCGCTAAGAAACGCACCCGTGAAAACCCGTCTTAATGAAAGTCAACTGACGCGTTTTCTAAATTCTTAACAGACCATTTAATTGGGCGGTTTATTTCGTGAATTAAATGGGCTGTTTCTTTCGTGAATTAAATGGGTCGTTTCTTTCGTTGAATTAATTCAACGAATTGATGGATCGTTTCTTAACCAGATTTTCAAATTCGTTGGCGTAATAATAAAATAAGACCAACGCTTAACCTCTGGTTATTTGCGCTTGAGAAGATTTGGGAGAACCCTCGCAACTTATTCTCCCTCGCGAAGAACGCGAAGAACGCGAAGAACGCGAAGAACGCCGAACCCGGAAATCGACGACGCCTTCGCCCGAGACGTTCTTCCGATCTCCGATCTCCGATCACCGACCATTCGAGGTGAGTGCTTTCGGATTTCCTCTCAAGTCCTTTTCTTTGGTTTTAAACGAAACATAGATTTAAATATTAATAATTTAAATCTGTTGTTCTTGATTCGTTGAGCTCGCCGACTCAACGCCGGAATCCGCGACGACGCGACGCCTCCCCGCGACGACGCGACGATCGATCTCTTCCGCGACGGTCTCTTCCGCGACGGTCTCTTCCGCGAAGAACGCCCGCGCATGACGATCATCAAGGTAGGGATTCATTTTGGAAAATTACCCCTTTTTAATTTTCTCGTGAACGTTCTTGAAAATTTAAAAAGCCGGTTTTCAATGAACAATTTTATTTTAATTAAAATTGTTGGATCATGTGTTGATCATTTTCCCCCCGGTTGTTTATTTCTAACGCGGAGGGTGCGGACCAAACGAACACGGCCTGACGACCCTCCGCCGTTCTTCGTTTTGTGCGGATTTGACGGTCGACGATGGAACGTGCCGCAGCGGACGTTTGACGATCCCGCAGTAAAGAACGGATCACGGGAGGAGCAACGGCGCAGACGGGAAAGCAAACGGGCCACCGGAGCGACGCCGGACGAAATCCGCCGCGGCTGAAGCCGCGTCGGCGGCGGCCAAACGGACCCGCGGCGCGCGGGTCCGGTTCATCCGGGCAGACGCGGCTCGCCAGCGCGGCCCGCACGCGGGCCGCGGTCCTTCCCCAAGCCGCGGGTCAGCGCCCGCGGCTTCCACCCGCGCGGCTCGGCCAAGCCGAGCCGGCCGGGCCAGCCGGGTCGAACCCGGGTCGGGTCAACCCGGTTCGGTTCGACCCGGTTCGGGCCGACCCAAGGGGGGGGGGGGGGGTCGGGCCGGGTCGGCCCGGGCCCGTACCCCCCATCTTCGGACGTTTTCGTTCAAACGTTCGTATCTTGAGTTTCGTGCCTCCAAACGACTCGCCGTCAGTGGCAACGCGATCCTTGGATCGAGACGGTCGTTTCGGTATATCGCACTCAAGGTTTCGGAATACTTTGAGTTCGTCCGGGTTGGTTCGTACACGAGACCAACCGGGCCCTCGGAGCGGAAACGCTCATATCTTGAGCTACGGACGTCCGATTGACGTGCCGTCAGCTTTGTTGAATTCCTCTAAGTGAGACGGATCTTTTGGCATACTCCGTCCGAGGTTTGGACGCAGGTGGAGTGCGGTCAGGTTGGTTTTGCCTTAAAAACCAACCGGGCCCCTGGGACGAAAATGCCAATATCTCTCAGACCGGGCGTCCGATTGACGCGCCGTCTGCGACGTTGAGTTCCTGTTGACGATACGGAACTTTTAGATACATCAACTTCGGACTTCATGTCAGTTGATGTATCAGCCTCTCGGCTCGTGGAGCGGACCTTCCCGAACGAGCTTGCTGTGTGCGGGAACCCTAGTGCTGGCTGCGACTGCTACTTCGACAGCGACGACCGTGCAGAGATCCTCAGTGGACTACGGCGACGACTGTGCAGAGATCCTCCGTGGACTCCGACGACGACCGTGCAGAGATCCTCAGTGGACTGCGGTGACGACTGTGCAGAGATCCTCCGTGGACTCCGACGACGACCGTGCAGAGATCCTCAGTGGACTGCGGTGACGACTGTGCAGAGATCCTCCGTGGACTCCGACGACGACCATGCAGAGATCCTCAGTGGACTACGGTGACGACTGTGCAGAGATCCTCCGTGGACTCCGACGACGACCGTGCAGAGATCCTCAGTGGACTGCGGCGACGACTGTGCAGAGATCATCCGTGGACTCCGACGACGACCGTGCAGAGATCCTCAGTGGACTACGGCGACGACTGTGCAGAGATCCTCAGCGGACTGTGACGACTACTGCACTCAGCGATCCTACGTGGATCAGTGTTACCGGTCCTGTGTGGGCCCGATCCTGTGTGGGTCCGATCCTGTGTGGGTCAGCGCTCAGCGGTTCTGTGTGAGCCAGCGCCTACAGGTCCTACGTGGTCCCGGTCCTGTGTGGGCCCGATCCTGTGTGGGTCACTGTAAGGTTAGTACCTATCGATCCTTCGTGGGTCCGACGACTTAGATGGTTCAATGATCATCTTTATCGTCATCCGAAGAAGTATACCTGTGTGAGCTGAATCTTGTGTTACTCTCCTTTGTGGATTATGTTGAGCTATCCTGTGTGGATTTACTGTTTACTCTCCCTTGTGGATTGTGTTGCTCTATCCTGCGTGGGTATACGTTTTGCTTTCCTGTGTGGACTGGGTTGTGCTTGGGCTCGGACGTTGGAGCCGAACGGGAATTGAAGACTTAGGTATATGTATGGGCATATACCTAAGCCGTATCAGATGTTACTTCGTGATTGTATCTTTCCTTTGTGGATTGTACTTTGTGGATTTCGGGAGACCTTCGGGGGTCTCGGGGTCCCTACTGAGTAGCTTATACTCACCCTTGTACGGGCTATGCCCGCACTTCGTGGTGTTGGTTGCAGACGACGGACAACGCTGATCGTGGAGGAGGCGTGCGGAGCGGAACAGTACCTGGAGGTGGACCACTGGGCGGGACGTACTCGGAGCGGTTAGGTGGACCCGAGGAGCAGTGGAGGCTATCTGTACCCACCCTTCAGGTGGGATTTCCGGAGGACGGCTCGACGCTTCAGTTTTCCCTTTTTCAGTTACTATTTTTCCTTTCAGTTGTACTTTACAGTTGGGCTTGTATTTCCGGCCCCTTTTTACTTTCAGCACAGCTTGTACAGTTTTACTTAGTGTTTACTTTTCCGCTTGCTTGCTCTGTGGTGCTTGTTTACTTTTCAAAGGCAATGCCTTCCCTTTTTTTTGGGATTTACGCCTTGGTGCTAGTCTCCAGCCCCTGGCCTATGGAAGGCGGGCTTGGGGTAGTCACGACACGGGCCCGAGGTCGGGTCGTGACAAATTGGTATCAGAGGCGGTCGGTTCTACCGTAGACTCTGATCTTTCTTCTATGTGAGGCAAAAGTGTTTAGTGTATTGAGTGTGGTTATCAGTCCAGGGAGTCCAGTGTTGGTGCGGCGGCCGACGTATCCATACACCAGGACCCTGACTTCTGATTCCCGACTTAATGTACGAAAACATTGTTTGCATGTGTGTTTCAAGTTTTCTTTGTGATTACTTGTGTCAGCTCACCAGGTATACTGTTCTGACCGTGGCATACTTGTTTCCTTTTCAAGATGGCACGACGACAGCAGCCAGCTAGGGTTCCCAGAGTAGGGCGCGACGACAGCCCGCCGAGCGACGAGGCCTCGGTACAGGGCCCGTTGACAGCAGAGGCACCGGCGGTACCTTTACCCGCCGAGCCCCCGATGCTTCCAGCACTGGCAGCTGACGACGCACGACGCCTCGGAGCTCTGCACGAGTTCCAGCGCCAGCGACCACCCAGGTTCCGTGGGGAGTCGGACCCCCAGGCAACCGAGGACTGGCTGGAGGCGGTCGTCCGAGTTTTCAGGCTAGTGAGGACGCCAGCAGACCTCATGGTGATCCTCGCGGCGAGCTTTCTGCACGCAGCAGCCGGACGATGGTGGAGCCTGATGCTCCAGGTACACGATGAGGCCACCATCATCTGTACGGACTTCGAGAGCCTCTTCCGCTCAGAGTTCGTCCCGGCCACCCTCCGAGCGGTGCGCATCCAGGAGCTTCTTCAGCTGCGGCAGGGCAGCTTGACAGTCGCTCAGTACGCGGCGAGGTTCACCGACCTTTCTCGGTACTCGACAGACATGGTACGGGACCCCTTCTTCCGGGCCCGGACCTTCGAGCAGGGTTTGAGAGACGAGATCAGGGCATCGCTGATCTCCCTCAGCATCCCGACCCAGGCAGGAGTACTGGAGCAACCCCTCCTGACCGAGAGCTTCCTGGCTGAGTCCACAGCGAGACCCACCGCAGGGCGGCAGATAGCGGAGTCTTCGGAAGCTGGTAGCTGGCGGATGACTCAGGGTTCCAGGCGGACCAGACCTTCCGGCAGGCGACCTCGGGATGCTGGCTCAGCAGTTCAGGGCACCCGGCCCGGAGCCAGCCTTCCGAGAGGCAGACAGTGCTACGAGTGCGGCGGGCAGGGCCACATGGCTCGTGACTGCCCGACCCGTCGTACCGAGGGGCAGCAGACGGTGGAGGGGCCACCCAGGCAGAGGCAGAGGGTCGACCATGGCGGTCCGCAGGGAGGAGGCGGACGAGGCAGAGGAGCTGGCCGAGCAGCAGGTGGTGGGCGACGCTTTGAGGCTCTGCCACCACCACCACCAGGAGGCCCGCCCCGACCACAGGGAGCTGGCGGGCATAGGCAGGCTCAGCTCCAGGCAGCGGAGGCCTACGACCACGGCGCGCCAGAGATGATTCGAGGTACGATCTGTGTCTATTCCACCCCTGCTGCAGTTCTGATAGACACAGGAGCGAGTCACTCTTTCATAGCCACTGCCCTTGTTCGGAGCTCGGAGATTCCGACAGAGCCGTTGGCTCGATCCTTGCGGCTAGAGACTCCTACGGGAGCATACTCGACGATTACGCACTGGTGCCGGCAGTGTGAGCTTACTCTAGGAGGCGAGAGCTTTGGCTGGGATCTTCTTGTAGCAGCGTTAAGGCCTTACGACGTCATTTTGGGCATGGATTGGTTATCTACGGTCCATGCTCAGATTGACTGCTTTAGGCGCAAGGTGCGATGTGTGCGCACCGACGGGAGCATGTTCACCTTCACTGGTGAGAAGGGAGCCTTAGCAGCACAGGATGGACTCACGCAGCAGAGAGGTCAGCCTATCACTCATCAGTTGGCTAGCCTCATCCTGGGAGCAGTTGACGTGCGGAGTCCCAGTTTTCCTGCAGTGGTGGATCAGTATGCGGACGTCTTTCCCGGCGACGTTCCAGAACTACCTCCTCGCAGAGAGGTAGACTTTTATATTGACCTGTACTCCGGGATAGCCCCGATATCCACTCCAGCATATCGGATGGCCCCCGCTGAGCTTCGAGAGCTGCGAGTACAGTTGGAGGACTTGCAGGGCAAGGGGTTCATCCGACCCAGTGTTTCGCCCTGGGCTTCCCCGATTTTGTTCGCCAAGAAGGCGGACGTGAGCTTGCGACTGTGTGTCGATTATCGTCGCCTGAATCAGGTGACAGTGAGGAACAAGTATCTGCTACCCAGGATTGATGATCTCTTCGACCAGCTCAATGGATCACGATGGTTCTCGAAGATAGACCTCAGGTCAGGCTATCATCAGCTCAGAGTTCGAGACGAGGATGTGCAGAAGACGGCCTTCAGGTGTCGGTATGGCCACTATGAGTTCTTGGTTATGCCTTTCGGCGTAACCAACGCTCCAACAGTGTTCATGAGCCTCATGAACAGGATCTTCCAGCCATACCTCGATCGATTTGTCATGGTCTTCATCGACGACATTTTGGTGTACTCGACGACGGAGGAGGAGCACGCCTACCACCTGCGTGTTGTACTAGACACACTCCGAGAGCACCAGCTTTATGGCAAGCTCTCGAAGTGTCAGTTCTGGTTACGTGAGGTCCACTTCTTGGGGCACGTCATTTCTGAGGCGGGAGTTGCAGTGGATCCCGCGAAGATCGAGGCAGTGCTAGCTTGGGAGCCACCCAAGAGCGTGATAGAGGTGAGGAGTTTCTTGGGCCTAGCCGGATACTATCGGAGATTTGTGCCGGACTTCTCCAGAGTTGCGGCCCCACTCTCAGCGTTGACGAAGAAGGGGAAACCCTTCGTGTGGTCAGACGGATGTCAGCAGAGCTTCCAGGAGCTGAGGCAGAGGTTGACCAGCGCACCTATCTTGAGGTTGCCTGAGGAGGGAGTTGGTTACGTAGTCTACTGCAATGCATCAGGGACCGGACTCGGGTGTGTCCTGATGCAGGAGCGGGCCGTGATTGCCTACGGATCACGTCAGTTGAGGCCTCATGAGCAGAACTACGCTACCCATGACTTGGAGTTGGCAGCAGTGGTCTCCTCCCTGAAGACATGGCGACACTATCTGATGGGCGAGCGTTTCACAGTCTTTTCTGACCACCAGAGTCTCAGGTACATCTTCTCTCAGAAGGACCTGAACCTGAGACAGCGGCGATGGCTCGAGTTCCTCCAGGACTATGACTTTGAGATAGTCTATACTCCTGGGAAGGGGAACGTGGTGGCTGATGCCCTCAGCAGGAGGACGGGCATCCAGCTACTTAAGGAGGTGACAGAGCAGCTAGCCGCTTTGCAGATATCCTTCGTGGATAGAGACGGAGCCGCCTTCCTTCAGTCTCTCACAGTCTCTCCTCAACTTCTTCAGCAGGTCAGAGAGGCACATCATGGGGATGTTGACTGTGAAACGCGGCGTGTACAGATATCCTCGGGACAGGCACCTGATGGTTTCTCCCTTGGAGCAGAGCACGATGTCCTTTTCAGAGGACGTACCTTGGTACCAGTCGCCTTACGAGAGGAGGTGCTGAGAGAGTTTCACACTTCTCCGTTGGCGGTACATCCTGGAGTGGCGAAGATGTACCAGGATCTCAGGCGACAGCACTGGTGGCCGGGCATGAAGAAGGATGTGGTAGAGTTCGTTTCACGGTGCCTCACCTGCCCGCAGGTGAAGGCAGAGCATCAGGTACCAGCAGGCTTGGTACAACCCTTGGAGGTCCCGGAGTGGAAGTGGGACGGGATATCTATGGACTTTGTGACTGGACTTCCACGCACTTCCAGAGGTCACGATTCCATTTGGGTGATTGTTGACCGACTCACCAAGTCGGCACACTTCTTACCCATCCGAGAGCAGGGCACAGTGGAGAGCTTGGGGCGTCTCTACGTTTAGGAGATTGTACGACTTCACGGTGTGTCTTCAACCATCGTCTCCGATCGGGACGCTCGTTTTACTTCCCGGCTTTGGAAGGGGTTGCAGGAGGCGTTCGGGACGCGACTACGTCTGAGCACCGCCTTTCACCCTCAGACGGATGGTCAGACGGAGAGGACCATTCAGACTCTCGAGGACATGCTCCGTGCATGTGTCCCCGACTTTGGTCGCAGCTGGGAGGACCACCTACCCTTGGTGGAGTTCGCGTACAACAACAGCTACCACTCCACCATCGGGATGGCACCCTACGAGGCATTGTACGGCAGGCCTTGCAGATCTCCTTTGTGCTGGACAGACCCTGAAGAGTCAGCACTTGTGGGACCAGAGATGGTCCGGGCCACGACAGAGAAGGTCCAGGTCATCTAGGAGCGGATGAGGACAGCACAGAGCCGGAAAAAGTCATATGCTGACAGGAGGCGGAGGCCACTAGAGTTCGAGGATGGCGACCACGTCTTCTTGCGGGTCTCACCTCGACGTGGTTTGAGGAGATTTGGCCGAGGCGGCAAGTTGTCTCCACGATTCATCGGACCCTTCCAGGTCCTCAGCAGGGTTGGCGAGGTGGCTTATCGCCTGGCTCTGCCACCTCAGTTGCACCGGGTGCACGACGTCTTCCACGTATCCCAGCTGAGGAGATACGTGCACGACCCGACACACATCATTGACTATGAGGAGCTAGACGTGGATGATGGGGCGACTTTTGCGGAGGTCCCAGTGGAGATAGAGGATCGACAGGAGCGGGTCCTATGTGGGCGATCGATTCCTCTTGTGCGCATCAGATGGCAGCACGGGAACTTCCAGGAGAGCACTTGGGAGCGGGAGGCTTAGATGCGTGCTCAGTACCCACATTTGTTTCCCTAGTTTTTGATGTATCTTTACGAGGACGTAAAGTCCTGAGGTGGGAGTAATGTAAAGACCCGTAAATTTCAAGGAAATTTTTTTTCTTAATTTTCTTTAGATTTTACAAGAACGCAGTTTCTGACGGCGCCTGATTCCGAGGCCCGGTGTTCCCGGAATCATTTTCCGAAGTTTGGCTCGGGTACGTTCAGTGAACGGACGAGCGGGTTTTTCTAACTTTTGAACCGGTGCCCGGAATCGAATTCTGAGGGCACCGATGAAATCACAGCGCCGGTATTCGCTTAGAAACGCCTCTTCCGGAGTTGCGTTTGCTTGGGTGTGGTTTTTAATTTTCGGTCTTAAAGTTAAGAAATAAAATAATTTTGCGACAACTTTATTTTATTTCACTTAAGCCACTTGGAAGCCACTTGAAGCCACTTAAAGGTGGCTTGAACTAAGTTGAACTGGATAGGATGCTATCCAGAAATATCCTACCCCCTTGGTAGGATATTTGTGAGGTGGGGCCCGCACGAGCCCCGCCGTTTCTTTCCGCTAAGAAACGCACCCGTGAAAACCCGTCTTAATGAAAGTCAACTGACGCGTTTTCTAAATTCTTAACAGACCATTTAATTGGGCGGTTTATTTCGTGAATTAAATGGGCTGTTTCTTTCGTGAATTAAATGGGTCGTTTCTTTCGTTGAATTAATTCAACGAATTGATGGATCGTTTCTTAACCAGATTTTCAAATTCGTTGGCGTAATAATAAAATAAGACCAACGCTTAACCTCTGGTTATTTGCGCTTGAGAAGATTTGGGAGAACCCTCGCAACTTCTTCTCCCTCGTGAAGAACGCGAAGAACGCGAAGAACGCGAAGAACGCGAAGAACGCGAAGAACGCCGAACCCGGAAATCGACGACGCCTTCGCCCGAGACGTTCTTCCGATCTCCGATCTCCGATCACCGACCATTCGAGGTGAGTGCTTTCGGATTTCCTCTCAAGTCCTTTTCTTTGGTTTTAAACGAAACACAGATTTAAATATTAATAATTTAAATCTGTTGTTCTTGATTCGTTGAGCTCGCCGACTCAACGCCGGAATCCGCGACGACGCGACGCCTCCCCGCGACGACGCGACGATCGATCTCTTCCGCGACGGTCTCTTCCGCGACGGTCTCTTCCGCGAAGAACGCCCACGCACGACGATCATCAAGGTAGGGATTCATTTTGGAAAATTACCCCTTTTTAATTTTCTCGTGAACGTTCTTGAAAATTTAAAAAGCCGGTTTTCAATGAACAATTTTATTTTAATTAAAATTGTTGGATCATGTGTTGATCATTTTCCCCCCGATTGTTTATTTCTAACGCGGAGGGTGCGGACCAAACGAACACGGCCCGACGACCCTCCGCCGTTCTTCGTTTTGTGCGGATTTGACGGTCGACGACGGAACGTGCCGCAGCGGACGTTTGATGATCCCGCAGTAAAGAACGGATCCCGGGAGGAGCAACGGCGCAGATGGGAAAGCAAACGGGCCACCGGAGCGACGCCGGCGGCCCGCAGAAATCGCCGGCGGCGCGGGTTGCCAGTGCGGCGGCGCCGGCGGCCGGAGGCGGCGGCGCCCTGGCGCGCCGCCGGACAAAATCCGCCGCGGCTGAAGCCGCGGCGGCGGCGGCCAAACGGACCCGCGGCGCGCGGGTCCGGTTCATCTGGGCGGACACGGCTCAGCGCGTCCGCGGCTCGCCAGCGCGGCCCGCACGCGGGCCGCGGTCCTTCCCCAAGCCGCGAGTCAGCGCCCGCGGCTTCCACCCGCGCGGCTCGGCCAAGCCGAGCCGGCCGGGCCAGCCGGGTCGGACCCGGGTCGGGTTGACCCGGTTCGGGCCGACCCAAGGGGGGGGGGGGGGGGGTCGGCCCGGGCCCGTACCCCCCATCTTCGGACGTTTTCGTTCAAACGCCTGTATCTTGAGCTTCGTGCCTCTAAACGACTCGCCGTCAGCGGCAACGCGATCCTTGGATTGAGGCGGTCGTTTCGGTATATCGCACTCAAGGTTTCGGAATACTTTGAGTTCGGCCGGGTTGGTTCGTACACGAGACCAACCGGGCCCTCGGAGCGGAAACGCTCATATCTTGAGCTACGGACGTCCGATTGACGTGCTGTCAGCTTTGTTGAATTCCTCTAAGTGAGACGGATCTTTTGGCATACTCCACCCGAGGTTTGGACGCAGGTGGAGTGCGGTCGGGTTGGTTTTGCCTTAAAAACCAACCGGGCCCCTGGGACGAAAATGCCAATATCTCTCAGACCGGGCGTCCGATTGACGCGCCGTCTGCGACGTTGAGTTCCTGTTGACGATACGGAACTTTTAGATACATCAACTTCGGACTTCGTGTCAGTTGATGTATCAGCCTCTCGGCTCGTGGAGCGGACCGTCCCGAACGAGCTTGCTGTGTGCGGGAACCCTAGTGCTGGCTGTGACTGCTACTTCGACAGCGACGACCGTGCAGAGATCCTCAGTGGACTGCGGCGACGACTGTGCAGAGATCCTCCGTGGACTCCGACGACGACCGTGCAGAGATCCTCAGTGGACTGCGGTGACGACGGTGCAGAGATCCTCCGTGGACTCCGACGACGACCGTGCAGAGATCCTCAGTGGACTGCGGCGACGACGGTGCAGAGATCCTCCGTGGACTCCGACGACGACCGTGCAGAGATCCTCAGTGGACTGCGGCGACGACTGTGCAGAGATCCTCCGTGGACTCCGACGACGACCGTGTAGAGATCCTCAGTGGACTGCGGCGACGACTGTGCAGAGATCCTCAGCGGACTGCGACGACTACTGCACTCAGCGATCCTATGTGGATCAGTGCTACCGGTCCTGTGTGGGCCCGATCCTGTGTGGGTCCGATCCTGTGTGGGTCAGCGCTCAGCGGTTCTGTGTGAGCCAGCGCCTACAGGTCCTGCGTGGGCCCGGTCCTGTGTGGGCCCGATCCTGTGTGGGTCATCTCTCAGCGGTTCTGTGTGAGCCAACTTCTACAGGTCCTGCGTGGGCCCGATCCTGTGTGGGTCACTGCAAGGTTAGTACCTATCGATCCTTCATGGGTCCGATGACTTAGATGGTTCAATGATCATATTTATCGTCATCCGAAGAAGTATACCTGTGTGAGCTGAATCTTGTGTTACTCTCCTTTGTGGATTGTGTTGAGCTATCCTGTGTGGATTTACTGTTTACTCTCCCTTGTGGATTGTGTTGCTCTATCCTGCGTGGGTATACGTTTTGCTTTCCTGTGTGGACTGGGTTGTGCTTGGGCTCGGACGTTGGAGCCGAACGGGAATTGAAGACTTAGGTATATGTATGGGCATATACATAAGCCGTGTCAGATGTTACTTCGTGATTGTATCTTTCCTTTGTGGATTATCCTTTGTGGATTTCAGGAGACCTTCGGGGGTCTCGGGGTCCCTACTGAGTAGCTTATACTCACCCCTGCACGGGCTATGCCCGCACTTCGTGGTGTTGGTTGCAGACAACGGACAGCGCTGATCGTGGAGGAGGCGTGCGGAGAGGAACAGTACCTGGAGGTGGACCACTGTGCGGGACGTACTCGGAGCGGTTAGGTGGACCCGAGGAGCAGTGGAGGCTATCTGTTCCCACCCTTCAGGTGGGATTTCCGGAGGACGGCTCGACGCTGCAGTTTTCCCTTTTTTAGTTGCTGTTTTTCCTTTCAGTTGTACTTTACAGTTGGGCTTGTATTTCCGGTCCCTTTTTACTTTCAGCACAGCTTGTACAGTTTTACTTAGTGTTTACTTTTCCGCTTGCTTGCTCTGTGGTGCTTGTTTACTTTTCAAAGGCAATGCCTTCCCTTTTTGTTGAGATTTACGCCTTGGTGCTAGTCGCCAGCCCCTGGCCTATGGAAGGCGGGCTTGGGGTAGTCACGACACGGGCCCGAGGTCGGGTCGTGACAGGGTCAACGTGTGGTTGGCTTCCCAAGTGTTGTTAAGGGGAATGGGGTATGGGGAGGAATGATCCCACTGGGATGTGGTGGCCCGGGTATGAATCAGGATGGGTGATGGAGAGTTTGAATGAAGTGGGTGGTGAATGGAGTGGAACCGCCATACAGATGATTATAGTTTTTAGCTTGAGACTTGAAGAGGCTTCGTACATATCCTCGTGGCAGGGAATCAAATTCTAGGTAGTTCATCTGATGACAGCTTACCGCCGATTGGGGTTCAACGGCTTGCCGCTGGGTGGGGTGTCAACTGCTTACCGCTGAATGGGGTCACAATGGATTACTGCTAGATGGGGTCCATAGTTTAACATCATGCAGGATGGGGGTGAACCGACGTGAAGGGGGTCGGAAATACTGGGTGTTGGGATTGAACCTCATGGAGTCTTCCTATGTAC
>CAUJRU010000995.1:187871-239104 GCA_963277665.1 Viscum album
CATTCAATTACTTCTTAGTTTTATCAAAATAAAGCCACCAAACACCCATTTTGGACAAATCTAACTTAAGTTTCACAACCATTCTCACCACCATGTGGCTCTCAAGTTTTTTCCACTACAGGAATGACCTATACCATCTACCAATTTTGTAACACCATAATATTTTAAAATAAGAACATTGTATTCGATAGAAAATGTGACACACAACACCAAGATTAGAAGAAAATATAATACCTAAATGCTTTAAGATGTATTTATTTTTAAATAAATTCAATATCTCTAATATCTTTCATTACATGAAACACTGATTTTATCTTGTGTTACATGAAACACTAAGGTAATCATGCATTACACACAACCCCAAGTTTAAACAAAATGTGAGATATTATTAAAATATTATTATTGAATAAAATAGTCATTAACTTCACATTGGAATGGTGGTTATGAATTATAATAACTAAATTATTAAACTTTTGTTCGTATATTTATTATAAATAAAATAATAATCATTTAAAATAAATATAAATGTTTTCAGAGAAACTGTATTTTTTTAAAAGACGGTTTAATTACGCTTTGCACACAAAATTTATAATTAATTTCAACTACTTTAATTTTTTTTTTTGAAATAATAAAATCCATTTTTGAAATTTTAATATCAAAATCATCTTAGGTTTAATTTTTTATATTTACCCAAAAAAAATTCATTTTTTGAGAATAGTTAAAAATACTGAATTTGAAGTGAAAACATCCTTTTTGTTTAAATAATATATAATGTTAAATTATATTTTGAGTTGGTTTTAAAGTAAAATTAGTTCAATTTTATATCAATTACTCCAATTTAGTTCATTGGAGTCATTTTAATATTTAATTTATATATAAAAACTTTTAAAGATTTGAACATTTTCACTTTAAAAACTCACTTTCTCATCTTGTATGCGGGCTTTATTTTAAATTAAAATTTTCCAATAATGTGAATTGAATTTATAAAAATATATTCCATATTTATAACTATCATAATTTATATTTTATAATAATTTCAACATAACTTTTTACCAAAATGAATATTAAATGTTATAATAATTAATTACTTTGATTAAGGTAAAAATGGGTTAACCAGGCGTTAAACAAAAACAATAAGGGTAAAAATGACCTGTAAACTTGTCTAAAAAATATTTTATGGAAATATTTATACCATAATACTTATAATTTTCTATAATTGGCCATTTTTTAACCTTTTTAAAAATGAGAAGCATGGGAGCACTCAATTATTTTCAAAAATAATAAGTGTGTCCTCTCCCCAAGTTATAAAAGGACACTTCTCTTCTCTCTTCTCCACACATTAAAACCCTTTTGGTTTGGACATGATCTTAAAAAATAACTTCCCAAATTTTATCATATCATCCTATAAGGATTATTTTTGTATAATATAAAACCTATGGAGGATTTAGTGAAATCTTATGTAGGATACCTGAAGAAGAGGTAATGTTCTTCAACGACCATCTTTATTTTATTTCTTTCTCCACCTAATTCAATTATTATTAAAACATGATGATATAATAAAAATAGTATATTTCATATATTTTTCATTTTAAAATAAGTTAATTACCTAAAAACATCTCCACTTCCCTCAAAATGGGTTATTAAGTCATCATTTGTGTGTGCGGTGGACTACCGCCATACGAACTGATGTCATTCATTTTTCTATTTCCATATTTCACGATTGGTTATGATGATAGATCTAAAGTATATATATGATATTTCTAACATATTTATATGTTTTTAGTCATTATATCATATATATCTTGTTTACTTTCCATTTCTTATGTGATACGATCTCATCACTCAGGTGTATGATAGACAACCGCCTCGTGAAACAATGTGACTCATCTTTCGATAATGCCTTACATGGAATGTAATATGGATAATTTTAATAAATATATGTGATATACATTAAATAATTATAATATTAATGACATATTCATCATTTTTTAATGATAATATATATCATTTTATTTCTTTCATTTTCACTCACTTTAAGATGATAACAACATTCGTGTACGTCTGGACTGCCAACTTCATGAAGCAATGTGTCTCTCTTTTCATCACCACATCACATGGATGATATATATATATATATAATATTATATAAATGATATTATAATCATTTTTTAATGATAATATATTACTTACCATATTTCAATAATGATTGTTGAAAAATGGAAATGTTGTTCATTCATACGTACGACCAACCGTCTCCATGATCGTAATGTACTTAATTTTTCGTTAGAATTTTTAATGATTGGTTTTAAAATAATATGTGATGTAAAAATATGATAATTATTTCTTGATTATTATTATGTATTTGATATAACTATTTAATATTTTCAAGAACCATATCTTTCATGATGAAACACGCATGAGAAAACAAAATAATTAAAACTTGAAACAATGAAAATAATGAATGATTATTAATGAATTTGTAATAAGATGTTATAAAAGGATCATATATGATATTATGAATATTAATATGTTTATTTAATAATTTAATAAAAATTTTAAAACCACAATACAGGAGGTTAAATAATGTTTATTCATAAGGAAGATTAAGGTAAGGGATTTTTTGAGCTCAATTGTTGTTCATCGGGTTACTCTTATAATTAATTGACTATGTCATTATATGATTATCTATATAATGAAATTTTATTAACTTATGTTATATTTCAACTTTTTTATGTATATTTTTAACTAAAAAACATAATCTATTAATTTATTAATTCTCAATTCAATGTTATGATCATTGTAAAGGTTTATTTTGCAATCTCACTCTAATGGAGATTGTTTAATCTTGAATTTAATTTGAAGGAAATTATTTATCCATTTCCTAATAAACCAATTTAATTTTATTATCCTATGGTTATTCATGATATTTTCAGGTAATAGTTCCATTTTTCAACTCTTGCGTACTTAAATAAATTCATAAAATGTTTTTAATAAAATATGACTTTATTTATCTCTTCAATCAGTAATCTATTTTTCATCCAAAACCATGTTTTATTAAAAGGTTTTGAAAAATATTTTTAACCTTTTAAAATGATTTATTAAATGAATTTTTACCCATTTTTAATTTTTACAAAAAAATCAAATAAATATTATTTTGATTTCAAAATAATACATGTTTATCTTTTACCAAAAAGGTAATAGGAATCTTTGTTTTAACGTGTACAACATATATATATTTTTCCAACCTAATAAACTCAAAATGATTTAATGATTTTTTTATAATTTTTCAAGTTTATTTCCAAATTAAAGTATCTTGAATTTTTTTTATATTTTAAATACCTATTTTAAAAATGAAAAGAATATTTTCCTCAATAATGTTTTTAAAGATATTTTTATGGAATTTCTACTCATCAAATACAAAAAAACCTTTATTATTAATCCAATGGTTATATGTTGTATTGATAGATTCATTATTATTTCTCTGAATTTTTTAATATCATTTTGACCAATGAATGTATTGGCATTCCCTTTGTTGAGATTTTTGTGTATTCATTAACTTTCCCTTGAACTATTAACATTCTTGTGATCATTAGGCATTACAGTACCCCTAAATATCAATATTATTTTTCATTTATCTTTTTATTTCTTAAACCATATATCATTTCTACATTCGTTGTTTAATTTAAAAGTTATTTTTTTATCTAGGTAAATATTGATAAATCTGTATTCTTTACTCAATACGAATAATTAATGATTCGACACATTGTTCATTAATTAAATCGACTATTTGATATATAAGGAACTATTTAGACATGTAGTGATGAGTGGGGCCTAAGATTATATATCCCCTCAATTTATTGGTAGGTCTCGTGAGATATATCAATAAGATTGCATTAAATGGGTTTTTACCTATAGTTTAAATGATATCATGAAAGGTATTGATGGCAGAGGTTTCAAGTGCTTGATACATGACATCCAATAATTATGAAATACCTTTATTAAGAGTTTATTTTTTATTATCCATGAGGTTTTCACTATTATATTTTTTATTACTGAAATTCAACCTGAAGGTTCACACATAAAACATTGGGAAAATTGGATCTATAATCCTACTCAACAAAGCATTCTGATAACAAAAAGGAAGACATGTTAAAGATTTAACCTATGGGTGAAATATTTGAATCTATGTGTGAGAGTCGTGTGTTCCCAATATGATGAAATTTCTCATCTCTTCCAAAAAAATCCACTTTAAGGTAAAATCTAACTTCACAAAAGATATTAGTTTTGAATGTAAGGGACCCATCTGTGCGTAATCCACTTGCATGCGAAAGGATACATTAAACCAATTCCTTCTGCATATGGACACTCTGGAAAAGTATGGAAATGCATGGTAGACATCTTCCATGACTTGAAACTGGCATGTCCATCACCAAATTGTTCATCCATAAATAGAAAGTCACCCCCCATATTTGAGGTGATTCTCTAGAAGCTGAAATGACACTCTATTGTGCGTACGACCCATATTAAATTAAATCATGATGAATTAAATAATCAAGGTAGAAAATATTGTGTGAGAGGTTCCATATGGTTCCACCCTTGATTGGGCCCATAGTTGTATAATCCTCACCCAACCTTTTTCAACCCATGTTGGGTGTACGCAAAGTATCCTGTAGCGTGCACCCTTGACCTTGCACCCAATCCTCCAATCTTACATGAACCCCTTCTTTGAATCTCCATGGATTTAACTTGTTTTAAAGAACCATGTTTGATCACCCTTTTCATGAAACATCCATATCTTGTGTAAACCACTTTGGATCACACCTCCAAGCTTGTGCGCAAAAATTTCATAGTCCCTTTCCTGATATTCTCTATGCCTCGAAAAACCTTATTCTATGCATGGGTACTCTAACCTTGGTCGTTTCTAAGCATGGGGACTCCAACATGGACCTCTTTATTGAAAAATCATCCACTTTATTAAAACCAGACATTTCTAAAGCCATTCCCCTCCAAAAGGATCATTCGTAGCGGTTATATAATCCCTAGGGGTAAGGAGTGAGTCCTTATGTCCAAGATGAATGATGTAAAACTTCCTACTACTATGTGTTAATCATATAGTGTTAAAATACTTTACAACATATACATAACATGATGTAAAATTTTAGTCTTACACCATGAAATTCACATTGGATTCCCCATGTATGATCATCATGGGATGCCACCTCCTCCCAGCATGGAGTACAAGCCACTCCAAGAGGGAAGCTCAATGTGTAAGCCCCACTTACCTTATTCCACAAGCACAAAATTATCCCTGAATGACTCATAGGGAGTGGATCCTCATAAAATTTAAAAGAGATCATCCTCAAATAGAATGAAATCCTCTATGGGTATCTTCATGTGTAATCCCCAGACCATATTTTATTGGCGCTTCTTCCGTGATACGTGCGCCAGATCTACCACTTCTTTCTGTTTCTCATACCAAGCATGACTCATCCATAATTAGAGGTTTTTAGTGACCTTTATGTCCTCCCAATCACCACCAGGGGCCTTCTCCATAGATATAATCCCCAAATTCTATCCATATGGGCCTCCTCTACAAGTGTAATCCCCAACCATTTTGAACTATGTGGGATTTGATTCCCAACCAATTGTGATATGTGGGAAGCCTCCATGAGGTACAAAACCAACATATGCATCTATCCTGATCTCCTCTAGGTCACATACCAAGTAATATCATGACACTCACCTTGCAGACCACACCTCTTCTAGGTCCATCGGGTATCTCAATGCGTAAACCCCACACCAAATCCAACAAAGGGAAATCATCTTGCAAAGGTAATCTTCCATGCGTAATGCCCAATCCATTTTTTGTCGAATCTCCCTCCATGATGTGAACATCCTTACTAAATGACATTAAACTACTTGGACTGGTCCTATAACATAACCTTAAACTGTGGCATCGAACTACGTGGGTTTTGATCCCTGTTTTCTAAACAATGTATATAGGATGCCTCTTTAAGGTTCAATCCTAACCAATGGTAAAACAAGGTGCTCCTTCCATGGGATAAAACTCCTTGATCAACATCCTGGGCTGTTCTAGTCAACATTCATGATGTGATATCTTCCCTTTATGGGACACAACTCACAGATCATCTCCCACAGGGCGCTTTGATCCATCAACCAGTAAACTTCCAGGTGTGAAATCTTCTCTCCTAGGGATTCACCTTCTTGATTTTCCTCCATGGGGAATCTTTATTAATCAACTTTGTGTCCAAAAGATGTAAAATTTGTTCCCCCATATTCAAACCTCGTGCTAATAGTGGGATTCCTAATGTGAATAACTTGGAATATATACACCTTTGGTGTTATACACCTCATGATCAACATGGGATGACTTGGGTTCCATGCCTAAGATTCCTCCACAAGATTCCACCCCATGAAGAAGAATACAGGTGACTAATGATCCTAGCATCCATACATGTCTTTGATGCCCAATATGACTACTCTCCTCACCAAAGGTTTCTTCCCTATTAATACCCACTGGGATTTCCAGACAAAAAGTAGTGTAATTAACTAGCATCCAAAAAGAGCTGGCATTGGGAATGAGTTTCGTGAACATGAATTAACTATATTAGGGAGACCCCCACTAGTCGAAAAGTTATAAGGAAGAATCCATGGAAAGAGGAATTGAAATCCCATTATATTGTTTTGATCAAGGAGAATACACAGTCATTGAAGGGGATGAAATCTGCTTGGATTTGGAAAGAAGGAATACTGGGTAACAAGGAACACCAGCGCACATTAACACACAAGGAAGGGTGTCCTATTTAATGTGTTAGAAAGAGAATAGTGAACACACTGTGATGTTTTTTTCCTTCAACCATGGGGATTATCCATATTATCCATTAGATAAGGGATTGGTGTCATACATTTCATGTTTCATGCTTCACTAATAGAGATATTGAACCCAACATGAATATATTCTCCTCAAAATGCAGACTAGTATCATTTGAGACAACTAATTATAATGTCACCAAATCTAATAATCTAGTGCTAGGAACTTCTATGAAAACAATGGGGGCCTGACATGGAACTCACTAGAAAATGGTGAAATCAAATGTTTGGAATTCTGGTATGTGACATAGTCAGCGTGAATCACTCTCTCCATCCATTGGAATATGTTGGTTCATTGGAAATTTATTTCTTTATATCCATAATAATAGATAAATACATCTACTTTGGAGAACCCCTGCTACAAAAAACCTGCCACCAAATGCCTGTAGATATAGGGGCCGGAGAAATTTTAATGTGGAAATCCTTCATGACACCACCACCACCATGGAATTAGATATGACTATAGTTATTGGGTACCCATGCCCTTTCTCAACCTCATAAATAATCTAGATGAGGGTTATGGAAACTATTGTATATTGGTATGAGTATTAGGCGGTCATTCATTCAATGAATATGGACCGCTAGGACCTTCATGCTTCAGCGCCTCACCAACACCTCCGCCCAAAGGGTCGCGTAGGGAGCCGCTGCTCCCCACTCCAATAGTGAACCATTTTTTGATCCTCTCCCTAGATATATCCTATGAATTGGTCCCCAAAATTGAGGAGGAGGGGGATTATCGAGTCACCACAGCAACGACTACCACATTGGACCCATCGAGGAGGGATCCCACTATTCCCCATCAGCGCCTATAATGACTGGTTATTCAAGACAAAGAATATGTGGACTATACCCCTGTTATGTCATCCCCAATCAAGATCACCCAACATCAATTTCGAGATCAATGTTAAGAGAATTATTTTAAAGGGTAATCATCTTCTACATCTCTATTTCCCCCTTCCACCACTAGAACATTTCACCAAATTCATATGAAGGATGACCAAGGATCCATCCATGCTTGGTTGGGATCGACACCCCAACTACCCTATAGGTAGGATAGGTTGACTTTTTCAATCATAGGGACAACCAAAAACTATTATTGGCTAACCCATGATGATGTGTTTATGTTCAGAGGTCCTCCCCACACCATCACCAACCTGATCGGAGTTCGTCCTCACTCTCCTAAGCAATTTGAAGCTTCTCCTCATGTCATTCTCGGTCTAATAGGAGGTCCTCCCCACTTTCAAAACTAGTAAAAAGGTCCTTCCCATGCTGATATCACCAACCAACATGGATTTCCTCCTTGTGTCAGAACCAATAAACATAGAGGTCCTCTCCATGTTCCCATTGATCAATGTGTATCTCCTCCTTGCTTCATCGACCATCAACAATGAGGCCCGCCCCATGTTCCCACTAATTAATGTGAATTCCCTTCTTAATTCATCACCAATTATTAAAAAGGCCCTCCCCATACTTATACTTCCCATCACAAAGGTCCTCCCCATGCCACAAACAACTAGATTGTAGATCCTCCCCATTCCTTCAACTGTAAAAATATAAGTCCTCCCCACTTTCCCACCTATAAAAGATAAGGTCCTCCATACATATTCAACAACTAGTATGGATGTCCTCCCCATGCCATTACCACTGGTCAGCATTGAGGTCATCCCTATGTTCTGACCGACCAAAGTAGAGGTCTTCTCTACTTCGTCAATGACCAGAGTGAAGATCCTCCCCAAATAATATAGTAGTATAAGTATAGATCCTCTAGGATCTGATAGAAATTGATTCAATGGCCCTCATTATATTAAAACTAAAAAATTGGAGGTCCTCCACAAGCTACCACCCACCATTATAGAGGTCCTCTCCATGCTAAAGAACTAACATGCCCTGAAGAATCGTCTTGGGGTATAAGGGTGAACTGTTTCTGCCAAAGGAAAACTCATGGGAAGTGAAAAGTCTTTTTTAACCCCATAAATCTCTTGGATTCAATGGGGTAATGAAACTTGGTGATGGAACCTTCACCCCATTCATCAGTATCAAAGTTTGGGTTAGGAGCTCTAAAGGTGATGTTCTTCATCCCAAAAGGTGAGATCCATAGAATCTCTAAATCCTTCCATAGGTACATGCATGTGGAGGAAGATTTGTCACCCTTTTAGGGGCTCATGGTATAACCATATTTATACTTTCCCCTATCTATATATACTTATGATCACATAGAACTATTCTAGAATGGGATAGATGACGATCATCCAGTTGAACCACCAATGAGTGTCCCTGCCCTTACACATGAGGAAGTGGTGAGCACCCAATCCTATAATGATATAATGATGTGGTCAGTAACACCCTTGAGAAATGAACTAGGATGTAGTGAGTAGTCAATTCATGCAATATATCCTCCACCGATCAGATAGATACTGCACCAATCTACATTAGTTCCACCACCAATCTCTCAGCAAGCACTAACCAAATCCCGGGAAAACAAAGATCAAGGCCCCACATTTGAGAAAGAATGAATATGGGAGACGCTATATTATGATCATTTGTCCATGGTATTATGGATGAATGCAACTTTAGACTTGAATATTCCAAAGTCTTTCCCTGAGGGTTGGGTTTCATTCTTCCACCAAACTATATTGGTAACACTTCGTCACATCTTTGACCATTAGTTAGTCTACCCAAGAAGTTTAGAGCACCTTGATGACATTGATCAGAAGTGTTGTTTAGTTGAGTTTGAAGTACTCCTAGTAGATCAGTATCTTGTGTTTCTCGGCTACCACTAGACCTTCTAATAGAGATGCATCAAGAGCCTTATAGTGCTCTGAAAAATCATGGAAAAAGTATCTCCACATGTGTAGATCTGGGGATGGGGAAATTATGCTTCTCTCTACTTCATCTCATCATATAAAAATTGGACCTACTCATTGATATTTATAATTTTTTACCAGGTATTATTATGCTAAATATGGTTGTCCCTAAGAATTCCAAGGATCGGGGCACCGACGCAAGGTATTGCAGAGAAAACATGCCCCCTAAGGAAGCACAATATCATGTAGAACCTCATACAGGTGTCTACATTTTCCTGTAAAGGTAGACACTCATCCTTATGGATCCCTCTGCATTGTTTCCTACTGGTTAGAACATGAACAAAGGCAAGGGAACACCCAATCCCTCTGATCTATCTAATATTACACATAATATAGAGATTGATCATGTGATTTAAACTTTTTTCATAAGGTCCCAGATTAGAAGCGGATCAATTATGTTCTCCTCACTAAGCGATTCTTGTATTATGGCTCTCCTTACCAAAATCTTATTTCTCCTCCTAAGTGGCATCCAAAAGTCCTCCCCAGCCAGTTACTCCCAATTGAGACAAGTGATCTTGATCAACTCGACAGAGCATAGGTGGGAGTTTATGGTAAATAACTAAGATACGAGTCAAAAAATCCACTGGAGGAGCGGGATCACATCCCATGAGACAAAGATTGATCCACTCCCAGATTTGTAAGCCTACTTATCATGTTGATGATCTTGTTAATGCAATGGTGTTCATGGATCCCTATCAATAAAAGAATACCCACTGAGATGATTTGATAGTTGATCTCACCACTCACCATAAACTCCTAGAGATACAGTAGGTGGTGATCCTACCTGACGGAAAGTTGTACCCTGCATGGGTGGATGATATGTGAGCATCACTCGGATTTTGGGAACTCTATATTTGACCCTTTCAACATGATGGGAGACCTGATGCAAGATTTGGTCCCCTTCATCTCAAGGTGTAGACCCACATTAGGAATCCCATAGTAGCAGGAGGCTACAAAGATCTGATGATTAATTCAGGCATTGGAAGGTCCTATGTTCTTCTGATACAACAAGTTACCAATAGGGTGTCCTTATTAAGAATTTTATCTACTAGTTCAACTCCACCAAACTTAAGAATATAATCACATGCCTCTTCAAGTGTAAGAAACTACATCAAGAACATGTAATACACTTAGTCTCTTGGTGGAAGGGCCTCACGTATTCACTCGATATGTTGTTAACCTAAGAGCAGCTGATATTGATCTATAAGAGGAATATCAAGACTGATTTGGTCCCTACCGTTATCCCTCAGAACTTCCCAGTTGGTTTTTAGGATTTCTCTAACAATGCTCAATGCCTAGAAGAATCCTTATAGTAGGCCAAATAAAAACATCTATTGTCTCTCCCAACCCCTGAAAGAAGAACCTATAAGGAAGATACTATCATCATAGTATATGTAGAGGCCCTATAGCCACTAGAGTTATTGGAACCTCCACTAGAAGATCCCTTACGAGTGTAATATCCTCATAAAGCTCATCCTCGTCAAGTACAGAATCGGCAAGCACATCCTCGCCAAGTAAAACTACCTTGATGAAAAAATGTGGCTTCAGCCCCTCATCAGGCTCCATCTCCTTTTCAAGGCCATTCTCCTAGAGTCCCATTCCTGGGAAAGAGGAATTAACCTTATTCGTTCAAATATTCACAAGTTCCCAGTTATTTCCTCAAAGACTAGGAACAGGGGATTATGATTCTTCCAAAGTGAAAGAATCCCTAGGAAGCTGAGTGTACTGATCTCCCTGGCCATTTACCTTACCATAGGATCCTTGGAAATATCATCAAACAATATGATGTGTTCAATGATTGGATTCAAGACCATGTGAAAAATGGTTTGGTTAGGTTGGGTAATGTACCAGTGCATGTGGAACATATCTTAGTTGAGTCCGACAGTAACAATGAGGGTGAAAGTCAGTAGGTTTCCAAAAAAAACTCATAATTATGATGACTGGTTGGCCCAATGATCGGTCTCTCACACCCATGGTATCATCTTTTCCCACTTAGGATGGCTTGAACATCCTAATGTCATTGTAGCTTCCCTATCTACCCTTTTTACACCCCCCTTGAAAACTTAATCATCTTAGAATAGTAGGCATCAAAGGTAAAAGGGAAATAAAATTCCCCTATCAGTCCCAAATACACCCCATACTTTGATTGATTTCATTCCAACAGGGTTGGGGATCTCATCCAGGGTCCACCCATAATTGGAATATTCCTAATATAATAATCAAGATTATACCTTCATGAACATTGTCGAGTTGGTAGATTGCTTCATGGTCACTGATGATGAGGAGCACCATGAAAACCCCCTGAGTACCTCTAGTCGATGTCGTCGAATAGGAAGTAGAGTACATGAGAACAGATGAATTTATAAGGGAAGTTCTTTATGCCGATCCATGAAAGATATCAAGACCAAATAGTAAGTATCGTACAAAGATCATCAGACATATTTATCCCAGCTTTATTTGTTAGACACATCACCATAGCTAATTGTGCTAACTCATTAGGTATGTTGGGAAAAAATCCATCAAGTCACCATTGAAGCATTTTTTAGGTGATTGTGTTTGTTGACAAAAAAATCCTCCTTGTTGTGTTTGTTGACAATGCAGACCATGATATATGTTTGTGTCGAAAAAGGGGGTTTACATGGTGATTTGTCATGTTTAAGTGATGATTTCAACAATCCATGATTGATTGATGAACCCTGACAAAGGAATGGGTGATCTAGAGGTGGTACCAAAAGTGCAGATACAAGGTGGCGCCGTTTTCCAGTGTTTGCCAAATTTTTGTGCCTGAAAATTGGAAAATAGAGTGATTTGTTTTTGGCAAAGGGAGGTGTGTGAAAAATTGGAGTGGTGCACGAAGAAGGATGTGTGGGCCAAAAAATCAGCGGGATGCGTGAAATAATTGCACAGTGCGCAAAATATGTGTGGGTTGCACGAAATAGAGGGATGAAGTTTTTTGCGCAAGAGGTTTTTCGAGGTCTGAAGCTTGAAAAATGTCAAAGGCATAAGGTGTGTGAAATATTAGAGCAGTGCGCGAAGAATGGCGTAACGCGGCAGCTTTGTTTTTCGCGCTCAAATAGAATTACGCGCTCAAGGAGGGTTTTTTTCGTGGGGTCAATGTTGCCTATAAATATGAAGTGACCCCTCTCTATTAGATTGAGTTCAAGTCATAGAAAATATCTGAGATCTGGTGCACAAAATTGATGTTCGTGAGGGAGTTGCACGTAAACATTAAGTTTGGGCATAAAGTCTGGTGCTGCGCAAAAAGCTAAGGCTGCGCTCAAAAGAAGTCAGTTGTGCATAAAAGGGGTGTTGCGTGAAAAGAGGATTTCGCGCAAGTCAGAAAAACTACGTGCAAGGCAGTTTTGAGGCTGCGCATAAAATTTGGAGGTTGCGTGTAAAAGGCGTATTGTGCGAAAATTCAATTTCGTGGAAGGAAAAGGAATTTTGCGCAAGGCCCAATAATGTTTGCGTGTAAAATTTGAGGTTGCTCGGTACACCCGGTGAAAACTGAGATTCATCTGCGGGTGAAAGTTGGACTTCATCAGGGCATCTACATACATAGGAAGATGCATTCTTTTATGAAAATGAAGATACCTACAGGTCTATAAACTACGAGTGGATTCCCTCCAGAGCAGTGAGCAAAGGAAGAGGAAGAAGGTGATCCTCTCCACCGGTAGTGAGCCAGAGAGTGAAACAGGGAGTGACCCGTGGGAAAGCAGTGAGCTTACCCTAAAACTTGTAAAGGAAGTGAGCCTAGGACAGAGTGACTATGCCTGAACCTTGTTATCCACAGCTAGTGAAGTATAGTCGAATTTGGTATAACCGGCAACCTGTCGGCATATGCTCCTTGGACATAGCCCTTAGCGGTGAACCAAGTAAAATTGTTGTTTCATGTTCTTGCTTTACTTTCTGTTTATATTGTGCAACAGGAAAGAGAAAGAAGAGTGTTTCTCTTAACAGCGAAACAAGATCAGAACGGGCTTTAATTTCAAATTATGCATACCCTGATTCACCCCCCCCCCCCTCTCAGGGTACTCAACCTTATGGACCTAACAATTGGTATCAGGGGAAAGGTTGAAATTAATTCTTCTCTCAATGGAGGTCACTAATCATAAAGGGATTCCAATCTTTGACGGGTGTAATTTTCAGATATGTAAGAATCGGATGCAACACTATTTTCGATCTTTGGGAATGGATGTGTTTTCAGCAGCTATGCATGGTATCACAGCTGATATTAATAGTGGTTCTCTATCAGAAGTGGACCATAGAGAGTTGGATGCTGATGCAAAAGTAATCAATGCCTTAGGGGGAGCCCTTTCTAATCCCATCTACACAAAGGTGATGTCATGAAAAATGTCACATGCCATATGGGAAAAACATTTGAATATATATGAAGGAGATAAAAGGTCATAGAGGAAAAGATGCAAGTGCTGTGGAATAAGTATGAAGATCTGAAGATGAACCTGAATGAGTCCGTTGATGCATTCTTTGACAGGGTAAATATTATTGTGGAAGATATGCGAGGACTTGGTGAATCCATTGAAGACATAAAGATCGTAAAGTGCATCTTGAGGAAGCTTCCACCTCAGTTCAATCCGAAATTTTTGGTACTGGAAGATAAAGATCCCAAGGAGATGACATTGGATAATTTGCACAGTACCTTAGTTGCATATGAAGTGAGGAATGGTGATAACGAGGCTGTGGAAAAGGGGAAATCCAAAGAGATGGCATTTAAGTCCATAAATAAGCTCACCATTGAAGATTCTCATGAAGAAGAAGAGACAGATGAGGTGATGTCATTCCTTTCCTCAAATCTACAAAGAGGAAAAGGAAAGTTTAAAGGGAAACTTCCACTAGCATGATTTCGATGTGGAAAGGTTGGTCATCTTGTGGAAAGGTGCCCCAAAAAATTTCAAGATAACAATGATGACGAAGTCGAAATTCCCAAGAAGAAGTCTTCAGTATTTGTGAAAGGGAAGAAAAAATTCAAGAGAGATTTCATCAAGAAGAAGAATCTTCTTTCACAAGAAATAGACAGTTCAGATGAGTCTGAGGATGAAGAGGTTGAGGAGTTTGAAAATTGTAAAGATCATGGACAAAATGCAATGGTGGTTGTTGTTGGTAGTGCTCAAGAAGAGGAAGAAGCTGACGCTGGTGAAGAAGAAGAATAAATTGAAGGTATTGTTGACATGGAAGCTGAATTAGAAGCAGCTCTTGAAGAGATAGATATTTGGAGAGAAAAAAAAAGAAATCCAACAAGGTGGTAAATGATTCCAAACTCTACATGCAACAGCAGGAAGATGAGAAGTACGAGCTAGTAAAATAAATAGAGAACCTTAAATCTTTGAGGCCAGAGAGCATAGAAAAGGATGATGAGCATAAGATCAAGATTGAAGAACAGAAAAGGGAGATCGATGGCTTGAACAGAAAAGTGAAAGATCACATCAAGCGTATCGAAGAGCTTGAAGAGGAAGTTGTCGGTCTGCGGAGAAAATTCAAAGACCAGTAAAAACCATTGATTCCTAACACATTCCTGTGAAGGCAGGTTGTTACAAATACTGAAAAGATGAAAGAGGAGCCTAGTAGTTTATCAGGGAAGAAGCAGCAATTGAGATCAGAAGTTAAGGCTATTTCAGGGCTTAATCAAAAACAAAAATTTGTGACAATTGAGGTCAGACCGCAAGCACCCGTCCTGAAGTTGAAGGTTGATTTGGGCACAAAGAAAAATTAGAATATTAAAAGATCCCAAAGGGAAAATCATATTTATGAAGTAACACAATGGAATGAACCTTATATCAGGTGTTATTGTTGTGGGAAGATGGGACATTAACAATATGTGTGTTCCATAGCCAAGAGATATAGAAGGGACAAGAACAGGGGTGGCAGGAAAACAGAGAACAGTTTTCCGGAACATATTTCAAAGGACACTATTTTTTGGTGCAGAGGATTTCAGAACATGGCTAGGTACTGCACTTCGACCATTCATAGAAATGTTCCAAAGAAGAATTAAAATGTTTGCAAGCAGCAAATCAATAAACCGACAAGTGAGTTAAAAGTTCAGAACAGATTTGCAGCTCTGCAAGATGAAGTTGTTCCATCGAACTCTGAGAATGATCATGAATCTCAATCTATACTGAGTATGGAGACAAAAATAAGGACCAAGAAGAAGAGATCAGAGATGGAAGTCGTTGCTGAAATTGCCCTTAAAGCATCAGATCTTTCTGCTATGTGGATTCTTGATAGTGGTTGTACATCTCACATGACAGGCAACAAGGATCTGGTTACAGGTATAAAATATGATAAAGAAAAGCTTTTCAAGTTTGGAAATGATGAAGTCTTGAAGATAATTGGATCAGGAAATGCTAGGTTTGGGGGCAAAGAAATCAGACGTGCTAATGTTTTGGTCGTAGAAGGTCTCAGTCACAATTTTCTCAGTGTCAGTCAATTGTGTGACTCAGGACATTCTATACCATTTACCAAGAAGACCTGTACTATCATGGGAAAAGATGGAGTAGTTTTTCTGCAAGGAAAAAGGATAAAGGGAAATCTTTACCTTGTAAGTGGGAAAGAAGATATATGTATTTTATCCAGAGAGGAAGAAAACCAGCTATGGTATAAGTGACTTGGTCATCTATGCCAACCATCTATGGAAGATCTGGTAATGTTTGATACTGCTAGAGACCTTCCCAAACTATCACGTGATTGTACTCATACATTTAATGCTTGTCAACAAGGGAAGACCATCATAAAAACATATAGGCCAGAGGAACAAAAATCAACCAGAGTGCTTGAACTGGTACAAGCAGATGTTTGTGGACCAATCTCACCACGAAACATAAATGGACAAAGGTACTATGTCCTTTTCATTGATGATTATAGCAGAATGGTCTGGGTATTTTTCATTGCCCATAAGACAGAGGTGTTCAGTTGCATAAAGCAGTATAGGAGGGAATCAGAAAAGATGCTTGGGTAGAAAATTTTGAAGTTTCGTACTGATAATGGTACGGAATTGACAAACAGTCAAGTTGAAAACTATCTCGAGAAACATGGGATAAGGTATCAAGTTTCATCAGTAAGAACTCCCTAATATAATGGAGTGGTTTAAAGGAGAAATAGGATCATCAACAACATGGCCAAAAAGATGCTTATTGATAAAGACCTACCAGAGAAATTTTGGAAGGAAGCAGTTTTGACATCAGTCTATGTTTCGAACAGGTCTTTGTTGTGTCTGAAGCAAGGGAATACTCTGTATGAACTGTGGTATGGAAAGAATCCAACATTTAAATACTTTTGAATCTTTGGAAGTAAGTGTTTCATTCTCAAAAAAGAAAATCACAGGAATTTTGAGGCACGAGTAGATGAGGGGATATTCCTTGGCTACTCAGGGAAAAGAAAAGCATATAAATGCTTCAACAAGAGGCTGGGAGAAAATATTGAGATCAATGATGTCACTATAGTCAAAAATGAATAGAATACTCAGTGACCTAGTGAACAGTTTCTAGATGAAAGTGATGGTGAGGTAAGCAACACAGGGGGATTAGAAGTGGCTGAGGCTGACTCAGAAGAAGATACTAATGATGAGCTAGAGGAAACAAAATCTGAATCTACCATAAATCCAAAGAGTCGAGCTGAAATTGATAGGCAAAATATCATTGGTGATCAGACAGCTCCAGTTCAGACTCGAATAATGAAGTCATTACAACAAACATCGTTTTTATCTCAGGTGGAGCCGAAATGTTTTTCCGATGCAGCAGAAGAGGAAAACTGGGTTCAGGCTATGAATGAAGAGCATGATTAGATTGAGAGGAACTAGAAATTGGAGATTGTTTCGAGGCCAGCAGACAAGCATTTCATCGGGACTAAATGGGTCTATCACAACAAGATGAATAAAGATGGCATAGTTATTCGGAACAAGGAGCGGCTAGTGTGCAAGGGATACTCCCAGATAGAGGGAATAGATGTTGATGAGACATTTGCACCGGTTGCAAGGCTGGAGACAATCAGATTATTTTTGGCCATAGAAGTGCAAAGAAAGTTCAAAGTGTTCCAGATGGATGTCAAATCTGCATTCTTGAATGGTGTTCTGGAAGAGGAAGTGTATATTGAGCAGCCAGATGGTTTTCTCATTCATGAGGATGAGAACAAAGTTTTCAGGCTGAAGAATGCATTGTATGGGCTGAAACAAGCACCAAGGGCATGGTACTCACGACTTGATCAGTACCTAAAAAATCTTGGTTTCCAGCGTCGATGAGTTGATTACAATCTCTATTTCAGCAATGACAGTAATCAAAGGATGATGGTGCTCGTGTATGTCGATGACATAAAATTCGGTGGATCAGATGAATCCCAATGCAGATAGTTTTCTGAATTCATGAAATATGAGTTTGAAATGTTAATGATTGGAGAGATAACATTTTTCCCTGGCTTACTGGTGACCCAAGGAACTAATGGAACTTTCATTTCTCAATCCAAATACACCAAGGAGGTTCTGAGATGGTTTGGAATGGAGAATTCCAAGCAGATGAAGACTCTGGTTGCTACCCGGATGAAATTATCAACAGATGAGGATGGCAAGGCAGTTAATATTACCGAATATAGGAAAATTATTGGGAGCTTGCTGTACTTGACTACAACAAGGCCTGATATTGTTTTTGCCACATGACAAGTAGCGAGATATCAGAGTGACCCCAAGGAAATTCATATGCTTTCAGTGAAAATAATACTTCGGTATATTCAGGGAATAGTGGATTTTGGCTTGACATATACTGACAAATCTCAGACAGAGTTATTGGGATATACTGATGCAGACTGGGCCGGTTCAGCGAATGATAGAAAATCAACGTCAGGTGGTGCATTCTATCTTGGTGGATTGTGTATTTCTTGGCTTAGCAAAAAGCAAGACTGCATTTCATTGAGCACCGCGAAAGCTAAGTATATTGTGGCCACTCAAGCATGCACACAGTTATTGTGGATGAAGCTGCAGCTTGAAGATATGGGAGTTGAAGTGAAGTCTCTGATCAGAATACAGTGTGATAACTCAAGTTCTATAAATCTCATCAAAAATCTCTTCCATCACTCAAGGACAAAGCACATTCTGATAAAGTATCATTTTATCAAGGAGAAAGTTGAGCATGGAATCGTGAAGTTGGAGTATGTGCCTACAGAGCTACAGGTTGCAGAAGTTCTGACAAATGCCTTACCCAAAAAATCTTTTGAGAGGCATCGACTGGCTCTGGGAGTTCAGTCGACTCCCCGCACTTAAAAGAGTGTGGATGTGGGACCCCCCAACTCCCTGAGGTATGATGTGTGTTTTTCCCTAATGTATTAATATGTGTTCTCTACTCTGTTACAGACTACAAAGGAGTGACCTTTGGGTTCGTTGACAAAGGGGGAGAAAATAGTGATTGTTCAAAGGGGGGACAGTGCAGCAATTTGATAAATCATGAATGATATGGGTAGAAGCTGATAGGTAGAGTAGCCAGAAAGGGGGTGCAATGAGAAAGAGGGAGCGAATTAAATCTGATGATGCTAGAAGTGATCAATAAAAGAATAGATATCACGACAACTGAGGATCGTGATAACAACAGAACAGTTATGTTGGAATGGTGTGAGAAGGTTTCCATCTATCCCCAATTGGTAATAGAGTGATTCAACAATTCGTATCAGTTTTTCAATTGGTATCAGTTTGGTATCAACGGTTGGTGTTAGTAATGAAGTGATTCATTGATGAACTTTTCATTTACTCTTGTTCCTCACACCGAGCATTGCTCATGTGGGCTTAGAGTACATGTTAAGTGAATCCTTGAATGCTATCAAAATCTCAAGAGGCGAATGGTGGTAGCGGCTAGAAGGAGCTATAATAAGATATCAATGTGTAGAGAAATTTTATTAGAAGAGTTGTCAACAAACCCAAAGGGGGAGATTGTTGGGGAAAAATCTCTCAAGTCACTATTGAATCATTTTTGAGGTGATTGTGTTTGTTGACAAAGTAGGCCTCCTTGTTGTGTTTGTTGACAATGCAGACCATGATATATGTTTGTGTCGAAAAGGGGGTTTACATGGTGATTTTTTGGGTTAAAGGGATGCTTTCAACAATCCATGATTGATTGAAGAACCTTGACAAAGGAATGTATGATCTGGAGGCGGTTCAAAAAGAGTAGATATAAGGTGGCGACGTTTTCCAGTGTTTGCCAAATTTTTGGGCCTGAAAATTAGAAAATAGAGATATTTGTTTTTGGAAAAGGGAGGTGCACACAAAATTGGAGTGGTGCGCGAAGAAGTATGTGTGGCACGAAAAATCAGCGGGATGCACGAAATAATTGCGCGTGTACGAAATATGTGCGGGTTGCGCAAAATATAGGGATGAAGTTTTTCTCACAAGAGGTGTTTTGAGGTCCGAAGCTCGAAAAATGGAAAAGGCATAAGGTGCGTGAAATATTGGATCAGTGCGCAAAAAATGGCGTAACATGGAAGCTTTGTTTTTCGTGCTCAAAGAGAATTACATTCTCAAGGTGGCTTTTTTCACACGGGATCAATTTTGCTTATAAATATTATGTGACCCCTCTCCATTAGATTGAGTTCAAGTCATAGAAAATATCTGAGCTCTGGTGCGCAAAATTGAAGTTCGCAAGGGAGTTGTGCGTAAACTTTAAGTTCGGGCGTAAATTTTTATGCTGCACGAAAAGCTAAGGCTGCGCGCAAATGAAGTCAGTTGCACGTAAAAGGGGTGTTTCATGAAGAAAGGATTTCGCACAAGTCAGGAAAATTACGCGCAAGGCAGTTTTGAGGCTGTGCGTAAAATTTTGAGGTTGCGCGTAAAAGGGGTGTTGTGCGAAAATTTAATTTCGTACAAGAAAAAGGAATTACATGCAAGGCGAAGTAAAGGTTGCGCATAAAATTTGAGGTTTCTCGGTACACCCGGTGCAAAGTGAGGTTCATCTGCGGGTGAAAGTTGGACTTCAATAGGGCATCTATATACAGAGGAAGACGAATTCCTTCATGAAAATTAAGAGACCTACAGGTCTATAAACTGTGAGTGGATTCCCTCCAGAGCAGTGAGCAAAGGAAGAGGAATAAGGTGATCCTCTCCACCGGCAGTGAGCCATAGAGAGAGAAATAGGGATTGACCCTTGGGAAAGTAGTGATATAACCCTAAAACTTGTAAAGGCAGTGAGCCTGGGACAGAGTGATTGTGCCAAACCTTGTTATCCACAACTAGTGAAGTATAGTGGAATTTGGTATGACTGGAAACCTATCGGTGTATGCTCCTTGGACGTAGCCCTTAGCAGTGAACCAAGTAAAATTTTTGTGTCTTGTGCTTGCTTTACTTTCTGTTTATATTGTGCAACAGGAAAGAGAGATAAGAGTATTTTTCTTAACAGCGAAACAAGATCAGAACATGCTTTAATTTCAAATTAGCCATACCCTGATTCACCCCCCCTCTTAGGGTATTCATCCTTGTGGACCTAACAAGGTAGAATAGCCACAACCACATAGTGATTATCCACATCCAGTTAAATCCATGAATCATCCTTCCAACATTTATCTAGTAGTTTTTTTAGGGAAGTTATCTGATTAGTAGTATGAAATTTCTAGAACCTTATAGAACCCATTTGTTTATCCATTATCACCCATCATGCCTCATGCTAAAGAGATAACCCATATGGGAAAAATTTTCATTTTTAATGGAAGTGAAATTTTTTAAAGCACCTATACAGCATACCTGTAAGGATATCTATCCTCAAGGCCCTTATCCTATCAGAGGAGATGAGTGGGACCCTTTCACAAGCCTTGGTAAGTTCCCTCTAGTTCAAATCAAAAGTAGCTACCATAGAATCCTACTATATAGAAGATATTAGGAAAGAAAAATTACACGTCATAATCTCATTCTCTAATGAATTTGAGGGATCTATCATGTAGGGGAACATATTCCCATTGTAAATCACTATCCATTTCAATAGAATGGAAGTCTTCCACATCCTGGAGGTCATAGGTTCTAGTATCAACCTCATCCCAACCCGAACACTATATAAGTTGGGATTGGCTGAAATAGATATGTGTCGCTCTGACCTGAAGATTCAGGGTTATGATAGGACCAAGAAGTGGTAGTGTGGTGGGATTTGTTGGAAGACTCATTTTGATGGCTTGATAGTAAGTACTGAATTCATGTTTGTCTCATAGGATACCTTCTATAATACATTTATTGGAAGTCCCTGGATCCATCTTTATGCAGTAGTTCCCTCCTAATATCACTAATGCCTTAAGTACTCCCTCAATGGTCTAGTAGGCATGCTTCAAAGTGACGAATCTACCTTTGACTCTTGTGAAGCTCAATATTTGGATGACAAAAATTACAAGAGAAATTAAAATAAGGTTCAGACCAATGGTGTTGATCACACCACTATTTTTTCAAGTCCATGGATAGACTAGGATGGCACTTTAATCCTCATATTTTTCTAGTTGGAATCCGCGACACCATACTTGGGATGTTTCTTTTTTATTTCTAAGAAGAAGGGGATTTGTTTCCCTATGTACAAGGAACATAAAAATATTTCCTTGTACTCCTACATGGGGAATTCTCCAGTGATACCAAAGATCCCTACCCCTATTAGGTACCACAATATTCATCCCATGGATACAATTGCATGTCATAACCAAATCTTGGATGAACCAAAAAAATCCAACCCACCACCATTTCTTTGATATCAATCATGTACCCCATAGTTGGAGTCCTGATGGGATTTTCTCAACAACCACTATCACCATGGTTTTAGTAGAGGAGTTCCTCAATTAGGGTTACACATCTACCCAAGTCAGCACCATTGCTCGCACAAAATTAGTCATCCCAGATGAACTGTCTCATATCACTGATTCCTCCTACCCTAGATTATGAAGAGGGTTTGGAGGATTCTCCTATTGTATTTGAAGAGGGATTATCCACCAATGTAGATGAGTTGGTTCATGTGACCCTTGGTACTGAGGATGATCTAATTTTAATGTTGATTAGTGAATAAATTCCTCTAGAGTAACAACAGAAGTATGCATCTTTCTTGAAGAGACATCATGAAGTATTTTCCTAGATTTATGATGAGATTCTGGGACTAGACCCTCAGTTCATCATCAACATTCTTGGTCACCTGGTGAGTCATCATGGGTTTAAGTAGCCTCCCAAGAAAATTTACCCCTCTCATGGTGCCATGGTCGAGGATGAAGTTTTTAAGATTATCAAAGAAATTTTCATCAAGGAAGTTCAGTACCACAAGTGTCTAGACAACATCATCCATGTTAGGAAAAACAATGGGAAAATCACAGACTGTAATGACTTTTAGGACCAAAATTGACATTATCTGAAGGATGATTTTCTATTTCCAGGGGTGGAGATGTTGATTTATGCCACAACTAGGTTCCATAATCTCTCCCTCATGGATGTATACTACATACACAATCAGATCCATATGGACCTTGAAGATGAGGTGTCTACCACCTTAAGAGAACCGTGATGAACCATATGCTATCAAATAATTCCTTTCAGTCTAAAGAATGTAGGATCCACTTATCAGTGGGATATACACCACATGTTCAAAACAATACTTGGGAATCTAGTATAATTTTATGAGGAGGATTTGGTGGTCAAATCCCACCAGTTTCAGGACTATCTCATAGATCTTGAGAAAGTGTTCAACATCCTCAGCTTCTAACATTTGAAGATGAACCCCATTAAATGTTCCTTTGGGATTACCTATGGGATGTTTATCAGCTTCATTATCAGATATAGAGGCATCAATATCAACCTAGAAAAGGTCAAGTCCATCATCCAGATGCCTCCTCTAAGAAACCTCTGGGAGATATGAGGTCTCCAAGTCCACATGACCTACATACATCAATTCGTTATGAATCTAGCTAGCAACTGTAAGCCCTTTTCTAGGATCATGAAAACATGTACCATCTACTAGTGAGACAAATAGTATTAGGCCTCCTTCAAGGAAATCAAGTAGTATCTACTACAACCTCCGGTCCTAATGTCACCCATATGAGGGAGGCCTTTAGTCCTTTATGTGACCTCCCTAGAATGATCCCTCGATTACGTTGTCATCCATAATAACAATGAAGGTATAGAAAACCTTTAATATTATCTTAGTCACATTCTCCTAAACATAAAGGCCAGATAATCTCTTATCGATAAGAGCTTCCTAATACTGGTTTTCTCCATGAAAAAGTTGTAGAATTATATACAAAATAATGAGATACATTTGGTGTCCCATGTGGATCTTCTAAAATATATCCTAAATCACTCATTTTTTAAAGGATGGCTAGAATTTTGGGCAGTGATCCTATAGTAGTTCAACATCATGTTCATTCCATATAAATAATTTAATGGTTAGGAATTGGTCGATTTTTTGGATGCTCATATGGCTCTTATATAATCTCCTCTAGATGTCGATTTTCCAAATGAGGTTATCCTCTCAGTGGATTAGGCAATACCATACTAGTATATCACACCCATGATTTTATTTTGAATTTTTACTTTTTTTATTTTTTTTATTTTATTTATCCCTTGGTTTGCCAAGGATTTTTTGGAGAAAATGAAATTTTTGGACCCTATAGAAGCTGGTTCATGGTTGGCACATGGTTAGGGGAAACCATCCACCATACCTAGAGAAATTGTGTGCATTTGACCGTTACACTATCTAGGTCATAGGGGTGTGATCCCTCCCCCCATAAATCATGAGTTTGGTTTATTCATGGACATATAAGACCACACAATTGTCACACAGTTTCAAAAACTATGTAGGCTAACCATATGACCTATCCAAGTCATTAAAAATAGTGAATTACCTTTCTACCCTTCCCTGATTTTAACCCCAAACCACCCATAATTCAAACCACTCAGGATTTATTTCCCTATGTGCCTCCTCCCCTCCTCTTTTCTCCCTTAGAACTTTAATTTTTGGTGTATTTGGTGTGGGATCTTCAAGAATCATCATGTAAATATATCTTATATCTATTTCTTTCTTCTTTTTGGGTTTTGTTCCGCCCTCTTTGATTTCTTCTTCTCCAGTGGGTTGATTGAACAAATAAGTGTTCAATGTTGAGTTTTTGGGTAAAATCTTGGTGTTTATGGTTTGATATTTCCTTTATAGGGTTCCTCTGTTGGGTGTTTGTGTTTCTTCATTAGATTTCAGAAGTTTCCAAGTTTGATGTAGGTGATTCCATGTTTTATCATTATTAGATAACTTTGGTATGATTTATTTTATTTTAGAATATTTTATTAAGATTATGTTTGTGGTGTGAAATGTATTTTAAAAAGGATTCAAGGTGAGTATGGGTTGAAATATGGTTTTATAAAATAGATTGATTGTGTTGCATGTGTGCTTCCTTATTTTGATTCTTAAACGTGTTATATAAATTGCGTCAGTGGTGTAAAGTGTGTTTCCAAATGGTTTTTTTGTATGTATTAATTTGAAAGAGGTTTTTACTGTTAAAAGTGGTGGTTTCTCATGTGTGTTCATGATTCTTGATGTGTGTATGTGAAAGTGGGAGATCTATTTGACAAGTTAAATGGATTGATCATAAAGGGAATCCTAGAAATCTAGGTGGGTGGACTAGGAATAATATGCTAGTTGGATCGGTGGGTTCGAGGCCTGGTTTCTTCTAACATGATTGATGCTACAACCCTAACTAAATTACGATGATGATTAGGGACCACTATAACTTTTTATGGATTCCTCTAAAGTGTCTCATGCATGATGAATCTATGGTATATGGATTATTTACCATGTTTCACTGAGATATGAGGTTCCTAGGGTTTCAATAGTGAAAGTAATTTTATAGATTACCCATGGTGCTCTCTTGTGATTTGGTGTCTATCATCTGTATAAGTTGTACCTTACTCTTGTGTTAATTTATAAATAATGATTCTTTAAAAATGTTTTCCTTAAAATGTTTACAGTAAAAGTGTTTCTAAATTATTTCTTAAAACATGCATGGTGATTTCTATTCTAATGTTATAGAATAGAATATTTCTTTTGGGTTCTATCCTACTGGGATTTGGATCACACCTTATTTACACCCTTGGGTGTTGGTAGATTTTTTTAATTTTGACATAGGTAAAGACAAGATATTTCATGGTGGTGATGGTGGATCTGGATTCTAGTGTTCATATCTTATAGGTTTTGGTAGAGGTGGCTTGATGGTGGTGGCCCTCTTTTTTCATGGAGGTTTTGGGTTGTCATCTAGTTGGTTCCACTCATGTTTTTGTATTTTACTTTTTGGTTAAATTGTAAAATGATTGACATGAAATCATTGTATCTCTTTTGGTTATGGATATTGATCTTGGTGTGATGTTTTTCTATTGAGACCTATTTATGGTTAATTATATTGGGTGAAATCATTCCCAAAAAAGTATTGTTGATACCTAGGTATTGGTTTCCAACCCAAGGATATTGGGAATTCCCTTTGGTCCATGCCACGGGCCAGACTGGGTATTGGGTTGGATGGCACCCCAATATGTTTCATGAAAAAATGGTGCTAGGGGATATTTCCATATTTCTTTGGGTTATGATATTTGGGAGAGTTTGGATAGACTGGAGTTAGGATTATCAAGGATTGAGGTTCTGTTTATGAGTGGGGTTTCTATGCAACACACCTTGTGATAGATCTTGAGTCTCCAAGGGATATTGGGATTTGGTTGACGTCTCCTACCGGTGTCATGTACATGATGAAGATTGTTCATGCACACTAGGTTGGGGTGAATTGATTTATATTGTTATTGGGATTGATAAGATTCTGTCTTGATCTATATAAGTGATTTAATTTTTTTTATTCTAGAAGATTTTTGGAATGGTGTATTTATGATTTTTCTTTGTGGTTATTTCTTGATATAGCAAGATGCCTCCCTATAGACTTCATGTCTAGTCACGGGAAGAGGCCAAAGAGTCTTCTCCCTCACCAATTGATCAGAGACTGGTGGAGGTTGTGCTTTAAGATGTCTAGGAATTGTCTTAGGGAGTAGGCTCTGGTCCTACCCATGTTTGGAAATCCAATCCTGGTCCTAGAAAGGAAAAGTATTAGGAGTTCCCCAAGAGAAAGACTTCATAATTTCATGGTAGAAAAGACCCCAAGGAAGTAGAGGATTATATTGATAAGATCAAAAGGATGTTTGGATTTTGTGACACTCATGAGGCAGTGAATGTGAAATGTGCATCGTTCTTGTTGGAAGGTCCCATTCGAAGGTGCTGGGACTCAATTGTTCAATCTAGGAAGCTCAATAATATGGATTGGAAGGATTTCATGGTCACCTATAATGAGAATTATTACCCACATACCTTGGAATTTTCTAAAACCTTGGAATTTTTAGATCTCCTTCAGGGATATCGGACTATGATGGATCATGCCAATCACTTTGTAGAGTTGGTTCAGTTAGCACCCAAGGTAGTATCCAATGTGCAGTAGAAGGCTCAAAAGTTCAAAATGGGGTTGATCCTAGATATTTTACCTTGATAATTCTTGTTCAAATTGAATACTTATGATGAAGTGGTTGACCGTGCTTTGATAGTGGAGATCGATCATAGTGGAATGTATGGTATTTTATAGAGTAGTGTTACCAGTGGTCTTGAGAAGTCGAAATTTATCTAAGAAGAAGTAGAATCAGGATGATTAGAAGAATAAGGGAGGTGTTAGTTCTATCCATCCTTCACAACTATCTTCATCAGTCTCTTCAGATGCTAGATTAGTCTCATTACATCAATGATGAAAGGTGGGACATGTGTGGTCTTCATTTTTAGCTCCACCCCATACCATTCCATCAATGTGGAATTATAAGGAATTTTTATAATTTTTCATATATACGCATCCATATAATAGTGGAGTGGCTTTTTTGGCCTTCAGTGGGATTTCATCCCAGTAAGATCCATCCAGGATAGTAGGTTCTTAGTTTGGTGGTAATGGTGGTAGGTCTGGATATTTTTTAGGGTAGATTAATCTCAATTCAGAGCCATAGGATAGTGGTCATTTTCAATCCCAATCAGAGACAAGGAATCTCCAATCCCTAGATCAGGCACCAATGGAATCTGATGTATGACCTGTGATAGTTTGAGTTACCATTTTTGTTTCATTGAATTTATTTTTTTCCATGTTTGACAAAGGTGCATATATTTTTTTATTTCATATTATCTCATGGTTTTTTTGAAACCATCATCTAATACTATGTCATATGTGATGGAGTTGGTGATGCCTCTTAGTGAGAAGCAATATCATAGTTTTAGGTGTCCATATTTTTCTCTCACCATGTTAGGGTTCAATCTAGAATGGTATTTTATAGTTTTGTAAATGTACCTCTTTGACATGACCCTCGATATGGATTAGATGGTGATTTTCTAGGAGCACCTCGATTGTTATCAGCGGAGAGTAATTTTTGTGGCACCTAATGGAAGTACCTAGGTTTTTCAAGGTGAATGGGATCCTCAGTCGGGACATGTTGGACCTCCACTTCTAGAGTTTGGTACTTTTGTTTTTTAGATCTTGTAACTCATGCTAGAGGGAGATGGTATTAGTCCTAAGGGTGTATTCCCACCTGTGGTGGATGAGTTCCCAGAGATATTTCTAGGTGACTTTTCAGGTTTTCCTCGAGAGTGGGATGTGGAGTTCATCATTGATTTGACACACATAACATATCCAATACCTCTTCCCTCATACCATAGGCCCCCATCAAGTTAAGGGAATTGAGGGTATATATGGATGATTTTGAATCCAAAGGATTTATTCTCTTGAGCATATCATCTTAGGCTACCCTAGTCTTGTTTGTGAAGAAGGTCAATGGATATCTCCAATTATGTGTTTATTATCGAAAGCTGGATAAGGTGACGATCAAGAAAAAATATCCCTTACCCTATTTTAATAACTTTTTTTATCATCTCAAGGGGGATAGTTTGTTCTATAAGATCAACCTGCATTCCAGGTATCACCAAGTCAGAGTTATAGAGGTGGATGTTCTAAAAATAGCCTTCCAATGTAGGTACAACCATTTTTGAGTATTTGGACATGCCATTAAGGTTGAAAAATGTTCCAATGGTCTTTATGTAACTTATGAACCAAGTGTTCCACCGGTATCTTAACTCCTTTTTCTTGATATTTTTTTATGAAATCCAAGTCTATTCTAGGATATAGGAGGAGAATGGGTGGTATTTGAGGATTTTTGTTTTGTACACTTTGAGGTCATCAATACTATGAAAAATTTTCTAAGTGAACCTTCCGAATTTGGGAGGTGAAGTTTTTGGGTCATGTGATCTCAGAACAAAGGGTATCAGTGAACCACAATAGGATTAGTGTTGTGATGTCATGGGAATAGCCAAAGAATTTTTTTGATATCAAGATATTTTTGGGACTAGCATGGTATTACAAGAATTTTTTTGGGATTTCTCTCATCTTTTTTCCTATGAATTCACATACTAAGAAAGGGGTAAAGTTTGAGTGGATCCCAGAGCATCAGGTATCCTTTGATGATATTAAGCAGTGATTGACCACAACCTATATTTTGATCTTTCTGGAAAATAGTACGGGATATGTGTTCTATTTTTATTCCCCAGGTATGGGTCTTGGATGTGTATTAATGCGGGATAACTGTGTGGTGGAATATAGCTTTCACCAACTCCAACCGCATGAAAATAATTGCCCAACCCATGAACTAGAGTTAGTTGTAGTGATGCACGCCTTGAAGATGTGGAATCAATAATTTTTTAGGATATGTTTTTGGTTTATTCAGATCGTAAGAGATTGGATTACATATTCTCCAAGAAATATTTGAATCTAGGGTAGCATTTTTGGGTGGTGTACATTTAAGGTTTAAATTTTCATATCGTTTACACACTAGGAAAAGGTAATGTATTGGAAGAGGCCTTGATCAGAAATATTCCTATGCAGGATTTGAAACATCCCAGTAATGAGTGGAATATGATGGGGAATTTTTCATAAATTCATCTCGAGGACATGAAGCATAGTGGAGGTGAGTTCTTGTCTAGTGTTCAGCTGGAACCATCCCTCCTAGAGTTTATTTAGAAATAGAATCTGATTAATGAGTTGTGTCGGAATTCTTTGTAGTTCCTAAATGGTGGGGAGATTCTTAGTGAGTGGTCATTGTCTCCAGCAGAAGTTTTTTTCTCCAAGGGTCTCTTTTTGGTGATTTTGTTATTTTAGAAGGTGGAGATGGAGGATAACCACTAATATTAGTGGGTCGTTCATCCGGGTACCACTAATATGTTTTATTATGTGTCTCATTCATTCTGGTGGCTAGGTATGAGACAAGACATAAATAACTTTATATTCAGGTGTTATACATGATAACAGGTTAAAAAAAGGCACCAAAGTCCATCTGGTTTGCTTAATCCCTTACCCATTCCTACTTATAAGTGGGATACGTTCTCCATGGAATTCATTATTTGTTTAACTCATACACCCTAGGGACATAATTATATTTCAGTAGTGATTTACCATCTAACCAAATCATCCCATTTCATTCTTATTGGGGATTCAAATAAAGTGTATGGGTGGGGATGGTTTCATATTTAGGAAATAGTGGTGTTCCAACATCTATCATTTTAGATAGGGACCCCTATTTTACCTCATGATTTTGGGAACTTCTTTAGAAGGCATTAGGGTCCTTGTTCAAGTTGAGTATGGCATACCATCCTCAAATGGATGGTCGGATGTAGTGGGTGAATTAGATCATGGAAGACATGATACGAGCATTTTTGTTGGATTTTGGAGGCTCATGGGATAGCCATTTGGGTTTGGTAAAGTTTTATATAATAAAAATTACCAATACTCAATAAAAATGGCTCCCTTTGAGGAACTTTATAGTTGGTTGTGTCAGTCTCGTTTGTGTTGATCTGAGGTGGGAGAGACCTCATTATTTGTACCAGGCCTGGTACAGGAGATGTATGAAAAGGTTCATTTAATAAAGAAACTTTTTTTAACATAAAAAATCCTCCATAATTCCTATTCCAATTAGAGGCATTGAGTTTTGTAATATTCTATATGTGGTCGGGTGTTTTTGAATGTGGATCCTCACTTGGGTCACTATCATCTTGTTAAGTATGTGAAGCTGAATCTAAGGTATGTTTGACCTTTTGAGATTGCTGGTAAAGTCATTAAAGTGAATAAGAGTTAGATTTTACTTCTTATTTTATGTTAATTCATTATGTGTTCCATGTTTCGTAGCTGAAAATGTATAATTTAGATCCATATCATGTGTTTAGTTGGGAAGAGTTGGAGTTGGAACTAGATTTGTCTATGTTTGAGCGGCCAATATGGATTGTGGTGTCCCAAGAGAAAGTGTTTTAAGGGAATCCTATATCATTGGTATGAGTTCTTTAGAATCATGGTAATTATGATCTTGAGACATGGGTGAAAAATTCTTGGGTTGAGAATTAGTATTCATTTTATTCTCTAAGAAAACATTGATTTGACTTTCCAGGATGGAAAGTTTTCATGGTGGGGAGAATTTTCACACCCATGATTTTATTTTGAGGTATTAATTTTTTTATTTTTGGTATTTATTTATCCCTAGGATCATGAGTTTTTGAAGAAAATGGAGTTTTTGGACCCTATGGAAGGTGGTACATGATTGAAGCATGGTTAAGGGAAATCATTTGTCGGCCTAGCAGAAATCATGCACCTTGGATTGCACAGCTATCCAGACAACCTATATTACTACACAATCTTGTTCCCTCTCCTAGGAAACTATGTGGCATGTTTCCTCTTAAACAGAGAAGACCACATAGTTTCGTCACAATTTGGAAAACTGTGCGGTCTACCCATGTCATTAAAAATGATAAATTACATTTCTAACCTTCCTTGATTTTAACCCCAAACCACCCCTAATTATAAAAACTAGTGATTTACATCCCTATGCACCTCCTCCCTTCCTCTTGACTTCATTGGACCTTCAATGGTTTGGTGTATTTGGTGTGGGATCTTCAAGAATCATCATGTATGTCTCTCTTCTCTTGATTTATTCATTATTTTAGGCTTTTTCTTCCTCCATCTTTGAGTTCTTTTTCCCCAGTAGATTTATTGACCTAATAAGGTTTCAAAATAGAGTTTTTGGTAAAATATTGATGTTTATGGTTCAATATTTTCTTCATAGGGTTCCTTTGTGGGGTTGTTGTGTTTTTTCACTAGATTCCAGACGATTCCAAGATTTATGTAGGTGATTCCATGTTTTATCATTATTAGATAAATTTTGTATTTTTGATTTTCTTCTTGAATGTGTTCTATGGATTAGTGGGTGGTGTAAATGTGTTTTCAGAATGATTGAAAGTGCGTATGGATTTAAATATGGTTTTCTAAAATAGAGTGATTGTGTTTTATGTGTGCATCCTTGTTGTTCTTCTTAAATGTGTTCAATAAATTCTGTAAGTGGTGTGAAGTGTGCTTCCAAAGTTTTTTGGTGTACATATGAATTTGAAATGTTTTTTTCTATAAAAAATGGTGTTTTATCATGTGTTTTCAAGAATCTTGGTGTGTTTATGTGAAAGTGGTGATCTATGTGACATTTGAAGTGGAAAAATGAGCACAAACGGAATCCTAGGTATCTAGGTGGGTGGACTAGAAATAGTATTCTAATTGGATCAGCGGATATGATGCATGGTTTCTTCTAGCATGATTGATGTTGCAACACTAAATAAATTATGATGATGATTGGATACCACCATAAATTTTGATGGATACCTCTCTAGTGGGTCAGGCATGTGGAAGTTGTTGGTTATCATTGTTATACATTGTTTCACTAGGATATGAGGTTACTAGGGTCCCACTAGTTCTAGTACCTTTAGGAATTACCCTTGGTGATCTCTTGTGATGCGGTGATAAGCAATGGTATATAGTGGACATTAATCTTGTGTTAATTTTCAAAGCATGCCTCTTTGAAAATGTTTTCCTTAAAATATTTGTAGTAAAAGTGTTTCCAAATTCTTTCATAATACTTTAATGGTGATTTTTATTCTAATTTTATGGCATGGAATCTTTATTTTGGGTGGAATACAACTAGGCTTTGGATCACAACCTACATACACCATTGGGTGTATGTAGATTTTTTTATGTTTGACCTGGGTAAAGACAAGATGTTTCAGGGTGGTGATGGTGGGTCTAGTTGATAGTTTTCCTCTCTTACATGTGTTAGTGGAGGTGTCTTGAGGGTGATATCCCTCTAGTTTCATGTTGGTTTTGGGTTGTTATATATTTGGTTCCTTTCTCATTTTGGTATTTTGGTTTAAGTTGTAAAATGGTTGACATGAAATCATTTTATATCTTTTGTTTATTGATATTGATCTTGGTGTGATGTTTTGTTATTGAGATATGTTTATAGTTGATTATCACAGGTGAAATCACTCACAAAAAATGTATTGTTGATACCCAGATACTAGTTTCCAGCCTGTGGGGATCTGGAACACCCTTTAGAACATGCCACGGATCAGGTCGGGTGTTGGGTTTGATGGAACCCCAACTTGGTTCATGACAAGAAAGATAAATTTTTATGGCATGACCTGGAGCCCAACTGGTATAAGGATCAATGATCTGAAACTCAATAGAGTGGGCCTAGGTGTCAACTTCATCACCCATAACCATGATTTCCTTATGTACTCATTCTTACTATCAGAAGGTTTTACCAACAATGTGGAAGAGTATCAGTATGTCATTACTGGTCTCAAGATGGGCATTGAGATTGATGTTCCCTGATTTCATGTGAAGGGAGACTCCAAGTTAGTTATCAAATAGATCTATGGTGAATATACGGTCAGGAATATAGAACTAATTCCATTACTGGAGTACAATTGCTACCTAATGGCCTAGTTTCCTTCTCAGTTGAAGGTGAATCATTTCCCTTGGTCGTAGAATGGTCTATTTGATGCCATGGACGGTCTAGGTTCCTCTCTTATAGAGCCTAACTAGGATGACTTGTTCATTCATGTTACACATTAGATGGTCATATATCTCTTTATCCTAGATGATGATAATATTCAGTAGGTAAACTATATGGGCACCAGTGATTCTACATCAGGACCACTGGGTCCCCTACATTAGATGAAATCTCCAATTTGACAACCCCTTTCATTGAGTATCTCCAGCGTGGCACACTCCTACCAGATAGAGCCAGGCATGAAAGGATTAACTGCCATGCAGTGCAGTTCATCCTCCAGAGTGGACCTAGACTCTAGATGAATCTCTATAGGCATGTGTTTTATGTAATTATTCTCTATTTTATCCAAATTGAAGTGATTCCCCATGTTATATAGGAAGTTTTTTCTGGTTCATGTGGAACTCATCAAATAGGATTAAAGATCTCCCACCAAAATTGAATGATAGGATACTTATATCCCACCATGGTCCATGCTTGTATCTAGTTATCCAAGAGGTTCCATGCATTTCAGATTAATTCCAACTTTGTGCATCGACTACTGGAGCCCCTCCATACTACCAAGTATTCATGGCCCTTTACAATATGGGACTCAATGTTGTAGGGATTGTCCACTAGTGATAGCTCTCTAAGGTAGGTTCGTTATGTCCATGATGGATTTATTCTCTAATTAGGTGGAAGTGATTCCTCTTAAGGAATTCAAGGCTTGATCAATGGTCAAATTCATGATCTCCCACATCATCCATCAATTTGGATTCCCTCATGAAATTATCACCAACAATCGCATTAACTTCTAGATGGATGAGCTGAAGAAGTTGTACGCTAAGTACAATATCCAGTCCTATCATACTTCCCACTATCACAAGTAGAAAACTTGAAAAATTGAGACATTTAACAAAACCCACTCCAAAATTCTAAAGAATATGGTGGTCCAGAATGAGAAGAATTGGTGGAAATCTCCCCAACTCTCTCTAGGCCTATCAGATTATGCCTCAAAATTCAACCCAAGTTACCTCATATACCCTATCATATTAAATAGAGGCATTCCTACTCATCGATATTCATTTTCCATCACTTTGAATGGCTGTTTATAATCCAAAGATGCTTGAAAGAATGGTAAAAGTTCATCAATCTGAGCTGTAATCCCTCAAAGAGAAAAGTCTCAAAACCTTTCACTATCTAGATAGGAACCAGAATAAGATACCAAGAGCATTCAATAAGATTTTTTCCTCTAATCCTTCTTCTAGGGTGGCATGGTACTAGATCTCAAAACACTAATGATTCCCATTAGGAATCCACCAAAGTTAGAGCCCAAGGGAAAAAGACATTATGTCATTCGCAAGGTTTATCTCAATGTCCCATACTCTACGATCACCATGGATGGAGAGTGTGTTATGAAGGACCCCGGGACACCCAGAGAGGGGAGGGGTGAATCAGGGTGACCACTTTTTCTTTTAATGTGATGGATCTTGTTCCCACGTTGGTAGAAACTTGTTGAACCTGTATGACGATTATGATCAGAAAGCAATCATTCACATGCACAGAGAAGACACAGCCCTTTTTACTTGGTTCACCACTAAGGGCTATGTCCAAGGAGCATACGTCGACATGTTGTCGGTCGTACCAAAATCCACTATGCTTCACTAGATTCGGATTACAAAGGTTCGGGTACCGACACTCTGTCCCAGGCTCACTGCCTTTACAATTGTTCAGGGATAGCTCACTGCGTCCCTCGGGTCACTCCCGTTGACTCCCCCTGGCTCACTGCCGTTGGTGAAGTCCCACCCAGTTTATAGACATAAAGGTCTCTTCATAATTTGCATAATAATGCATCATTTTTTGTATGTAGATGCTCTATTGAAGTCCGATTCTCTCCAGAAGTAGAATATCACTTTTCCTCGAATGTATCGGGTAGTCTCCTGGCTTTCGTGCAGCTCCAAACAGGTCAGTGGGCTTCAGCAAAACCAGGAGCGCTTCTCCAAGACAGTCGCGCAAGTCCCACTACGGCGCGCAAGTCCAAACTGGCACGCAAGTGTCATCAACGCACATGCGCGACTCTTCCTTCCCCGGCTACAAACTTGCGCGGTCCACTTCCTTTCTCTTCCAAACTGCCTTGGGCGCACAGCCAAAAACCGGCGCGCAAGCTCTACTTGCGCGACAAAGACTACCACCTGCGTGACTCAACCACCTGCGTGACGAGAGCTCGAACAATCTCTCGGCCTTGAACTCCGTGAGAAATGAGGAGGGGTGGTCCAGTATTTATAGGCAAACTGGACCCCCTGCGCGTTGGCACGCAAGTCCCTCGACGGCGCGCAAGTCTTGTCTTCAATAAACTCTGTCGCGCAACTCACCTGCGCGACCCAACCAACACTTGCGCGACCTTCTTTCCTTAGCCAAATTTTGATGTTCTGATCCTCAAAAACATATGGCGCGCAAGTCTTTTATCCTCCAAGAGCTCGGTGCGCAAGTACCTTTTCCAAAAACACTTTACTTTATTGGCGGATTTTCAGGCCCAAAAATTTGGCAAACACTGGGAAACGGCGCCACCTTCACTACTGTTTTCTGCTTGAACGGTATGATCTCTTTGTTGGTACACAACCTGAACTTCCACTGAGGATTGACAACAAACACAAACCATATGCCAAATCATGATTTTAAGACCCTGGTTCCAACATGTTACTCTACCCACCAATGAAAATTTTATTAATAAATACTTCACTTGAGGAGTTCACAGCATCTTTACCGCATGACATTCAACTACATGGATCTGTCATATCACATGTCCTTAAACTGTGACATTATCATTCTAGCTGCATGATGATAAACTGGATAGCACCAACATATTATCCACATGAAGATAAACTACATAGAACCAACATTATAGTTACAATACATTAAACTATGCAACAACCAACATCCTAGTTTCATGATGTTAAACTACGAAACAATTATCATCCTATCTACACAACAAGAAACTGAAAAGCAATATAATGTTCTCACCTGAGAGGATGTCATCCTCAGCCTCGGTTATCTACCATTAATTATTTGAGATCTACATACAACTTGATTCTTATCCACATAGGATACATAGTGATTCCAGGATTTTACATCCAGGTCTATCTACTCCTAAAAAAATCTCCCTCCTTGTATACGGGTCAGACCTACATAGGGATATTTTCTTCAAAACTATTGTGGCTTGATTCCTTCCCTTACAAGATACATAGTGAACCTCAGTGATCTATTCATGGGACGATCCATGATGATACTTATTTCACACAAAATTACCCTCATCCTAGTTTCATGATGATAAACTATATAAAGCCTATATCTCAAGAACATTATTAAAAACCATGTACTTAGTCCAAGCATCATGACATAAAACTATATGAAATCCTCTTAAGGATTGAATATGTAGTGTGTGGTCCTACTTGGTCCTCATTCACAATGTTTTTGTTATTAAACTTCATTACACATATCCCTTTTGGTGTGCTTACATTGTGTTCTGTGCTTCATGACCTTAAACTAATAGCCACCATATGGTCTATGAAATATGAATTTAGAAGGTCTGTAAGGATCCAAACTATATTACCTTAACCTAGGAGCTCAATTCTAAGCATCATAACTTTAATCTATATATAGGAATCTCCTCAGGAATGTGTCATGTGATGTGGGCCTCCATGGTCCTCATTCATGTTGGTTTACTCCTATCATTCCCTACATATATCTTTTCGTTGATATTGTCCCCTCACTATAATCTGTATTTTCTTCAGGATGTATCATGAGGTGTTGGGCCTCCTTGATCCTTGTTCACATCATCTCACTAACATTACACCTTAAATAAATTCCCCCATTTTGGTCCAAACTCTACAACTTTAAACTAGGAGTTAACATCCTCAACACATGTTGTTAAAATTCAATTATACACTCTATACAATTGGGATGTGCCATGCTCTGAGCATGGGATGCCTTACAATAACTATGAGATTCCTCAATTCCCTCTCTCGAGGGGATTATCCCAACTAGCATTGGTATCTCACCATGCAATGTTCATGAACTACGTGTGGCTTGATTCCCATAATTATGGTATATGTAGCAATGCCCATAAATGTTTTCTTTGGGATCATCCAAAAAATCCTCAACCGTTTATCCCCTTTCCCCACCTATGGTCCTGGAAACATGACCTTAAACTATTCATAGAAATTCCAAGCATCACGACTCTAAAATGTATGTGAGTCCTCTCTAGAATATTTAGTGTGGTGTTGGGCCCCCTTGTCCCTCATTCATGTCAATTTATTCACATAATCTCACTATGAATACCCATTTAATAGGACCCCACTTTATGGTCTAAACTCTATGACCCTAAAATAAGAGTCATTGGTATGAGAAACATGAGCCTAAACTATTCCCATAATGTCCAATCATTATGACTCTAAACTATATGGGAGTCCTCTCAGTATTATGTGGTGTTTAATGAGAATTCTTGAGCCTCATTCACATTGATTTTTCCCTCCATTGTGCTACACATATCCGTTTGAGGCACCCACCAATGGTCTGAGCTTTAGGACCCTAAGATAATATCCATCCAATGGTCCTAGAAAAATGACCTTAAATTTTTTTCATTATTTCCAATAATTATGAACTTAAACTATTTGCAGTCCCTATAGTTCGGGTTATATGAATTTAAACTGTATAGCCTAACATCCTCAACGCACGACATTAAAATGTGATTCTACCCAATAAAAAATAAGGATTCCAAATGATTTGCGCATGGGATGCCTCACGATAAACAATATATGCCTCAATTCCCTCATCATAGAGGAACACCCCTACCAGCATCGGCCTCTTACCACATCATGTTCCAAAAAAATGTATAGCTTGATTCCCATCCTTATGGGATACATAAAGACACCCAAACATTTTTCCTTTAGGCCCACCCACAGATTCATTAACCCTTAAACCCTTTGTACCCTTATTAATTTATGATCTATGAAATATGACCTTAAACTATTCACAAAAAACCTATGTTTTAACCCCAATTCCCTAGACTCCCCATGCCACACTTCGATCCTTTCTCGATTTGGATTTCCATCATCTTTAAAATCCAGAAGGACCCCTATCTATGGACCTGATGGATCTCTAGTAAGAAAGGGTAGATATTTTGTTTTTAACAAGGTCAATAATAGAACTTGAATTTGATCACCTGATTCAAGACAGTTTTGGTTTAGATTCATGTGTTTCAAATATGTTCAACAGTTGACCCCTACCCATTGGTCACCCATGATCTGGAGCTCATATGTCTTCTCTTACCTTATTTATACTTCCCTATATATTAGTTGAATTCCATACCCTTGGTGTCACTCATAATGTGTGCTTCCACATATCAATAAAAACCCCTTTACATTCCTTGTTTCCCACACTGATCATGACTCATATGGTCTTAGGAGTTATGGTAAGGTGTGTACCAATGTGGTCAAGATTCAAAAATAATCCCTTGGTCGAAACTCCATGACATTAAATGGGGGGGTTCAAGTTAGAGCATCATGAATTTAAATTGTATATGGGATTTCTTCCCAGGAATATATTGTGTGGTTTTTGGGTCCCCTTGTCCCTCATTCATTTTGGGTTTTTCACTCTGTCACACTACACATGTTTTTTTGAGATATTAAACATGTGGTACATACAATATGACCTTAAACTATGTGTAATGTCCCAGATACATGATGTTAAACTATGAGATCTATCGTAATCACACAATGTTAAACTCTGAAATTCTTTTTCCATACCATATGATGTTAAATTGTGTGTCCAACATCCTTATTGTATAATGTAAAATTGTATATCTAACTTCATTTTTACATGATGTAAAATTGTCGGGTATGTTAGGCCCTTGCCTGAGACCCCTTCCTGCAGTGTTGGTCATCTACCACATCACTCATGTTCCTTCATCTCTCACTATACTTCTTATATAGAACTCCCCTATAATATTGTAACGCCCCGACCCCAGCTACCCAGAGTCGGTGCATTACTTCGTAACATTGGCATGATCACAAAAGATCAAGTCTCGAAAGACCGATTAGTTTAGTAGCCTTGGAAACACTAGATACATTCATAAGCCTTTCATTACATCAAAAAGTAAACAAACTACAATAATATGGTCTTCATAGTCCACAATCATATCCCTTTCTGACTACCCCTGCAGGTCATTCATAAAATACTTCTTCACATCCTGGAAAAATATTAAAACATTGAAAGGGGTGAGCTCAGATGCTCAGTAAGGTTAACAATATAGCGGAAGCTTTCATAAATAAACATTAAAATTTAAGGCAATGTATAACTAAAACAAAAGCCTTTTAAACTTGAACTTCAACATAATATGGAAAAAGTAAAATGAGATAATGCCATTTACTTCTTCACATGGATATTCTATTGGTCGAATAATCACATGCAATATCAATAACCACTTTCATAATGATGGAATGCATAATTCCAGACTATCATAACCACGTAGTCAAGGCCTCGTGCCAAGACCACAAATAATATTTTTTCAAGGCCTCGTGCCAAGACACTAGTTTGTCTCATGAGACCTGCTGATGCATCGAGGAGCTATAGCGGGCTCCACCCGTCACTTATTAAGTCCAATGCATTCCTCATATGAACAGGTTTAAACATATCATAAACCATAACATAATCGTATCACATAAAACATGCATAAAGGAAACATAAAATTTCCACATTTCAATCACAAGATATCAATACAACACATTGATATAAGAAAAACACTTTCAAAACCATTTTCAATACCAAAATACAAGAAGGTTAAAACATTGTATTTATTTTTCATTAAAAAAAAGTTACGGCTTGTAGAGGAAGCCGAAAATCAAATAATAGTCACGGCGGCGGAGAAGTCGTTGTCGCTGCATACGTACGGCAAGAAAACATTCCTTTTTGTCGTTTAGTAAAACGCGTATAAAAAAATTCCTTTTTAATAAACGTAAAGTCAAAGGGGTTTATACACCGTATAAAAGAAATTTGTGTATAAAACCAAATATAACTCAATGAAAGGAGATTGAGACGAAGTCCTTACAAAGATTCTTTTAAAAATAAAATAGATATATTATGTGTATTCACTATAATTACACATAAAGAAAGTACAAATACAAGATAGGACATAATAATATCATGACGTAATTTGAAAGTAGGAGATTAACCCAAAGAATGGTAATTGGGTTAAGAAGTTCCCTTGCAAAGATAATTTTTTAAATAAAATATATCTATTATGTGTATTTACTATAAGTACACATAAATAAAGTACAAATACAAGATATTACATAATAATATCATGACATAATTTGAAAATAGGAGATTAACCCCAAGAATGGAAATTGGGTTAAGAAATTCCCTTACCTTGCGTCCTGTCCTGACTCGACCGTTCTTTAACCTCCTGAATAATAAACTAGAGTTAATTTATATTTACTTAAGAACCTTTTTCATGTTCATTATTCCTTTTATATCCCTTATTACCATGTTATGAACATTATTTAATTATTTAAGTTAATAACGGTCATTTTGTCGATCTTTGGTACTTGAGTCAAAAATAAACTTCTTATAATTACAAGTTGTTCATGTGGTGAAATATCCATTATATCCAGAATTATATTCATGATGTAGATATCATATATATCATATATATACAGTATATACATTCATTCATAATGTCACGTAACATTTAGAGGTAAGAAATGAAATGCACTGTTCATGGAGACGGTAAGCCGTACGTACGCATGAACGCTACTTTCATTTCTATTTCATATTTAATGGAATGAAATCATAATGATATAAATTTATAATATAATTAAAGTATAATATAGTGTATAATACCATTTAATCCATCCTTTATACATCCCACATATGGCATTAACGATTCAAATCACTTTGAGGGGGCGGTAGTCCGCACATCCTAAAATGAAATTATCGCATTTTACCCATAATGGAAATCATAAAGTATGTCATAAATGAGAAATAAAGAAGCATAAGTAAAACATAAACATATTTTATATCATATATAAATATAGTTACATCTTAATGGCCACCTTTGAAGGTGTTATATGAGTGTTGAACAATCATCGTTTCGTGAGGCAGAAATTCGCCATCCACAGAAACTGTATGTTCTTTAACCATTAGATGTAGGTGTGTGTAAGTGTAGCTAGAATACTTCTTATAACAACATCCTAGTATATTGAGGATACTGGTGTTGTTACAAAAGAAATGAATAAAAAGAGTTTAGGGGGTTGGAGAAGAAAAATAAAACAAAACAACATTAGAGAAGACATTACCGCAAAATCGGGTAACTCTTTTTGATTCGAGCCAAAGGCTTCCTTGGGAAGAGTTCTGCCCAAAGTGAGGCTTCTAGGAGTAAGATAGGGAAGTTGGGAGATTATTTGGGCAGAGGTTGGCCGAGAAAAATGGCTTGAAGGTGTGAATAAGGTGAGAGAGGTGGGGGCCTTTTATAAGTGGAGAGGAGGGGCACTCTTGGAAAGTAAAGAAAAGTCACTTTATTATAAAATGAGTTTCGGATTTTAGAGGTCCCAAACTTATATAATTCGTGGCTAAGGTGATAAGGGTTCTAAATCTCCTCATCCAATAGGCTTTGGACAAGTATAAGCCTTATAGTTTGCACTATATTCTCATTTTATTTAAATCGTTAAATAATGAGGTCATCGCTGCATCATAATTATGTCATAAATAATTTAATTTATATACTGTCTAAAAATTATAAAAAATATACTATGATGTAGGAAATACTTTTATCTTTCTAATGAATATTTATAGTCAAAATTTGGACTTGTGTAACCCCACTTAAAAACTGTTTTAGTAAAACAACTCATGTTTGTGTCAATTTAATTTTAACATTAAATAAATATATATTAATGTCATTTTCCAACTAAAGTGGTGCCATGGGGTCCCCAAGTTGACCCATGGGTTGTATGGGTCGGCCATGACTCATCCAATAGGAGTAGTACAAGTGTCATGCTCATCTCATATTATTAAAACATTATGTGTACCTTAAACTACACTAATTACCTCTAATCGCGATTAAGAACTTAAAAGTTACTATTCACCAAAAATTTATTTTAATCTCATTGAACCAAATTTTACTTCTTAATGAAAACCATGTATGTCGGATTTTTGAAAATCAAATCATAGAAGTGGAAATATTTCATTTTAACGAAAAAATCAGTTTTTAACAACCACTTAGTGGTTTCACTATTCATCAAAAATTGAAGTTTTTCAGAATAAGGCCAAAATTTCACCCTAAGCTATAATTGATATTCCGAATTCAAAAATGATGTCTATTTTAAAAAATTCCAAACATATAAGTTGCATTAATTAATTTTATAATTAATTCCCGCTGTCACAACAAATAGCGTGTTTTTAAGAAACAATTTATATCAAAAGATTGGCAATTGTTTATGTCCAATTTCAATGTTAAATTAATTCTAATGACCAGCATTGGACAAAATGGTAAAAATATATTCTAATTATAATTTAAAACCACTAAATAGTATAATTTATCACTATAAATTATTTTTTTAAAAAAAGATGTTTTTAAGTATTTTTCACTATTTATAAAAAATTGGAAGTTCTCAGAAAATTACAAAAAATTCAAATTTGGATAATTTCGATATTACGAATACAAAATGAAGTCCATTTTGAAATATAAAATTTCTATAATTTTAAAAAGTGGTTATTACTATTCATAACTGCTACTTTGATTAGTCGCGGTGTTTTAGAGCTCGAAGTTGCATACAATGCAAGCTATTGCATTATTGAATGAGAAGCTTATCGTGGAAGCTCGGGGTGTTACATTCTCCCCTCCTTCAATAAATTGCGTCCTCGCAATTTGAAATTTTTCTTTGAAAGTAAAAGGTTGAAAAGAGAAAATACCTTTGAGGAAAACCCACGTCATAAATAAGATTAATAAAATTTAGCCTTAATAAGAGGGAAAGGGAAATGAAAAAGTCACCACCCAATTATGATCTCGATTAGGAGAACATTGGTGGCAATTAGAGACATATAATTGGAGGAAAAACGTAAATATTTGTAGGGAGTGATTGAGGTCATCAATCACAATCAACTGTCAAATTGAGGGCCTCAAAGCCTTCAATCTATGTTGATTTAAAATATCATCAGTTCAACAAGACATAAGGTATTAGGATAACACTTTTTTTTTGTTTTAATATCCCTTTACTAAAGTTTAAGAATTAATTTATTCTTTGAATAAGAGATAGGTATATATATATATTTATTCTTGACAATTAGAGTTTCAACCTTCAACTCATCTTTCACTCAAAAAGATAATAGAACTCAAAAATATTATACTTAGCCTAATTGTATAAGGTTCCAAATGTTAACACATACCATTTAGATTAGTAAAATTATTTTGTAATAACTGGGGACTTCTTGTAGGCTAGTGGTAGGAAATAAAGGCATGTCGCACTATGATTGTGGGTTCGATTCCTGCAGCTTTGTCCGACGCGACGGGTTATGCCCCACCCTGCAGGTTGTTCTTTTCCTAAAACTATAGTATCATAATATTCCAAAAATAATCTTCATAAATTCTTTAACCTTAAACAATACTATCCATGGTTCAACTTAATCCATTCCAACCTTAATAGTTATCCAAAATACCTCCGTCCAGACTTTCTCTAAAAGGTCTCTAAATTCAAAAATCAATTGTAACATCAGATTCCCCAAACAAAGAAAAGTTTCTCTTATTGTCACATACTAAAAATATGATTACCTTAATCATATTACCTTAATCAAAAAGTACTGCAGTACAATCTTTATATATATCACATTATTCTTATAACCAGAATATAATCCTTGAGTCCAAAAGCACCAAAACATTAATTATTCCGCTTCAACTGTAGTCACAGCATAAGATTGGCCTTGATCCCTTGGCCTTTTCTGAGGTAAGTTTCCTTGACGCTTAGGACATTAATTTTCATAATTCCCCATTTCCCTACAATTGTAGCATTCAACTTTGACAACCTCTTTCTTTCCCTTGCAATCACGAGCCTGGTGACCCTTTTCTCCACATTTATAACAAACTCTCATTCCTTTTAGGCATGTACCAGGGTGATTCTTCCCACAATTATCACATAATGGAAAATCCTTCTTTCTCTTTTTCCCTTTATCTGTCTCTTGTTCCCCCGTTCTCTCCTTCTCTTTCTTTACTTTGTTGTCATAAGACTTAGAGAATTCCTTTTCTGTCTTGATAGCACACGAGACAATATCTTTGTATGATGAGAAGGATTGTGATACTAAAGCTCGACGGAGAAATGTTTTTAACCCATCAAAGAAATGATCAATCTTACTCCTTGGGTTACGTATATAATCGGCAGCATGCCTCGCTAACCTTGTAAAGTTAGCTTCATACTTTGCGACATTCTCATCCTCCTTCTGCCTTAGACTCAGAAATTGTCTTTCCATATCTGCTCGATGGTCACGAGGAAAGTACTTTTCTAAGAAAATCTCTTTGAACTCCCTCCATTCCATATTCGATACGTCATCATCTTCCTTTGTGTTTTGAATCAATGACCACCATTGATCAGCATCTCTAGAGAGGCGGTAAACTGCCATGATAACTTTTTCCCTTTCACTTCTCCCCAAAGCCTGAAATATTTTCTCTAGGGAATTTATCCATTGCTCGGCTACTAAGGGATTTGTACTCCCATTGAACGTTGGTGGTTGTTGCCTCATGAATCGATCTAACATTGATCCTCCACGTTGCGGATCAGTGTGCTTCATACGAGTAAGGTTATTATTCATAACCTGAGTGAGTTGTCCCAGTATGGTTTTAAGTTGATCAGCACCAGTTGTATCTCCAGATCCACAATAATTATCTTGAGCAGGACGGCAATCCCTACACGGAGTTCGTGCGTTGATACGGTTTCCATTTCTTCCACTAGGCGCCATTTCTAAACAATTGCATAAACTAGATCAGTTTATGAATCAAAATACATAATTCCATACTTGTAAAATACTTAACATAAATTGAACTATTTATGGATATAATCCATAATCATAAAAAGGTTTTATTTGAGGAAGTATATACTCATAACCATTCATAGTGGTTTGTAAAGAAAATGGGAATTATCCTAAGCATATCCCCCGGGAGTATCGTAACCAAGAGTGCATCAAGGCCCATTGTCGCGCACCAGTTCCCATTCGAGTCTAGCTCAAAGCGTTGCTTTCAGGTTTTACCCCTAGGTACATCTGTGCCAGAGCTGCCTCTACCTGCTCGTATCCAGATAGGGATGTATTGCTCGGAAAACTCACAAAATCTCTAAAAAACCATAATTCTAGGAAGTTCTTCTATACTAATCCTCAAAGATCATCTTAGGTCTATGTGCTCTAATCAGAGTTTATCTAAATCTAGCTTCCAAGGTTTTTACTAAACTTCCTCTGATACCAACTGTAACGCCACGACCCCAGCTACCCAGAGTCGGTGCATTACTTCGTAACATTGGCATGATCACAAAAGATCAAGTCTCGAAAGACCGATTAGTTTAGTAGCCCTGGAAACACTAGATACATTCATAAGTCTGTCATTACATCAAAAAGTAAACAAACTACAATAACATGGTCTTCATAGTCCACAATCATATCCCTTTCTGACTACCCCTGCAGGTCATTCATAAAATACTTCTTCACATCCTGGAAAAATATTAAAACATTGAAAGGGGTGAGCTCAGATGCTCAGTAAGGTTAACAATATAGCGGAAGCTTTCATAAATAAACATTAACATTTAAGGCAATGTATAACTAAAACAAAAGCCTTTTAAACTTTAACTTCAACATAATATGGCAAAAGTAAAATGAGATAATGCCATTTACTTCTTCACATGGATATTCTACTGGTTGAATAATCACATGCAATATCAATAACCACTTTCATAATGATGGAATGCATAATTCCAGACTATCATAACCACGTAGTCAAGGCCTCATGCCAAGACCACAAATAAGATTTTGTCAAGGCCTCGTGCCAAGACACTAGTTTGTCTCATGAGACCTACCGATGCATCGAGAAGCTATAGCGGGCTCCACCCGTCACTTATTAAGTCCAATGCATTCCTCATATGAACAGGTTTAAACATATCATAAACCATAACATAATCGTATCACATAAAACTTGCATAAAGGAAACATAAAATTTCCACATTTCAATCACAAAATATCAATACAAAACATTGATATAATAAAAACACTTTCAAAACCATTTTCAATACCAAAATACAAGAAAGTTAAAACTTTGTATTTATTTTTCATTAAAAAAAAGTTACGGCTTGTAGAGGAAGCCGAAAATCAAATAATAGTCACGGCGGCGGAGAAGTCGTTGTTGCCGCATACGTACGGCAAGAAAACATTCCTTTTTGTCGTTTAGTATAACGCTTCGTATAAAAAAGATTCCTTTTGAATAAACGTAAAGTCAAAGGGGTTTATACACCGTATAAAAGAAATTTGTGTATAAAACCAAATATGCCTCAATGAAAGGAGATTGAGACGAATTCCTTACAAAGATCCTTTTTAAAATAAAATAGATATATTATGTGTATTCACTATAATTACTTATAAAGAAAGTAAAAATACAAGATAGGACATAATAATATCATGACGTAATTTGAAAGTAGGAGATTAACCCAAATAATGGAAATTGGGTTAAGAAGTTCCCTTACAAAGATAATTTTTTAAATAAAATATATCTATTATGTGTATTTACTATAATTACACATAAATAAATTACAAATACAAGATATTAAATAATAATATCATGACATTATTTTAAAATAGGAGATTAACCCCAAGAATGGAAATTGGGTTAAGAAATTCCCTTACCTTGTGTCATGTCCTGACTCGACCGTTCTTTAACCTCCTGAATAATAAACTAGAGTTAATTTATATTTACTTAAGAACCTTTTTCATGTTCATTATTCCTTTTATATCCCTTATTACCATGTTATGAACATTATTTAATTATTTAAGTTAATAACGGTCGTTTGGTCGATCTTTGGTACTTGAGTCAAAAAATAAACTTCTTATAATTACAAGTTGTTCATGTGGTGAAATATCCATTATATCCAGAATTATATACATCATGTAGATATAATATATATCATATATATACTGTATATAAATTCATTCATAATGTCACGTAACATTTAGAGGTAAGAAATGAAATGCACCGTTCATGGAGACGGTAAGCCGTACGTACGCATGAACGCTACTTTCATTTCTATTTCGTATTTAATGGAATTAAATCATAATGATATAAATTTATAATATAATTAAATTATAATATAGTGTATCATACCATTTAATCTATCCTTTATACATCCCACATATGGCATTAACGATTCAAATCACTTTGAGGGGGCGGTAGTCCGCACTTCCTAAAATGAAATTATTGCATTTTACCCATAATGGAAATCATAAATTATTCCATAAATGAGAAATAAAGAAGCATAAGTAAAACATAAACATATTTTATATCATATATAAATATAGTGACATCTTAATGGCCACCTTTTAAGGTGTTATATGAGTGTTGAACAATCATCGTTTCGTGAGGCAGAAATTCGCCATCCACAGAAACCGTATGTTCTTTAACCATTAGATGTAGGTGTGTGTAAGTGTAGCTAGAATCCTTATTATAACAACATCCTAGTATATTTACGATACTGGTGTTGTTACAAAATAAATGAATAAAAAGAGTTTAGGGGGTTGGAGAAGAAAAATAAAACAAAACAACATTAGAGAAGACATTACCTCAAAATCGGGTAACTCTTTTTGATTTGAGCCAAAGGCTTCCTTGGGAAGAGTTATGCCCAAAGTGAGGCTTCTAGGAGTAAGAGGGGGAAGTTGGGAGAGTATTTGGGCAGAGGTTGGCCAAGAAAAATGGCTTTAAGGTGTGAATAAGGTGGGAGAGGTGGGGGCCTTTTATAAGTGGAGAGGAGGGGCACTCTTGGAAAGTAAAGAAAAGTCACTTTATTATAAAATGAGTTTCGGATATTAGAGGTCCCACACTTATATAATTCGTGGATAAGGTGATAAGGGTTCGAAATCTCCTCATCCAATAGGCTTTGTACAAGTGTAAGCCTTCTATTTTGCATTATCTTCTCATTTTATTTAAATCGTTAAATAATGAGGTCATCGCTGCATCCTAATTATGTCAGAAATAATTTAATTTATATAATGTATAAAAATTATAAAAAAAATAATATGATGTATGAAATCTTTTTATATTTCTAATGAATATTTATAGTCAAAATTTGGACTTGTGTAACCCCACTTAAAAACTGTTTTAGTAAAACAACTCATGTTTGTGTCAATTTAATTTTAACATTAAATAAATATATATTAATGTCATTTTCCAACTAAAGTGGCTACATGGGGTCCCCAAGTTTACCCATGGGTTGTCTTGGTCGTCCATGACTCATCCAATAGGAGTAGGACAAGTTTCATGCTCATCTCATATTATTAAAACATTATTTGTACCTTAAACTACACTAATTACCTCTAATCGCGATTAAGAACTTAAAAGTTACTATTCACCAAAAATTTATTTTAATCTCATTGAACCACATTTTACTTCTTAATGACAACCATGTATGTCGGATTTTTGAAAATCAAATCACAAAAGTGGTAATATTTCATTTTAACAAAAAAATCAGTTTTTAACAACCACTTAGTGGTTTCAATATTCATCAAAATTTGAAGTTTTTCAAAATAAGGCCAAAATTTCACCCTAAGCTATAATTGATATTCCGAATTCAAAAATGATGTCTATTTTAAAAAATTCCAAACATATAAGTTGCATTAATTAATTTTATAATTAATTCCCGTTGTCACAACAAATAGCGTGTTTTTAAGAAACAATTTATATCAAAAGATTGGCAATTGTTTATGTCCAATTTCAATGTTAAATTAATTATAATGACCACCATTGGAAAAAATGGTAAAAATATATTCTAATTATACTTTAAAACCACTAAATAGTATAATTTATCACTATAAATTATTTTGTTTAAAAAAAGTTGTTTTTAAGTATTTTTCACTATTCATAAAAAATTGGAAGTTCTCAGAAAATTACAAAAAATTCAAATTTGGATAATTTCGATATTACGAATACAAAATGAAGTCCATTTTGAAATATAAAATTTCTATAATTTTAAAAAGTGGTTATTACTATTCATAACGGCTACTTTGATTAGTCGCGGTGTTTTAGAGCTCGAAGTTGCGTACAATGCAAGCTATTGCATTATTGAATGAGAAGCGTATCGTGGAAGCTCGGGGTGTTACAAATATGGGTTTGATCTTTTTTTAGAACAATATTCTTAAACTAATGTTCTTTAATCCATGGTGGCATAATTACAAGATTGTTGGAGTCCATTCAAACATTTTATCACTCTATTCCCATGATTCACATGCCCCTTATTTGGATCCTCATCCTCTTCCATATCAAAAGGGTCACCCTATTGGCTTGGTCTCAGACCATTTTGTCTCACCTTCCATCCCGGGCCAATGTTCAAAAATACTTTAGATGAAATTTTGAGATAGGTTCTATGTTTTGAATATGATCAGTGGTCGACCCTCATTTGTTTTTCCCTATTCCAATCTAATGATATGGATATAGTGTTTCGAACACGGTCAGTAGTTATCCTACATCACCATGACACTCTCATTTTGTTCCAAATTTTGGGCATTGTGATTCACACTTCTCATTCCCCTTTTTTCAGATAAAATTACATTCCCCTAGGCTTATCCCATTTGTTCATTATCACACATTGGAAAAGAAATTCGACTATTATAAGAGCCATGTTCCCCATCCATAGTCTCTCTTAGCCCAAATACTCTTGATGACCAGTCAACAATAGTAGACCCCATGTTTTTTATGACTATATGACACTCATACAAATGAGAACACATGGGTCATCCCTTGTTCCTCACACCGAGCATGAATCATGTGATCTTAGGGATTGGTCACTAGTTTTTTCACAAATACGATCAAAGTGCATTAATTTAGAGAAATAAAAAGAAATGTATCCATGAATGAATAAAAAATTCAAAATATACAAGAATTTTATGGCAGTATCAAGGGTTATCCACATGTTGGATCCTCTCATTAGTCTTGTAAAAATTTCCCCTGTGGCTATACATCGGTGATTGAGCATTACAGCTTTTCCAAATACTAGTGTGTGGAATCGAAGATCTACTACCTCCTACCAAGCACTGCTTCCTCATCATTATATACCGAAAAATATCATCAACTTTGGAACATTTCTGGTCTTTCTCAACTTAGAGGTGGGAAATTTAAGTATTTACATACTTTAGTTGATTCTCAGCCTCCTCCATATGATCCCTCAGTTAGCTAATGGTCTTTGATTGAGTTTTGAGCAAAGTAGTAATGTTGTTTGTTTGTTCTTCCAGACATTGTATCTTTGGGTTGACTTCTCAGAAATTGTGAATACTTTAAAAATTCTCATGACACCAAGAAATTTACA
>CAUJRU010000996.1:5000-22500 GCA_963277665.1 Viscum album
TTAAGCATAGCCCGACCCGCAACGCTCCATGAAAGGTGAGGAAAAAGGTGGGTACGACAGGACGGGGAAACAACCCAATCCCGCCCATACCCCCCACATCCCACCAGTGAGGAAAAAGGTAGGAACGTCAGGGGATGAGGAGGGAAACCCCCATCCCGCCGTGCCTCCCACATCTCACATTCCGTAGGAACTCAACCGCCATGAGGCAGCTTTTAAGCAGACGAACCAGCAACGCTCAAGAGACGTCGAGGAAAAGGAGTCATGGTAGGTACGGGGGTCCTATGTCCCGCCGCGCCGCCCACATCCCACCATCCACAGGATCCCACAAACCGTGAGGCGGTATTTAAGCACCCAGCCCGCAATGCTCCACAGACGGGGAGGAAAAGGCAGGCACGTCAGGGGACGGGGCAAAAACCCAATCCCGCCGCGCCTCCCACATCCCACCATCCGCAGCAACTCAACCACCCTGAGGCGGCTTTTAAGCAAGCCAAGCCGCACTGCTCTAGAGAAGGCGAGGGAAGGGCAGGAGCGTCGAGGGACGACAAAGGAACACCAACCCACCATGCCTCCCACATCCCACCATCCAAGGAACTCCGCCACCGACAGGTGGCCTTTTAAGCAAGCCCGAACCGCAACGCTCCATGAAAGGTGAGGAAAAAGGCGGGCACGGCATGAGACTGGGCAAAAACCCATTCTTTCCAATGCCCCCCACATCCCACCGGTGAGGAAAAGGAATTACAGCGTCCCACCGCCATGCCTCCCACATCCCACCTTCCGAAGGAACTCAACCGCCATGAGGCAGATTTTAAGCAGACGAACCCACAACGCTCCAGGGACGTTGAGGAAAAGGAGTCATGACAGGAACGGAGGCCCTATGTCCCGCCGCACCCCCCACATCCCACCATTCAAAAGAACTCAACCACCGTTGAGAAACTTTTAACCAAGAACCAGGACACCAACCATGCTCATCTATCATCATCCCATCCAAGTTATATCTGTCTAGTATCGCATCGTCTTTTTAGCAAGCCCTTGGAAGACGGAACCGCAATTGTGCGAGAGAATTCAACCCAAGCATATAGACGGGGACCCTACATCAGCACCAAAAAAATTCCACTACCAACAGGGAGAACTCCAAAGGGACAAGTGAGGGTCTTCTAGGTGGAGCTCACCCACCTGGGGATTCTTCGCTTGAGATATAACCGAGGAGAAAGTCACCCCTGGAACTGATTTAATGAGACCCGTCACAGTATCACCATCTTTCGATTAGTTTGTCCTTTACATGCGGGACCTGATCTTTGAGACAGGCATATGACTAGTGGAAGGATCAGCCATGTAGCATCACCAACAACATCTGCATTGTTTGGGGTATGACTGAGCTGACCACTCAGACCCCAACACAAGCCCAAACCGTCGTCCCGAACATTCAATTCTGTTCGATTAGTTTGTCCTTTGTACATGCACAACCTGATCTTTGAGACAAGCATATGACTAATGGAAGGATCAGCCAGGTAGCATCACCAACCACATCTGCAATGTTTGAGGTATGACTGAGCAGACCACTCAGACCCCAACACAAGCCCCAACCATCTTCCCAAATCGACAGGATTCCCCTTAATGAGTCATCACCTCCGCATGACGCTCGTGTATCTTGCAGAAACAGTAGATACACATTCTCAAGCCACCCTTATGAACATCATCACCCAAGGCATGACTGAGGAGGAAGGCACCCCAACTTGTCCAATAATGAACCATGGAAATCGTCACCCTGTTGGTGTGAGTTTCTTAGGACCCAAATAACTCGCACGTGGCCCCGACAATGCGTTGAGCAAAGCACTCCCACCAATCATTGCCCAAGGCAGCTTGCTATGGTTCGCATGAAATATCGCTGAATGAGAAATTTAGGAGCACGCTCTTGCATCCTGGTGATACCGACAGTTTCGCGCTTGAACCACTACCAAAATTCCACAACGCTCCAGAGAAGGTGAGGAAAAGGCGGTACAGCAAGGGACGACAAAGGAACCCAATCCCACCATGCCTCCCACATCCCAACATCTGCAAGAACTCAACCACACTCGGTGGCTTTTAAGCATAGCCCGACCCGCAACGCTCCATGAAAGGTGAGGAAAAAGGTGGGTACGACAGGACGGGGAAACAACCCAATCCCGCCCATACCCCCCACATCCCACCAGTGAGGAAAAAGGTAGGAACGTCAGGGGATGAGGAGGGAAACCCCCATCCCGCCGTGCCTCCCACATCTCACATTCCGTAGGAACTCAACCGCCATGAGGCAGCTTTTAAGCAGACGAACCAGCAACGCTCAAGAGACGTCAAGGAAAAGGAGTCAGGGTAGGTACGGGGGTCCTATGTCCCGCCGCGCCGCCCACATCCCACCATCCACAGGATCCCACAAACCGTGAGGCGGTATTTAAGCACCCAGCCCGCAATGCTCCACAGACGGGGAGGAAAAGGCAGGCACGTCAGGGGACGGGGCAAAAACCCAATCCCGCCGCGCCTCCCACATCCCACCATCCGCAACAACTCAACCACCCTGAGGCGGCTTTTAAGCAAGCCAAGCCGCACTGCTCTAGAGAAGGCGAGGGAAGGGCAGGAGCGTCGAGGGACGACAAAGGAACACCAACCCACCATGCCTCCCACATCCCACCATCCAAGGAACTCCGCCACCGACAGGTGGCCTTTTAAGCAAGCCCGAACCGCAACGCTCCATGAAAGGTGAGGAAAAAGGCGGGCACGGCATGAGACTGGGCAAAAACCCATTCTTTCCAATGCCCCCCACATCCCACCGGTGAGGAAAAGGAATTACAGCGTCCCACCGCCATGCCTCCCACATCCCACCTTCCGAAGGAACTCAACCGCCATGAGGCAGATTTTAAGCAGACGAACCCACAACGCTCCAGGGACGTTGAGGAAAAGGAGTCATGACAGGAACGGAGGCCCTATGTCCCGCCGCACCCCCCACATCCCACCATTCAAAAGAACTCAACCACCGTTGCGAAACTTTTAACCAAGAACCAGGACACCAACCATGCTCATCTATCATCATCCCATCCAAGTTATATCTGTCTAGTATCGCATTGTCTTTTTAGCAAGCCCTTGGAAGACGGAACCGCAATTGTGCGAGAGAATTCAACCCAAGCATATAGACGGGGCCCCTACATCAGCACCAAAAAAATTCCACTACCAACAGGGAGAACTCCAAAGGGACAAGTGAGGGTCTTCTAGGTGGAGCTCACCCACCTGGGGATTCTTCGCTTGAGATATAACCGAGGAGAAAGTCACCCCTGGCACTGATTTAATGAGACCCGTCACAGTATCACCATCTTTCGATTAGTTTGTCCTTTACATGCGGGACCTGATCTTTGAGACAGGCATATGACTAGTGGAAGGATCAGCCATGTAGCATCACCAACAACATCTGCATTGTTTGGGGTATGACTGAGCTGACCACTCAGACCCCAACACAAGCCCAAACCGTCGTCCCGAACATTCAATTCTGTTCGATTAGTTTGTCCTTTGTACATGCACAACCTGATCTTTGAGACAAGCATATGACTAATGGAAGGATCAGCCAGGTAGCATCACCAACCACATCTGCAATGTTTGAGGTATGACTGAGCAGACCACTCAGACCCCAACACAAGCCCCAACCATCTTCCCAAATCGACAGGATTCCCCTTAATGAGTCATCACCTCCGCATGACGCTCGTGTATCTTGCAGAAACAGTAGATACACATTCTCAAGCCACCCTTATGAACATCATCACCCAAGGCATGACTGAGGAGGAAGGCACCCCAACTTGTCCAATAATGAACCATGGAAATCGTTACCCTGTTGGTGTGAGTCTCTTAGGACACAAATAACTCGCACGTGGCCCCGACAATGCGTTGAGCAAAGCACTCCCACCAATCATTGCCCAAGGCAGCTTGCTATGGTTCGCATGGAATATCGCTGAATGAGAAATTTAGGAGCACGCTCTCGCATCCTGGTGATACCGACAGTTTCGCGCTTGAACCACTACCAAAATTCCACAACGCTCCAGAGAAGGTGAGGAAAAGGCGGTACAGCAAGGGACGACAAAGGAACCCAATCCCACCATGCCTCCCACATCCCAACATCTGCAAGAACTCAACCACACTCAGTGGATTTTAAGCAAAGCCCGACCCGCAACGCTCCATGAAAGGTGAGGAAAAAGGTGGGTACGACAGGACGGGGAAACAACCCAATCCCGCCCATACCCCCCACATCCCACCAGTGAGGGAAAAGGTAGGAACGTCAGGGGATGAGGAGGGAAACCCCCATCCCGCCGTGCCTCCCACATCTCACATTCCGTAGGAACTCAACCGCCATGAGGCAGCTTTTAAGCAGACGAACCAGCAACGCTCAAGAGACGTCGAGGAAAAGGAGTCATGGTAGGTACGGGGGTCCTATGTCCCGCCGCGCCGCCCACATCCCACCATCCACAGGATCCCACAAACCGTGAGGCGGTATTTAAGCACCCAGCCCGCAATGCTCCACAGACGGGGAGGAAAAGGCAGGCACGTCAGGGGACGGGGCAAAAACCCAATCCCGCCGCGCCCCCCACATCCCACCATCCGCAGCAACTCAACCACCCTGAGGCAGCTTTTAAGCAAGCAAAGCCGCACTGCTCTAGAGAAGGCGAGGGAAGGGCAGGAGCGTCGAGGGACGACAAAGGAACACCAACCCACCATGCCTCCCACATCCCACCATCCAAGGAACTCCGCCACCAACAGGTGGCCTTTTAAGCAAGCCCGAACCGCAACGCTCCATGAAAGGTGAGGAAAAAGGCGGGCACGGCATGAGACTGGGCAAAAACCCATTCTTTCCAATGCCCCCCACATCCCACCGGTGAGGAAAAGGAATTACAGCGTCCCACCGCCATGCTTCCCACATCCCACCTTCCGAAGGAACTCAACCGCCGTGAGGCAGATTTTAAGCAGACGAACCCACAACGCTCCAGGGACGTTGAGGAAAAGGAGTCATGACAGGAACAGAGGCCCTATGTCCCGCCGCACCCCCCACATCCCACCATTCAAAAGAACTCAACCACCGTTGCGAAACTTTTAACCAAGAACCAGGACACCAACCATGCTCATCTATCATCATCCCATCCAAGTTATATCTGTCTAGTATCGCATCGTCTTTTTAGCAAGCCCTTGGAACCCGAAACCAAAATTGTGCGAGAGAATTCAACCCAAGCATATAGACGGGGCCCGTACATCAGCACCAACAAAATTCCACTACCAACAGGGAGAACTCCAAAGGGACAAGTGAGGGTCTTCAAGGTGGAGCTCACCCACCTGGGGATTCTTCGCTTGAGGTATAACCGAGGAGAAAGTCAGCCCTGGCACTGATTTAATGAGACCCGTCACAGTATCACCATCTTTCGATTAGTTTGTCCTTTACATGCGGGACCTGATCTTTGAGACAGGCATATGACTAGTGGAAGGATCAACCATGTAGCATCACCAACCACATCTGCAATGTTTGAGGTATGACTGAGCAGACCACTCAGACCCCAACACAAGCCCAAACCGTCGTCCCGAGCATTCAATTCCATTCGATTAGTTTGTCCTTCGTACATGCACAGCCTGATCTTTGAGACAATAATATGACTAATGGAAAGATCAACCGGGTACCATCACCAACCACATCTGCAATGTTTGAGGTATGACTGAGCAGACCACTCAGACCCCAACACAAGCCCGAACCATCTCTTCCCAAATCGACATGTTTCCCCTTAATTAGTCATCACCTCTGCATGACGCTCGTGTATCTTGCAGAAACAGTAGATACACATTCTCAAGCCACCCTTATGAACATCATCACCCAAGGCATGACTGAGGAGGAAGGCACCCCAACTTGTCCAATAATGAACCATGGAAATCGTTACCCTGTTGGTGTGAGTTTCTTAGGACCCAAATAACTCGCACGTGGCCCCGACAATGCGTTGAGCAAAGCACTCCCACCAATCATTGCCCAAGGCAGCTTGCTATGGTTCGCATGGAATATCACTGAATGAGAAATTTAGGAGCACGCTCTCGCATCCTGGTGATACCGACAGTTTCGCGCTTGAACCACTACCAAAATTCCACAACGCTCCAGAGAAGGTGAGGAAAAGGCGGTACAGCAAGGGACGACAAAGGAACCCAATCCCACCATGCCTCCCACATCCCAACATCTGCAAGAACTCAACCACAATCAGTGGATTTTAAGCAAAGCCCGACCCGCAACGCTCCATGAAAGGTGAGGAAAAAGGTGGGTACGACAGGACGGGGAAACAACCCAATCCCACCCATACCCCCCACATCCCACCAGTGAGGAAAAAGGTAGGAACGTCAGGGGATGAGGAGGGAAACCCCCATCCCGCCGTGCCTCCCACATCTCACATTCCGTAGGAACTCAACCGCCATGAGGCAGCTTTTAAGCAGACGAACCAGCAACGCTCAAGAGACGTCGAGGAAAAGGAGTCATGGTAGGTACGGGGGTCCTATGTCCCGCCGCGCCGCCCACATCCCACCATCCACAGGATCCCACAAACCGTGAGGCGGTATTTAAGCACCCAGCCCGCAATGCTCCACAGACGGGGAGGAAAAGGCAGGCACGTCAGGGGACGGGGCAAAAACCCAATCCCGCCGCGCCCCCCACATCCCACCATCCGCAGCAACTCAACCGCCCTGAGGCAGCTTTTAAGCAAGCAGAGCCGCACTGCTCTAGAGAAGGCGAGGGAAGGGCAGGAGCGTCGAGGGACGACAAAGGAACACCAACCCACCATGCCTCCCACATCCCACCATCCAAGGAACTCCGCCACCAACAGGTGGCCTTTTAAGCAAGCCCGAACCGCAACGCTCCATGAAAGGTGAGGAAAAAGGCGGGCACGGCATGAGACTGGGCAAAAACCCATTCTTTCCAATGCCCCCCACATCCCACCGGTGAGGAAAAGGAATTACAGCGTCCCACCGCCATGCCTCCCACATCCCACCTTCCGAAGGAACTCAACCGCCATGAGGCAGATTTTAAGCAGACGAACCCACAACGCTCCAGGGACGTTGAGGAAAAGGAGTCATGACAGGAACGGAGGCCCTATGTCCCGCCGCACCCCCCACATCCCACCATTCAAAAGAACTCAACCACCGTTGCGAAACTTTTAACCAAGAACCAGGACACCAACCATGCTCATCTATCATCATCCCATCCAAGTTATATCTGTCTAGTATCGCATCGTCTTTTTAGCAAGCCCTTGGAACCCGAAACCAAAATTGTGCGAGAGAATTCAACCCAAGCATATAGACGGGGCCCTTACATCAGCACCAACAAAATTCCACTACCAACAGGGAGAACTCCAAAGGGACAAGTGAGGTTCTTCTAGGTGGAGCTCACCCACCTGGGGATTCTTCGCTTGATGTATAACCGAGGAGAAAGTCAGCCGTGTCACTGATTTAATGAGACCCTTCACAGTATCACCATCTTTCGATTAGTTTGTCCTTGTACATGCAGGACCTGATCTTTGAGACACGCATATGACTAGTGGAAGGATCACCCATGTAGCGTCACTAACCACATCTGCAATGTTTGAGGTATGACTGAGCAGACCACTCAGACCCCAACACAAGCCTAAACCGTCGTCCCGAGCATTCAATTCCATTCGATTAGTTTGTCCTTTGTACATGCACGACCTGATCTTTGATACAAGCATATGACTAATGGAAGGATCAGCCAGGTAGCATCACCAACCACATCTGCAATGTTTGAGGTATGACTGAGCAAACCACTCAGACCCCAACACAAGCCCAAACCATCTTCCCAAATCGACATGTTTCCCCTTAATTAGTCATCACCTCTGTATGACGCTCGTGTATCTTGCAAAAACAATAGATACACATTCTTCGCTTGATGTATAACCGAGGAGAACGTCAAACTTGTCACTGATTTAATGAGACCCTTCACAGTATCACCATCTTTCGGTTAGTTTGTCCCTGTACATGCACAGACTGATCTTTGAGACAAGCATATGACTAGTGTTCTCATCGGATATCCAACCAAGCCAAACCGTGTTCCATCATTCACATGGAAACATGTACAAGGACCAAATGAAAGCGAGGAGAAATTAAACCCCCACTTACGGATGAGGGTGCCAACGAGACCAACGTTCCCTTCCCAAAAAAGGGAGACCGCAGTATCTTGACAACCATCCACCACTCCCACACAATCGCGTAAGCACAACCATCAACCCACACAACTGACCGTCACGCCTCGAGGGAAGCAACCCGAGAGGCATCACAATGCAGCACATGAAGGCAGGGAAAGCCCGCTATGCATGACACAAGGGAAGGATTGATATACCCAACCCCCTAGCGCCAACGAGACCAACGTTCCATTCCCAAAAAAGGGAGACCGCAGTATCTTGACAACCATCCACCACTTCCACACAATCGCATAAGGGCAACCATCAACCCACACAACTGATCATGCACAACCTGATCTTTGAGACAAGCATATGACTAGTAGAAGGATCAGCCATGTAGCATCACCAACAACATCTGCATTGTTTGAGGTATGACTGAGCTCACCACTCAGACCCCAACACAAGCCCAAACCATCATCCCGAACATTCAATTCCGTTCCATTAGTTTGTCCTTTGTACATGCACAACCTGATCTTTGGGACAAGCATATGACTAATGGAAGGATCAGCCAGGTTGCATCACCAACCACATCTGCAATGTTTGAGGTATGACTGAGCAGACCACTCAGACCCCAACACAAGCCCAAACCGTCTTTCCAAATCGACAGGAACCCAATTAATGAGTCATCACCTCTGCATGATGCTCAATACCGCAATTGTGCGAGAGAATTCAACCCAAGCATATAAACAGGGCCCGTATATCATAACTGACAAAATTCCACTACCAACAGGGAGAACTCCGAAGGGACAAGTGAGGGTCTTCTAGGTGGAGCTCACCCACCTGGGGATTCTTCTCTTGATGTATAACTGAGGAGAAAGTCAGCCCTGGCACTAATTTAATGAGACCCATCACAGTATCACCATCTTTCGATTAGTTTGTCTTTGTACATGCGGGACCTGATCTTTGAGTCAAGCATATGACTAGTTGAAGGATCAGCCATGTAGCATCACCAACAACATCTGCATTGTTTGAGGTATGACTGAGCTAACCACTCAGACCCCAACACAAGCCCAAACCGTCGTCCCGAACATTCAATTCCATTCGATTAGTTTTTCCTTTGTACATGCACCACCTGATCTTTGGGACAAGCATATGACTAATGGAAGGATCAGCCAGGTAGCATCACCAACCACATCTGCAATGTTTGAGGTATGACTGAGCAAACCACTCAGACCCCAACACAAGCCCAAACCATCTTCCCAAATCGACAGGATTCCCCTTAATGAGTCATCACCTCTGCGTGACGACGCTCGTGTATCTTGTCGAAACAATAGATACACATTCTTCGCTTGATGTATAACCGAGGAGAACGTCAAACTTGTCACTGATTTAATGAGACCCTTCACAATATCACCATCTTTCGGTTAGTTTGTCCCTGTACATGCACAGACTGATCTTTGAGACAAGCATTTGACTAGTGTTCTCAACGGATATCCAACCAAGCCAAACCGTGTTCCATCATTCACATGGAAACATGCACAAGGACCAAATGAAAGCGAGGAGAAATTAATCCCCCACTTACGGATGAGGGTGCCAACGAGACCAACGTTCCCTTCCCAAAAAAGGGAGACCGCAGTATCTTGACAACCATCCACCACTCCCACACAATCGCGTAAGCACAACCATCAACCCACACAACTGACCGTGACGCCTCAAGGGAAGCAACCCGAGAGGCATCACAATGCAGCACATGAAGGCAGGGAAAGCCCGCTATGCATGACACAAGGGAAGGATTTATATACCCAACCCCCTAGAGCCAAGGAGACCAACGTTCCCTTCCCAAAAAAGGGAGACCGCAGTATCTTGACAACCATCCACCACTCCCACACAATCGCGTAAGCACAACCATCAACCCACACAACTGACTGTGACACCTCGAGGGAAGCAACCCGAGAGACATCACAATGCAGCACATGAAGGCAGGGAAAGCCCGCTATGCATGACACAAGGGAAGGATTTATATACCCAACCCCCTAGAGCCAAGGAGACCAACGTTCCCTTCCCAAAAAAGGGAGACCGCAGTATCTTGACAACCATCCACCACTCCCACACAATCGCGTAAGCACAACCATCAACCCACACAACTGACCGTGACGCCTCAAGGGAAGCAACCCCAGAGGCATCACAATGCAGCACATGAAGGCAGGGAAAGCCCGCTATGCATGACACAAGGGAAGGATTTATATACCCAACCCCCTAGAGCCAAGGAGACCAACGTTCCCTTCCCAAAAAAGGGAGACCGCAGTATCTTGACAACCATCCACCACTCCCACACAATCGCGTAAGCACAACCATCAACCCACACAACTGACTGTGACGCCTCGAGGGAAGCAACCCAAGAGACATCACAATGCAGCACATGAAGGCAGGGAAAGCCCGCTATGCATGACACAAGGGAAGGATTTATATACCCAACCCCCTAGAGCCAACGAGACCAACGTTCCCTTCCCAAAAAAGGGAGACCGCAGTATCTTGACAGCCATCCACCACTCCCACACAATCGCGTAAGCACAACCATCAACCCACACAACTGACCGTGACGCCTCGAGGGAAGCAACCCGAGAGGCATCACAATGCAGCACATGAAGGCAGGGAAAGCCCGCTATGCATGACACAAGGGAAGGATTGATATACCCAACCCCCTAGAGCCAACGAGACCAACGTTCCCTTCCCAAAAAAGGGAGACCGCAGTATCTTGACAACCATCCACCACTCCCACACAATCGCGTAAGCACAACCATCAACCCACACAACTGACCGTGACGCCTCGAGGGAAGCAACCCGAGAGGCATCACAATGCAGCACATGAAGGCAGGGAAAGCCCGCTATGCATGACACAAGGGAAGGATTGATATACCCAACCCCCTAGAGCCAACGAGACCAACGTTCCCTTCCCAAAAAAGGGAGACCGCGGTATCTTGACAACCATCCACCACTCCCACACAATCGCATAAGCACAACCATCAACCCACACAACTGATCATGCAGGACCTGATCTTTGAGACAAGCATATGACTAGTGGAAGGATCAGACATGTAGAATCACCAACAACATCTGCATTGTTTGAGGTATGACTGAGCTCACCACTCAGACCCCAACACAAGCCCAAACCGTCGTCCCGAACATTCAATTCCGTTCGATTAGTTTGTCCATTGTACATGCACAACCTGATCTTTGAGACAAGCATATGACTAATGGAAGGATCAACAAGGTTGCATCACCAACCAAATCTGCAATGTTTGAGGTATGACCCCACCTCAACGTCCTTCCCTTCAAGGCACGCCGCATGCACCAAGACGGGCCTCGAGGCCCCTTCAAATCGTCTCACTCGGATGCCATTGTCTGGAAACGACTATCAGCCCGCAAGATCACACATGCGACAAACCCCATCTCGTTGTCATCGTTTTTAGGGCGCACTACCTCGGGAAAGACAAGCCCCAAGCACGGGACGAATCATCGAGAATTCATGGCATTGCGTCCATGCCATTTTCCATGTCACTGGGCATGTCATCGGGTGGCTCTAGGCACGCAGGACAAGACCCACGCCCAGGGGGGGTCGCCGACCACTCCCCCCCCTAAAGAGACATTTATGCATTTCCAGCTATTCCACCAGGAAACATCAACAGTGACGAGGAGACATACTGATGGGTTTAGACCACCCTAAGGGCACCGCAGTGCATGAAAGACAACACGGGTTGCCCTAAAAGAGCTATGAAACCATAGGAAGGGCCACCGACGTGACCCCTTAGGCACATGAAGGCCGCCGACACGTCATGGCATCCGTCCCGCGTCTCGTCCATCACCGCAGAGAAGACACGCCCCATGTCCAGAGCGGGTCCTCACGCATGAAAGGAATTATCTTGAGGCGGTCATTGTCATTACATACCGTACCCAACAACATATGACAAACCCCACCACGTCGTCCTTCCTTGCAAGGCACACCGCATCCTCCAAGGCAAGCCCCGATGCCCCTTCAAATCGTCCCACTCGGGTGGCGTTGTCTCCACGTGATTGTCAGTACCTCGGACCTGACACGCGACGCACCCCGGCTCATTGTCATCACTTTTATGGCGCATTACCTCAGACAAGACAAGCCCCAAGCACCGTATGAATCCTCAAGCTTTCATGGATTTGTCTGGAGGCCATTTTTCCATGTCCGTGGGCATGTCACTAGGTGGCTCTGGGCACGCAGGACAAGACCCACGCCCAGGGGGGGTCGCCGACCACTCCCCCCCTAAAGAGACATTTATGCCTTTCCAGCTGTCCCACCAGGAAACATCAGCACTGACGAGGAGACATACTGGAGGGTTTAGACAACCCTGTGGGCACCACAGCGCATGAAAGTCAACACGTGTTGCCCTAAAAGATATATGAAACCGTAGGAACAGCCACCGATGTGACCCCTTAGGCAAATGAAGGCCGCCGACACGTAGTAGCATTCATCCCGGGTAGCGTCCAACACCGCCGAGAAGACAGGCCCCATGTCCAGAGAGGGTCCTCACGCATGAAATGAATTCTCTTTAGGTGGTCATTGTCATTACATACGGGACACGACAACAGATGACAAACCCCACCGCAACGTCCTTCCTTTCAAGGCACGCCACACGCACCAAGACGGGCCTCGAGGCCCCTTCAAATCGTCTCACTCGGATGCCATTGTCTAGACACGACTGTCAGTCCGCAGGATCACACATGCGACAAACCCCATCTCATTGTCATCGTTTTTAGGGCGCACTACCTCGGGCAAGACAAGCCCCAAGCACGAGACGAATCATCAGGAATTCGTGGCACTGCGTCGATGCCATTTTCCATGTCACTCGGCATGTCATTGGGTGGCTCTAGGCACGCAGGACAAGACCCACGCCCAGGGGGGGTCGCCGACCACTCCCCCCCTAAAGAGACATTTATGCATTTCCAGCTATACCACCAGGAAACATCAACAGTGACGAGGAGACATACTGATGGGTTTAGACCACCCTAAGGGCACTGCAGTGCATGAAAGACAACACGGGTTGCCCTAAAAGAGCTATGAAACCATAGGAAGGGCCACCGACGTGACCCCTTAGGCACATGAAGGCCGCCGACACGTCATGGCATCCGCCCCGCGTCTCGTCCATCACCGCAGAGAAGACACGCCCCATGTCCAGAGCTGGTCCTCACGCCTCAAAGGAATTATCTTTAGGCGGTCATTGTCAATACATACCGTACCCAACAACATATGACAAACCCCACCACGTCGTCCTTCCTTGCAAGGCACACCGCATCCACCAAGGCAAGACCCGAGGTCCCTTCAAATCGTCCCACTCGGATGGCGTTGTCTCCACGTGATTGTCAGTACGTCGGACCTGACACGCGACGCACCCCGGCTCATTGTCATCACTTTTATGACGCATTACCTCAGACAAGACAAGCCCCAAGCACCGTACGAATAATCAAGCTTTCATGGATTTGTCTGGAGGTCGTTTTTCCATGTTCGTGGGCATGTCACTGGGTGGCTCTGGGCACGCAGGACAAGACCCACGCCCAGGGGGGGTCGCCGACCACTCCCCCCCTAAAGAGACATTTATGCATTTCCAGCTGTCCCACCAGGAAACATCAGCACTGACGAGGACACATACTGATGGGTTCAGACAACCCAATGGGCACCACAACGCATGAAAGACAGCACGTGTTGCCCTTAAAGAGCTACGAATCCATACGAACAGCCACCAAAGTGACCCCTTAGGCACACGAAGGCCGCCGACACGTCATGGCATCCGTCCCGGGTATCATCCAACACCGCCGAGAAGACAGGACCCATGTCCAGAGCGGGTCCCCGCGCATGAAATGAATTATCTTTAGGCGGTCATTGTCTTTACATTCCGAACACAACAACATGTGACAAACCCCACCTCGACGTCCTTCCTTTCAAGAAACGCCGCATGCACCAAGACGGGCCCCGAGACCCCTTCAAATCGTCTCACTCGGATGCCATTGTCTGAACGCGACTGTCAGTCCGCAGGATCTCGAAGGCGACAAACACCATCCCATTGTCATCGTTTTTATGGCGCACTACCTCGGGCAAGACAAGCCCCAAGCACGGGACGAATCATCAGGCATTCATGGCATTACGTCGATGTCATTTTGCATGTCAATGGGCATCACATTGGGTGGCTCTAGGCACGCAAGACAAGACCCACGCCCGGGGGGGTCGCCGACCACTCCCCCCCTAAAGAGACATTTATGCATTTCCAGCTATTCCACCAGGAAACATCAACACCGACGAGGAGACATACTGATGGGTTTAGACCACCCTGAGGGCAGGGCAGCGCATGAAAGGCAACACGTGTTGCCCTAAAAGAGCTATGAAACCATAGGAAGGGCCACCGACGTGACCCCTTAGGCACATGAAGGCCGCCGACACGTCATGGCATCCGTCCCACGTATCGTCCATCACCACAGCGAAGACACGCCCCATGTCCAGAGCGGGTCCCCACGCATGAAAGGAATTCTCTTTAGGCGGTCATTGTCATTACATACCGGACCCAACAACATATGACAAACCCCACCTCATTGTCCTTCCATTCAAGGCACACCGCATCCACCAAGGCAAGCCCTGAGGCCCCTTCAAATCCTCTCACCCGGATGGCGTTGTCTCCACCTGATTGTCAGTACGGAGGACCTGACACGCGACGAAACCCGGCTCATTGTCATCACTTTTATGGCGCACTACCTCGAACAAGACAAGCCCCAAGCACCGGACGAATCATCAAGCTGTCTTTGCTTTGTCCGGAGGCTGTTTTTCCATGTCCGTGGGCATGTCACTGGGTGGCTCTGGGCACGCAGGACAAGACCCACGCCCAGGGGGGGTCGCCGACCACTCCCCCCCTAAAGAGACATTTATGCATTTCCAGCTGTCCCACCAGGAAACATCAGCACTGACGAGGAGACATACTGATGGGTTTAGACAACCCTGTGGGCACCACAGCGCATGAAAGACAACACGTGTTGCCCTAAAAGAGATATGAAACCATAGGAACAGCCACTGATGTGACCCCTTAGGCACATCAAGGCCGCCGACACGTAGTAGCATTCGTCGCGGGTAGCATCCAACGCCGCCGAGAAGACAGGCCCCATGTCCAGAGCGGGTCCTCGCGCATGAAATGAATTCTCTTTAGGTGGTCATTGTCATTACATACGGGACACGACAACATATGAAAAACCCCACCTCGACGTCCTTCCTTTCAAGGCACGCCGCATGCACCAAGACGGGCCCTGAGGCCCCTTCAAATCGTCTCACTCGGATGCCATTGTCTGGACGCGACTGTCAGTCCGCAGGATCGCACATGCGACAAACCCCGTCTCATTGCCATCGTTTTTAGGGCGCACTACCTCGGGCAAGACAAGCCCCAAGCACGGGACGAATCATCAGGAATTCATGGCATTGCGTCGATGCCATTTTCCATGTCACTGGGCATGTCTGTGGGTGGCTCTCGGCACGCAGGACAAGACCCACGCCCAGGGGGGGTCGCCGACCACTCCCCCCCTAAAGAGACATTTATGCATTTCCAGCTATTCCACCAGGAAACATCAACACTGACGAGGAGACATACTGAGTGGTTTAGACCACCCAGAGGGAACCGCAGCGCATGAAAGGCAACACGTGTTGCCCTAAAAGGGCTATGAAACCATAGGAAGGGACACCGACGTGGCCCCTTAGGCACATGAAGGCCGCCGACACGTCATGGCATCCGTCCCGCGTATCGTCCAACACCGCCGAGGAGACAGGACCCATGTCCAGAGCGGGTCCTCACGCATGAAATGAATTCTCTTTAGGTGGTCATTGTCTTTACATACCGGACACAACAACATATGACAAACCCCACCTCAACGTCCTTCCTTTCAAGGCACGCCGCACGCACCAAGACGGGCCCCGAGGCCCCTTCAAATCGCCTCACTAGGATTCCATTGTCTGGACGCGATTGTCAGTCCGTAGGATCTCACAGGCGACAAACCCCACCCATCTCATTGTCATCGGTTTTATGGCGCACCACCTCGGGCAAGACAAGACCCTAGCACGGGAAGAATCATCAGGAATTCAGGGCATTGCGTCGATGCCATTTTCCATGTCACTGGGCATGTCATTGGGTGGCTCTAGGCACGCAGGACAAGACCCACGCCCAGGGGGGTCGCCGACCACTCCCCCCCTAAAGAGACATTTATGCATTTCCAGCTATCCCACCAGGAAACATCAACACTGACGAGGAGACATACTGATGGGTTTAGACCACCCTGAGGGCACCACAGCGCATGAAAGACAACACGTGTTGCCCTAAAAGAGCTATGAAACCATAGGAAGGGCCACCGACGTGACCCCTTATGCACATGAAGGCCACCGACAAGTCATGGCATCCATCCCGCGTATCGTCGATCACCGCCGAGAAGACACGCCCCATGTCCAGAGCGGGTCCTCACTCATGAAAAGAATTCTCTTTAGGTGGTAATTGTAATTACATACAGGACCCAACAACATATGAAAAACCCCACCTCGACGTCCTTCCTTTCAAGGCACGTCGCATCCACCAAGACATGCCCCGAGGCCACTTCAAATCGTCTCACTCGGATGGCTTTGTCTCCACGCGATTGTCAGTTCGTCGGACCTGACACGCGACGAACCCCGTCTCATTGTCATCGCTTTTATGGGGCACTACCGCGGGCAAGACAAGCCCCAAGCACAGGAGGAATCATCTAGAGGCCATTTTTCCATGTCTGTGGGCATGTCACTGGGTGGCTCTGGGCACGCAGGACAAGACCCACGCCCAGGGGGGGTCGCCGACCACTCCCCCCCTAAAGAGACATTTCTGCATTTCCAGCTCTCCCACCAGGAAACATCAGCACTGACGAGGAGACATACTGAGTGGTTCAGACCACCCAGAGGGAACCGCAGCGCATGAAAGACAACACGTGTTGCCCTAAAAGAGCTATGAAACCATAGGAACGGCAACCGACGTGACCCCTTAGGCACGTGAAGGCCGCCGACACGTCATGGCATCCTTCCCGCGTATCGTCGACCACCGCCGAGAAGACAGACCCCATGTCCAGAGCGGGTCCTCACGCATGAAATGAATTCTCTTTAGGTGGTCGGTGTCGTTACATACCGAACCCAACAACATATGACAAACCCCAGCTCGGCGTCCTTCCTTTCAAGGCACCCCGCATCCACCAAGACAAGCCTCGAGGCCCCTTCAAATCGTCTCACTCGGATGGCATTGTCTCCACGCGATTGTCGGTACGTAGGA
>CAUJRU010000996.1:32500-55000 GCA_963277665.1 Viscum album
GAGACAAGAATGAATCATCATCGACGGGGTCTCAGCATTCATTCCTTCCTTTACCCAGCACCGATGAGAATAGCCAAACCGATCACTTCCCACGAATCCACAGGATCCCGGTTAATGAGTCATCACCTCCGCATGACGCTCGTGTATCTTGCAGAAACAGTAGATACACATTCTCAAGCCGCCCTTATGAACATCATCACCCAAGGCATGACTGAGGAGGAAGGCACCCCAACTTGTCCAATAATGAACCATGGCAACCGTTTGCCTGGTGGTGTGAGTTTCTCAGGACCCAAATAACTCACAGGTGGCCCCGACAATGCGTTGGGCAAAGCACTCCCGCAAATCACTGCCCAAGGAAGCTTGCTACGGTTCGCATGGAATATCACTGAATGGGAAATTTAGGAGCACGGTCTCTCATCCTGGTGATACCGACAGTTTCGCGCTTGAACCACTACCAAAATCCCACAACGCTCCAGAGAAGGTGAGGAAAAGGCAGGTACAGCAAAGGACGACAAAGGAACCCAATCCCACCATGCCTCCCACATCCCAACATCTGCAAGAACTCAACCACACTCGGTGGCTTTTAAGCATAGCCCGACCCGCAACGCTCCATGAAAGGTGAGGAAAAAGGTGGGTACGACAGGACGGGGAAACAACCCAATCCCGCCCATACCCCCCACATCCCACCAGTGAGGAAAAAGGTAGGAACGTCAGGGGATGAGGAGGGAAACCCCCATCCCGCCGTGCCTCCCACATCTCACATTCCGTAGGAACTCAACCGCCATGAGGCAGCTTTTAAGCAGACGAACCAGCAACGCTCAAGAGACGTCGAGGAAAAGGAGTCATGGTAGGTACGGGGGTCCTATGTCCCGCCGCGCCGCCCACATCCCACCATCCACAGGATCCCACAAACCGTGAGGCGGTATTTAAGCACCCAGCCCGCAATGCTCCACAGACGGGGAGGAAAAGGCAGGCACGTCAGGGGACGGGGCAAAAACCCAATCCCGCCGCGCCTCCCACATCCCACCATCCGCAGCAACTCAACCACCCTGAGGCGGCTTTTAAGCAAGCCAAGCCGCACTGCTCTAGAGAAGGCGAGGGAAGGGCAGGAGCGTCGAGGGACGACAAAGGAACACCAACCCACCATGCCTCCCACATCCCACCATCCAAGGAACTCCGCCACCGACAGGTGGCCTTTTAAGCAAGCCCGAACCGCAACGCTCCATGAAAGGTGAGGAAAAAGGCGGGCACGGCATGAGACTGGGCAAAAACCCATTCTTTCCAATGCCCCCCACATCCCACCGGTGAGGAAAAGGAATTACAGCGTCCCACCGCCATGCCTCCCACATCCCACCTTCCGAAGGAACTCAACCGCCATGAGGCAGATTTTAAGCAGACGAACCCACAACGCTCCAGGGACGTTGAGGAAAAGGAGTCATGACAGGAACGGAGGCCCTATGTCCCGCCGCACCCCCCACATCCCACCATTCAAAAGAACTCAACCACCATTGAGAAACTTTTAACCAAGAACCAGGACACCAACCATGCTCATCTATCATCATCCCATCCAAGTTATATCTGTCTAGTATCGCATCGTCTTTTTAGCAAGCCCTTGGAAGACGGAACCGCAATTGTGCGAGAGAATTCAACCCAAGCATATAGACGGGGACCCTACATCAGCACCAAAAAAATTCCACTACCAACAGGGAGAACTCCAAAGGGACAAGTGAGGGTCTTCTAGGTGGAGCTCACCCACCTGGGGATTCTTCGCTTGAGATATAACCGAGGAGAAAGTCACCCCTGGAACTGATTTAATGAGACCCGTCACAGTATCACCATCTTTCGATTAGTTTGTCCTTTACATGCGGGACCTGATCTTTGAGACAGGCATATGACTAGTGGAAGGATCAGCCATGTAGCATCACCAACAACATCTGCATTGTTTGGGGTATGACTGAGCTGACCACTCAGACCCCAACACAAGCCCAAACCGTCGTCCCGAACATTCAATTCTGTTCGATTAGTTTGTCCTTTGTACATGCACAACCTGATCTTTGAGACAAGCATATGACTAATGGAAGGATCAGCCAGGTAGCATCACCAACCACATCTGCAATGTTTGAGGTATGACTGAGCAGACCACTCAGACCCCAACACAAGCCCCAACCATCTTCCCAAATCGACAGGATTCCCCTTAATGAGTCATCACCTCCGCATGACGCTCGTGTATCTTGCAGAAACAGTAGATACACATTCTCAAGCCACCCTTATGAACATCATCACCCAAGGCATGACTGAGGAGGAAGGCACCCCAACTTGTCCAATAATGAACCATGGAAATCGTCACCCTGTTGGTGTGAGTTTCTTAGGACCCAAATAACTCGCACGTGGCCCCGACAATGCGTTGAGCAAAGCACTCCCACCAATCATTGCCCAAGGCAGCTTGCTATGGTTCGCATGAAATATCGCTGAATGAGAAATTTAGGAGCACGCTCTTGCATCCTGGTGATACCGACAGTTTCGCGCTTGAACCACTACCAAAATTCCACAACGCTCTAGAGAAGGTGAGGAAAAGGCGGTACAGCAAGGGACGACAAAGGAACCCAATCCCACCATGCCTCCCACATCCCAACATCTGCAAGAACTCAACCACACTCGGTGGCTTTTAAGCATAGCCCGACCCGCAACGCTCCATGAAAGGTGAGGAAAAAGGTGGGTACGACAGGACGGGGAAACAACCCAATCCCGCCCATACCCCCCACATCCCACCAGTGAGGAAAAAGGTAGGAACGTCAGGGGATGAGGAGGGAAACCCCCATCCCGCCGTGCCTCCCACATCTCACATTCCGTAGGAACTCAACCGCCATGAGGCAGCTTTTAAGCAGACGAACCAGCAACGCTCAAGAGACGTCAAGGAAAAGGAGTCAGGGTAGGTACGGGGGTCCTATGTCCCGCCGCGCCGCCCACATCCCACCATCCACAGGATCCCACAAACCGTGAGGCGGTATTTAAGCACCCAGCCCGCAATGCTCCACAGACGGGGAGGAAAAGGCAGGCACGTCAGGGGACGGGGCAAAAACCCAATCCCGCCGCGCCTCCCACATCCCACCATCCGCAACAACTCAACCACCCTGAGGCGGCTTTTAAGCAAGCCAAGCCGCACTGCTCTAGAGAAGGCGAGGGAAGGGCAGGAGCGTCGAGGGACGACAAAGGAACACCAACCCACCATGCCTCCCACATCCCACCATCCAAGGAACTCCGCCACCGACAGGTGGCCTTTTAAGCAAGCCCGAACCGCAACGCTCCATGAAAGGTGAGGAAAAAGGCGGGCACGGCATGAGACTGGGCAAAAACCCATTCTTTCCAATGCCCCCCACATCCCACCGGTGAGGAAAAGGAATTACAGCGTCCCACCGCCATGCCTCCCACATCCCACCTTCCGAAGGAACTCAACCGCCATGAGGCAGATTTTAAGCAGACGAACCCACAACGCTCCAGGGACGTTGAGGAAAAGGAGTCATGACAGGAACGGAGGCCCTATGTCCCGCCGCACCCCCCACATCCCACCATTCAAAAGAACTCAACCACCGTTGCGAAACTTTTAACCAAGAACCAGGACACCAACCATGCTCATCTATCATCATCCCATCCAAGTTATATCTGTCTAGTATCGCATTGTCTTTTTAGCAAGCCCTTGGAAGACGGAACCGCAATTGTGCGAGAGAATTCAACCCAAGCATATAGACGGGGCCCCTACATCAGCACCAAAAAAATTCCACTACCAACAGGGAGAACTCCAAAGGGACAAGTGAGGGTCTTCTAGGTGGAGCTCACCCACCTGGGGATTCTTCGCTTGAGATATAACCGAGGAGAAAGTCACCCCTGGCACTGATTTAATGAGACCCGTCACAGTATCACCATCTTTCGATTAGTTTGTCCTTTACATGCGGGACCTGATCTTTGAGACAGGCATATGACTAGTGGAAGGATCAGCCATGTAGCATCACCAACAACATCTGCATTGTTTGGGGTATGACTGAGCTGACCACTCAGACCCCAACACAAGCCCAAACCGTCGTCCCGAACATTCAATTCTGTTCGATTAGTTTGTCCTTTGTACATGCACAACCTGATCTTTGAGACAAGCATATGACTAATGGAAGGATCAGCCAGGTAGCATCACCAACCACATCTGCAATGTTTGAGGTATGACTGAGCAGACCACTCAGACCCCAACACAAGCCCCAACCATCTTCCCAAATCGACAGGATTCCCCTTAATGAGTCATCACCTCCGCATGACGCTCGTGTATCTTGCAGAAACAGTAGATACACATTCTCAAGCCACCCTTATGAACATCATCACCCAAGGCATGACTGAGGAGGAAGGCACCCCAACTTGTCCAATAATGAACCATGGAAATCGTTACCCTGTTGGTGTGAGTCTCTTAGGACACAAATAACTCGCACGTGGCCCCGACAATGCGTTGAGCAAAGCACTCCCACCAATCATTGCCCAAGGCAGCTTGCTATGGTTCGCATGGAATATCGCTGAATGAGAAATTTAGGAGCACGCTCTCGCATCCTGGTGATACCGACAGTTTCGCGCTTGAACCACTACCAAAATTCCACAACGCTCCAGAGAAGGTGAGGAAAAGGCGGTACAGCAAGGGACGACAAAGGAACCCAATCCCACCATGCCTCCCACATCCCAACATCTGCAAGAACTCAACCACACTCAGTGGATTTTAAGCAAAGCCCGACCCGCAACGCTCCATGAAAGGTGAGGAAAAAGGTGGGTACGACAGGACGGGGAAACAACCCAATCCCGCCCATACCCCCCACATCCCACCAGTGAGGGAAAAGGTAGGAACGTCAGGGGATGAGGAGGGAAACCCCCATCCCGCCGTGCCTCCCACATCTCACATTCCGTAGGAACTCAACCGCCATGAGGCAGCTTTTAAGCAGACGAACCAGCAACGCTCAAGAGACGTCGAGGAAAAGGAGTCATGGTAGGTACGGGGGTCCTATGTCCCGCCGCGCCGCCCACATCCCACCATCCACAGGATCCCACAAACCGTGAGGCGGTATTTAAGCACCCAGCCCGCAATGCTCCACAGACGGGGAGGAAAAGGCAGGCACGTCAGGGGACGGGGCAAAAACCCAATCCCGCCGCGCCCCCCACATCCCACCATCCGCAGCAACTCAACCACCCTGAGGCAGCTTTTAAGCAAGCAAAGCCGCACTCCTCTAGAGAAGGCGAGGGAAGGGCAGGAGCGTCGAGGGACGACAAAGGAACACCAACCCACCATGCCTCCCACATCCCACCATCCAAGGAACTCCGCCACCAACAGGTGGCCTTTTAAGCAAGCCCGAACCGCAACGCTCCATGAAAGGTGAGGAAAAAGGCGGGCACGGCATGAGACTGGGCAAAAACCCATTCTTTCCAATGCCCCCCACATCCCACCGGTGAGGAAAAGGAATTACAGCGTCCCACCGCCATGCTTCCCACATCCCACCTTCCGAAGGAACTCAACCGCCGTGAGGCAGATTTTAAGCAGACGAACCCACAACGCTCCAGGGACGTTGAGGAAAAGGAGTCATGACAGGAACAGAGGCCCTATGTCCCGCCGCACCCCCCACATCCCACCATTCAAAAGAACTCAACCACCGTTGCGAAACTTTTAACCAAGAACCAGGACACCAACCATGCTCATCTATCATCATCCCATCCAAGTTATATCTGTCTAGTATCGCATCGTCTTTTTAGCAAGCCCTTGGAACCCGAAACCAAAATTGTGCGAGAGAATTCAACCCAAGCATATAGACGGGGCCCGTACATCAGCACCAACAAAATTCCACTACCAACAGGGAGAACTCCAAAGGGACAAGTGAGGGTCTTCAAGGTGGAGCTCACCCACCTGGGGATTCTTCACTTGAGGTATAACCGAGGAGAAAGTCAGCCCTGGCACTGATTTAATGAGACCCGTCACAGTATCACCATCTTTCGATTAGTTTGTCCTTTACATGCGGGACCTGATCTTTGAGACAGGCATATGACTAGTGGAAGGATCAACCATGTAGCATCACCAACCACATCTGCAATGTTTGAGGTATGACTGAGCAGACCACTCAGACCCCAACACAAGCCCAAACCGTCGTCCCGAGCATTCAATTCCATTCGATTAGTTTGTCCTTCGTACATGCACAGCCTGATCTTTGAGACAATAATATGACTAATGGAAAGATCAACCGGGTACCATCACCAACCACATCTGCAATGTTTGAGGTATGACTGAGCAGACCACTCAGACCCCAACACAAGCCCGAACCATCTCTTCCCAAATCGACATGTTTCCCCTTAATTAGTCATCACCTCTGCATGACGCTCGTGTATCTTGCAGAAACAGTAGATACACATTCTCAAGCCACCCTTATGAACATCATCACCCAAGGCATGACTGAGGAGGAAGGCACCCCAACTTGTCCAATAATGAACCATGGAAATCGTTACCCTGTTGGTGTGAGTTTCTTAGGACCCAAATAACTCGCACGTGGCCCCGACAATGCGTTGAGCAAAGCACTCCCACCAATCATTGCCCAAGGCAGCTTGCTATGGTTCGCATGGAATATCACTGAATGAGAAATTTAGGAGCACGCTCTCGCATCCTGGTGATACCGACAGTTTCGCGCTTGAACCACTACCAAAATTCCACAACGCTCCAGAGAAGGTGAGGAAAAGGCGGTACAGCAAGGGACGACAAAGGAACCCAATCCCACCATGCCTCCCACATCCCAACATCTGCAAGAACTCAACCACAATCAGTGGATTTTAAGCAAAGCCCGACCCGCAACGCTCCATGAAAGGTGAGGAAAAAGGTGGGTACGACAGGACGGGGAAACAACCCAATCCCACCCATACCCCCCACATCCCACCAGTGAGGAAAAAGGTAGGAACGTCAGGGGATGAGGAGGGAAACCCCCATCTCGCCGTGCCTCCCACATCTCACATTCCGTAGGAACTCAACCGCCATGAGGCAGCTTTTAAGCAGACGAACCAGCAACGCTCAAGAGACGTCGAGGAAAAGGAGTCATGGTAGGTACGGGGGTCCTATGTCCCGCCGCGCCGCCCACATCCCACCATCCACAGGATCCCACAAACCGTGAGGCGGTATTTAAGCACCCAGCCCGCAATGCTCCACAGACGGGGAGGAAAAGGCAGGCACGTCAGGGGACGGGGCAAAAACCCAATCCCGCCGCGCCCCCCACATCCCACCATCCGCAGCAACTCAACCGCCCTGAGGCAGCTTTTAAGCAAGCAGAGCCGCACTGCTCTAGAGAAGGCGAGGGAAGGGCAGGAGCGTCGAGGGACGACAAAGGAACACCAACCCACCATGCCTCCCACATCCCACCATCCAAGGAACTCCGCCACCAACAGGTGGCCTTTTAAGCAAGCCCGAACCGCAACGCTCCATGAAAGGTGAGGAAAAAGGCGGGCACGGCATGAGACTGGGCAAAAACCCATTCTTTCCAATGCCCCCCACATCCCACCGGTGAGGAAAAGGAATTACAGCGTCCCACCGCCATGCCTCCCACATCCCACCTTCCGAAGGAACTCAACCGCCATGAGGCAGATTTTAAGCAGACGAACCCACAACGCTCCAGGGACGTTGAGGAAAAGGAGTCATGACAGGAACGGAGGCCCTATGTCCCGCCGCACCCCCCACATCCCACCATTCAAAAGAACTCAACCACCATTGCGAAACTTTTAACCAAGAACCAGGACACCAACCATGCTCATCTATCATCATCCCATCCAAGTTATATCTGTCTAGTATCGCATCGTCTTTTTAGCAAGCCCTTGGAACCCGAAACCAAAATTGTGCGAGAGAATTCAACCCAAGCATATAGACGGGGCCCTTACATCAGCACCAACAAAATTCCACTACCAACAGGGAGAACTCCAAAGGGACAAGTGAGGTTCTTCTAGGTGGAGCTCACCCACCTGGGGATTCTTCGCTTGATGTATAACCGAGGAGAAAGTCAGCCGTGTCACTGATTTAATGAGACCCTTCACAGTATCACCATCTTTCGATTAGTTTGTCCTTGTACATGCAGGACCTGATCTTTGAGACACGCATATGACTAGTGGAAGGATCACCCATGTAGCGTCACTAACCACATCTGCAATGTTTGAGGTATGACTGAGCAGACCACTCAGACCCCAACACAAGCCTAAACCGTCGTCCCGAGCATTCAATTCCATTCGATTAGTTTGTCCTTTGTACATGCACGACCTGATCTTTGATACAAGCATATGACTAATGGAAGGATCAGCCAGGTAGCATCACCAACCACATCTGCAATGTTTGAGGTATGACTGAGCAAACCACTCAGACCCCAACACAAGCCCAAACCATCTTCCCAAATCGACATGTTTCCCCTTAATTAGTCATCACCTCTGTATGACGCTCGTGTATCTTGCAAAAACAATAGATACACATTCTTCGCTTGATGTATAACCGAGGAGAACGTCAAACTTGTCACTGATTTAATGAGACCCTTCACAGTATCACCATCTTTCGGTTAGTTTGTCCCTGTACATGCACAGACTGATCTTTGAGACAAGCATATGACTAGTGTTCTCATCGGATATCCAACCAAGCCAAACCGTGTTCCATCATTCACATGGAAACATGTACAAGGACCAAATGAAAGCGAGGAGAAATTAAACCCCCACTTACGGATGAGGGTGCCAACGAGACCAACGTTCCCTTCCCAAAAAAGGGAGACCGCAGTATCTTGACAACCATCCACCACTCCCACACAATCGCGTAAGCACAACCATCAACCCACACAACTGACCGTCACGCCTCGAGGGAAGCAACCCGAGAGGCATCACAATGCAGCACATGAAGGCAGGGAAAGCCCGCTATGCATGACACAAGGGAAGGATTGATATACCCAACCCCCTAGCGCCAACGAGACCAACGTTCCATTCCCAAAAAAGGGAGACCGCAGTATCTTGACAACCATCCACCACTTCCACACAATCGCATAAGGGCAACCATCAACCCACACAACTGATCATGCACAACCTGATCTTTGAGACAAGCATATGACTAGTAGAAGGATCAGCCATGTAGCATCACCAACAACATCTGCATTGTTTGAGGTATGACTGAGCTCACCACTCAGACCCCAACACAAGCCCAAACCATCATCCCGAACATTCAATTCCGTTCCATTAGTTTGTCCTTTGTACATGCACAACCTGATCTTTGGGACAAGCATATGACTAATGGAAGGATCAGCCAGGTTGCATCACCAACCACATCTGCAATGTTTGAGGTATGACTGAGCAGACCACTCAGACCCCAACACAAGCCCAAACCGTCTTTCCAAATCGACAGGAACCCAATTAATGAGTCATCACCTCTGCATGATGCTCAATACCGCAATTGTGCGAGAGAATTCAACCCAAGCATATAAACAGGGCCCGTATATCATAACTGACAAAATTCCACTACCAACAGGGAGAACTCCGAAGGGACAAGTGAGGGTCTTCTAGGTGGAGCTCACCCACCTGGGGATTCTTCTCTTGATGTATAACTGAGGAGAAAGTCAGCCCTGGCACTAATTTAATGAGACCCATCACAGTATCACCATCTTTCGATTAGTTTGTCTTTGTACATGCGGGACCTGATCTTTGAGTCAAGCATATGACTAGTTGAAGGATCAGCCATGTAGCATCACCAACAACATCTGCATTGTTTGAGGTATGACTGAGCTAACCACTCAGACCCCAACACAAGCCCAAACCGTCGTCCCGAACATTCAATTCCATTCGATTAGTTTTTCCTTTGTACATGCACCACCTGATCTTTGGGACAAGCATATGACTAATGGAAGGATCAGCCAGGTAGCATCACCAACCACATCTGCAATGTTTGAGGTATGACTGAGCAAACCACTCAGACCCCAACACAAGCCCAAACCATCTTCCCAAATCGACAGGATTCCCCTTAATGAGTCATCACCTCTGCGTGACGACGCTCGTGTATCTTGTCGAAACAATAGATACACATTCTTCGCTTGATGTATAACCGAGGAGAACGTCAAACTTGTCACTGATTTAATGAGACCCTTCACAATATCACCATCTTTCGGTTAGTTTGTCCCTGTACATGCACAGACTGATCTTTGAGACAAGCATTTGACTAGTGTTCTCAACGGATATCCAACCAAGCCAAACCGTGTTCCATCATTCACATGGAAACATGCACAAGGACCAAATGAAAGCGAGGAGAAATTAATCCCCCACTTACGGATGAGGGTGCCAACGAGACCAACGTTCCCTTCCCAAAAAAGGGAGACCGCAGTATCTTGACAACCATCCACCACTCCCACACAATCGCGTAAGCACAACCATCAACCCACACAACTGACCGTGACGCCTCAAGGGAAGCAACCCGAGAGGCATCACAATGCAGCACATGAAGGCAGGGAAAGCCCGCTATGCATGACACAAGGGAAGGATTTATATACCCAACCCCCTAGAGCCAAGGAGACCAACGTTCCCTTCCCAAAAAAGGGAGACCGCAGTATCTTGACAACCATCCACCACTCCCACACAATCGCGTAAGCACAACCATCAACCCACACAACTGACTGTGACACCTCGAGGGAAGCAACCCGAGAGACATCACAATGCAGCACATGAAGGCAGGGAAAGCCCGCTATGCATGACACAAGGGAAGGATTTATATACCCAACCCCCTAGAGCCAAGGAGACCAACGTTCCCTTCCCAAAAAAGGGAGACCGCAGTATCTTGACAACCATCCACCACTCCCACACAATCGCGTAAGCACAACCATCAACCCACACAACTGACCGTGACGCCTCAAGGGAAGCAACCCCAGAGGCATCACAATGCAGCACATGAAGGCAGGGAAAGCCCGCTATGCATGACACAAGGGAAGGATTTATATACCCAACCCCCTAGAGCCAAGGAGACCAACGTTCCCTTCCCAAAAAAGGGAGACCGCAGTATCTTGACAACCATCCACCACTCCCACACAATCGCGTAAGCACAACCATCAACCCACACAACTGACTGTGACGCCTCGAGGGAAGCAACCCGAGAGACATCACAATGCAGCACATGAAGGCAGGGAAAGCCCGCTATGCATGACACAAGGGAAGGATTTATATACCCAACCCCCTAGAGCCAACGAGACCAACGTTCCCTTCCCAAAAAAGGGAGACCGCAGTATCTTGACAGCCATCCACCACTCCCACACAATCGCGTAAGCACAACCATCAACCCACACAACTGACCGTGACGCCTCGAGGGAAGCAACCCGAGAGGCATCACAATGCAGCACATGAAGGCAGGGAAAGCCCGCTATGCATGACACAAGGGAAGGATTGATATACCCAACCCCCTAGAGCCAACGAGACCAACGTTCCCTTCCCAAAAAAGGGAGACCGCAGTATCTTGACAACCATCCACCACTCCCACACAATCGCGTAAGCACAACCATCAACCCACACAACTGACCGTGACGCCTCGAGGGAAGCAACCCGAGAGGCATCACAATGCAGCACATGAAGGCAGGGAAAGCCCGCTATGCATGACACAAGGGAAGGATTGATATACCCAACCCCCTAGAGCCAACGAGACCAACGTTCCCTTCCCAAAAAAGGGAGACCGCGGTATCTTGACAACCATCCACCACTCCCACACAATCGCATAAGCGCAACCATCAACCCACACAACTGATCATGCAGGACCTGATCTTTGAGACAAGCATATGACTAGTGGAAGGATCAGACATGTAGAATCACCAACAACATCTGCATTGTTTGAGGTATGACTGAGCTCACCACTCAGACCCCAACACAAGCCCAAACCGTCGTCCCGAACATTCAATTCCGTTCGATTAGTTTGTCCATTGTACATGCACAACCTGATCTTTGAGACAAGCATATGACTAATGGAAGGATCAACAAGGTTGCATCACCAACCAAATCTGCAATGTTTGAGGTATGACCCCACCTCAACGTCCTTCCCTTCAAGGCACGCCGCATGCACCAAGACGGGCCTCGAGGCCCCTTCAAATCGTCTCACTCGGATGCCATTGTCTGGAAACGACTATCAGCCCGCAAGATCACACATGCGACAAACCCCATCTCGTTGTCATCGTTTTTAGGGCGCACTACCTCGGGAAAGACAAGCCCCAAGCACGGGACGAATCATCGAGAATTCATGGCATTGCGTCCATGCCATTTTCCATGTCACTGGGCATGTCATCGGGTGGCTCTAGGCACGCAGGACAAGACCCACGCCCAGGGGGGGTCGCCGACCACTCCCCCCCCTAAAGAGACATTTATGCATTTCCAGCTATTCCACCAGGAAACATCAACAGTGACGAGGAGACATACTGATGGGTTTAGACCACCCTAAGGGCACCGCAGTGCATGAAAGACAACACGGGTTGCCCTAAAAGAGCTATGAAACCATAGGAAGGGCCACCGACGTGACCCCTTAGGCACATGAAGGCCGCCGACACGTCATGGCATCCGTCCCGCGTCTCGTCCATCACCGCAGAGAAGACACGCCCCATGTCCAGAGCGGGTCCTCACGCATGAAAGGAATTATCTTGAGGCGGTCATTGTCATTACATACCGTACCCAACAACATATGACAAACCCCACCACGTCGTCCTTCCTTGCAAGGCACACCGCATCCTCCAAGGCAAGCCCCGATGCCCCTTCAAATCGTCCCACTCGGGTGGCGTTGTCTACACGTGATTGTCAGTACGTCGGACCTGACACGCGACGCACCCCGGCTCATTGTCATCACTTTTATGGCGCATTACCTCAGACAAGACAAGCCCCAAGCACCGTATGAATCCTCAAGCTTTCATGGATTTGTCTGGAGGCCATTTTTCCATGTCCGTGGGCATGTCACTAGGTGGCTCTGGGCACGCAGGACAAGACCCACGCCCAGGGGGGGTCGCCGACCACTCCCCCCCTAAAGAGACATTTATGCATTTTCAGCTGTCCCACCAGGAAACATCAGCACTGACGAGGAGACATACTAACGGGTTTAGACAACCCTGTGGGCACCACAGCGCATGAAAGACAACACGTGTTGCCCTAAAAGATATATGAAACCATAGGAACAGCCACCGATGTGACCCCTTAGGCACATGAAGGCCGCCGACACGTAGTAGCATTCATCCCGGGTAGCGTCCAACACCGCCGAGAAGACAGGCCCCATGTCCAGAGAGGGTCCTCACGCATGAAATGAATTCTCTTTAGGTGGTCATTGTCATTACATACGGGACACGACAACAGATGACAAACCCCACCGCAACGTCCTTCCTTTCAAGGCACGCCACACGCACCAAGACGGGCCTCGAGGCCCCTTCAAATCGTCTCACTCGGATGCCATTGTCTGGACACGACTGTCAGTCCGCAGGATCACACATGCGACAAACCCCATCTCATTGTCATCGTTTTTAGGGCGCACTACCTCGGGCAAGACAAGCCCCAAGCACGGGACGAATCATCAGAAATTCATGGCACTGCGTCGATGCCATTTTCCATGTCACTCGGCATGTCAGTGGGTGGCTCTAGGCACGCAGGACAAGACCCACGCCCAGGGGGGGTCGCCGACCACTCCCCCCCTAAAGAGACATTTATGCATTTCCAGCTATACCACCAGGAAACATCAACAGTGACGAGGAGACATACTGATGGGTTTAGACCACCCTAAGGGCACCGCAGTGCATGAAAGACAACACGGGTTGCCCTAAAAGAGCTATGAAACCATAGGAAGGGCCACCGACGTGACCCCTTAGGCACATGAAGGCCGCCGACACGTCATGGCATCCGTCCCGCGTCTCGTCCATCACCGCAGAGAAGACGCGCCCCATGTCCAGAGCGAGTCCTCACGCCTCAAAGGAATTATCTTTAGGTGGTCATTGTCAATACATACCGTACCCAACAACATATGACAAACCCCACCACATCGTCCTTCCTTGCAAGGCACACCGCATCCACCAAGGCAAGCCCCGAGGCCCCTTCAAATCGTCTCACTCGGATGCCGTTGTCTCCACGTGATCGTCAGTACGTCGGACCTCACACACGCGACAAACCCCATCTCATTGTCATCGTTTTTATGGCGCACTACCTCGGGCAAGACAAGCCCGAAGCACGGGACAAATCATCAGGAATTCTTGGCATTGCGTCGATGCCATTTTCCACGTCACTCGGCGTGGGTCTGACACGCGACGCACCCCAGCTCATTGTCATCACTTTTATGGCGCATTACCTCAGACAAGACAAGCCCCAAGCACCGTACGAATCATCAGGCTTTCATGGATTCGTCTGGAGGCCGTTTTTCCATGTCCGTGGGCATGTCACTGGGTGGCTCTGGGCACACAGGACAAGACCCACGCCCAGGGGGGGTCGCCGACCACTCCCCCCCTAAAGAGACATTTATGCATTTCCAGCTGTCCCACCAGGAAACATCAGCACTGACGAGGAGACATACTGATGGGTTCAGACAACCCTGTGGGCACCACAGCGCATGAAAGACAACACGTGTTGCCCTAAAAGAGATATGAAACCATAGGAATAGCCACCAATGTGACCCCTTAGGCACATCAAGGCCGCCATCACGTACTAGCATCCATCCCGGGTAGCGTCCAACACCGCCGAGAAGACAGGCCCCATGTCCAGAGAGGGTCCTCACGCATGAAATGAATTCTCTTTAGGTGGTCATTATCATTACATACGGGACACGAAAACACATGAATAACCACACCTCAACGTCCTTCCTTTCAAGGCACACCGCATGCACCAAGACGGGCCTCGAGGCCCCTTCAAATCGTCTCACTCGGATGCCTTTGTCTGGAAACGACTGTCAGCCCGCAAGATCACACATGCGACAAAACCCATCTCATTGTCATCGTTTTTAGGGCGCACTACCTCGGGAAAGACAAGCCCCAAGCACGGGACGAATCATCAAGAATTCATGGCATTGCGTCGATGCCATTTTCCATGTCACTGGGCATGTCATCGGGTGGCTCTAGGCACGCAGGACAAGACCCACGCCCAGGGGGGGTCGCCGACCACTCCCCCCCTAAAGAGACATTTATGCATTTCCAGCTATTCCACCAGGAAACATCAAAAGTGACGAGGAGACATACTGAGGGGTTTAGACCACCCTAAGGGCACCGCAGTGCATGAAAGACAACACGGGTTGCCCTAAAAGAGCTATGAAACCATAGGAAGGGCCACCGACGTGACCCCTTAGGCACATGAAGGCCGCCGACACGTCATGACATCCGTCCCGCGTCTCGTCCATCACCGCAGAGAAGACACGCCCCATGTCCAGAGCGGGTCCTCACGCATGAAATGAATTATCTTTAGGCGGTCATTGTCATTACATACCGTACCCAACAACATATGACAAACCCCACCACGTCGTCCTTCCTTGCAAGGCACACCGCATCCTCCAAGGCAAGCCCCGATGCCCCTTCAAATCGTCCCACTCGGGTGGCGTTGTCTCCACGTGATTGTCAGTACCTCGGACCTGACACGCGACGCACCCCGGCTCATTGTCATCACTTTTATGGCGCATTACCTCAGACAAGACAAGCCCCAAGCACCGTATGAATCCTCAAGCTTTCATGGATTTGTCTGGAGGCCATTTTTCCATGTCCGTGGGCATGTCACTAGGTGGCTCTGGGCACGCAGGACAAGACCCACGCCCAGGGGGGGTCGCCGACCACTCCCCCCCTAAAGAGACATTTATGCCTTTCCAGCTGTCCCACCAGGAAACATCAGCACTGACGAGGAGACATACTGGAGGGTTTAGACAACCCTGTGGGCACCACAGCGCATGAAAGTCAACACGTGTTGCCCTAAAAGATATATGAAACCGTAGGAACAGCCACCGATGTGACCCCTTAGGCACATGAAGGCCGCCGACACGTAGTAGCATTCATCCCGGGTAGCGTCCAACACCGCCGAGAAGACAGGCCCCATGTCCAGAGAGGGTCCTCACGCATGAAATGAATTCTCTTTAGGTGGTCATTGTCATTACATACGGGACACGACAACAGATGACAAACCCCACCGCAACGTCCTTCCTTTCAAGGCACGCCACACGCACCAAGACGGGCCTCGAGGCCCCTTCAAATCGTCTCACTCGGATGCCATTGTCTGGACACGACTGTCAGTCCGCAGGATCACACATGCGACAAACCCCATCTCATTGTCATCGTTTTTAGGGCGCACTACCTCGGGCAAGACAAGCCCCAAGCACGAGACGAATCATCAGGAATTCGTGGCACTGCGTCGATGCCATTTTCCATGTCACTCGGCATGTCATTGGGTGGCTCTAGGCACGCAGGACAAGACCCACGCCCAGGGGGGGTCACCGACCACTCCCCCCCTAAAGAGACATTTATGCATTTCCAGCTATACCACCAGGAAACATCAACAGTGACGAGGAGACATACTGATGGGTTTAGACCACCCTAAGGGCACTGCAGTGCATGAAAGACAACACGGGTTGCCCTAAAAGAGCTATGAAACCATAGGAAGGGCCACCGACGTGACCCCTTAGGCACATGAAGGCCGCCGACACGTCATGGCATCCGCCCCGCGTCTCGTCCATCACCGCAGAGAAGACACGCCCCATGTCCAGAGCTGGTCCTCACGCCTCAAAGGAATTATCTTTAGGCGGTCATTGTCAATACATACCGTACCCAACAACATATGACAAACCCCACCACGTCGTCCTTCCTTGCAAGGCACACCGCATCCACCAAGGCAAGACCCGAGGTCCCTTCAAATCGTCCCACTCGGATGGCGTTGTCTCCACGTGATTGTCAGTACGTCGGACCTGACACGCGACGCACCCCGGCTCATTGTCATCACTTTTATGACGCATTACCTCAGACAAGACAAGCCCCAAGCACCGTACGAATAATCAAGCTTTCATGGATTTGTCTGGAGGTCGTTTTTCCATGTTCGTGGGCATGTCACTGGGTGGCTCTGGGCACGCAGGACAAGACCCACGCCCAGGGGGGGTCGCCGACCACTCCCCCCCTAAAGAGACATTTATGCATTTCCAGCTGTCCCACCAGGAAACATCAGCACTGACGAGGACACATACTGATGGGTTCAGACAACCCAATGGGCACCACAACGCATGAAAGACAGCACGTGTTGCCCTTAAAGAGCTACGAATCCATACGAACAGCCACCAAAGTGACCCCTTAGGCACACGAAGGCCGCCGACACGTCATGGCATCCGTCCCGGGTATCATCCAACACCGCCGAGAAGACAGGACCCATGTCCAGAGCGGGTCCCCGCGCATGAAATGAATTATCTTTAGGCGGTCATTGTCTTTACATTCCGAACACAACAACATGTGACAAACCCCACCTCGACGTCCTTCCTTTCAAGAAACGCCGCATGCACCAAGACGGGCCCCGAGACCCCTTCAAATCGTCTCACTCGGATGCCATTGTCTGAACGCGACTGTCAGTCCGCAGGATCTCGAAGGCGACAAACACCATCCCATTGTCATCGTTTTTATGGCGCACTACCTCGGGCAAGACAAGCCCCAAGCACGGGACGAATCATCAGGCATTCATGGCATTACGTCGATGTCATTTTGCATGTCAATGGGCATCACATTGGGTGGCTCTAGGCACGCAAGACAAGACCCACGCCCGGGGGGGTCGCCGACCACTCCCCCCCTAAAGAGACATTTATGCATTTCCAGCTATTCCACCAGGAAACATCAACACCGACGAGGAGACATACTGATGGGTTTAGACCACCCTGAGGGCAGGGCAGCGCATGAAAGGCAACACGTGTTGCCCTAAAAGAGCTATGAAACCATAGGAAGGGCCACCGACGTGACCCCTTAGGCACATGAAGGCCGCCGACACGTCATGGCATCCGTCCCACGTATCGTCCATCACCACAGCGAAGACACGCCCCATGTCCAGAGCGGGTCCCCACGCATGAAAGGAATTCTCTTTAGGCGGTCATTGTCATTACATACCGGACCCAACAACATATGACAAACCCCACCTCATTGTCCTTCCATTCAAGGCACACCGCATCCACCAAGGCAAGCCCTGAGGCCCCTTCAAATCCTCTCACCCGGATGGCGTTGTCTCCACCTGATTGTCAGTACGGAGGACCTGACACGCGACGAAACCCGGCTCATTGTCATCACTTTTATGGCGCACTACCTCGAACAAGACAAGCCCCAAGCACCGGACGAATCATCAAGCTGTCTTTGCTTTGTCCGGAGGCTGTTTTTCCATGTCCGTGGGCATGTCACTGGGTGGCTCTGGGCACGCAGGACAAGACCCACGCCCAGGGGGGGTCGCCGACCACTCCCCCCCTAAAGAGACATTTATGCATTTCCAGCTGTCCCACCAGGAAACATCAGCACTGACGAGGAGACATACTGATGGGTTTAGACAACCCTGTGGGCACCACAGCGCATGAAAGACAACACGTGTTGCCCTAAAAGAGATATGAAACCATAGGAACAGCCACTGATGTGACCCCTTAGGCACATCAAGGCCGCCGACACGTAGTAGCATTCGTCGCGGGTAGCATCCAACGCCGCCGAGAAGACAGGCCCCATGTCCAGAGCGGGTCCTCGCGCATGAAATGAATTCTCTTTAGGTGGTCATTGTCATTACATACGGGACACGACAACATATGAAAAACCCCACCTCGACGTCCTTCCTTTCAAGGCACGCCGCATGCACCAAGACGGGCCCTGAGGCCCCTTCAAATCGTCTCACTCGGATGCCATTGTCTGGACGCGACTGTCAGTCCGCAGGATCGCACATGCGACAAACCCCGTCTCATTGCCATCGTTTTTAGGGCGCACTACCTCGGGCAAGACAAGCCCCAAGCACGGGACGAATCATCAGGAATTCATGGCATTGCGTCGATGCCATTTTCCATGTCACTGGGCATGTCTGTGGGTGGCTCTCGGCACGCAGGACAAGACCCACGCCCAGGGGGGGTCGCCGACCACTCCCCCCCTAAAGAGACATTTATGCATTTCCAGCTATTCCACCAGGAAACATCAACACTGACGAGGAGACATACTGAGTGGTTTAGACCACCCAGAGGGAACCGCAGCGCATGAAAGGCAACACGTGTTGCCCTAAAAGGGCTATGAAACCATAGGAAGGGACACCGACGTGGCCCCTTAGGCACATGAAGGCCGCCGACACGTCATGGCATCCGTCCCGCGTATCGTCCAACACCGCCGAGGAGACAGGACCCATGTCCAGAGCGGGTCCTCACGCATGAAATGAATTCTCTTTAGGTGGTCATTGTCTTTACATACCGGACACAACAACATATGACAAACCCCACCTCAACGTCCTTCCTTTCAAGGCACGCCGCACGCACCAAGACGGGCCCCGAGGCCCCTTCAAATCGCCTCACTAGGATTCCATTGTCTGGACGCGATTGTCAGTCCGTAGGATCTCACAGGCGACAAACCCCACCCATCTCATTGTCATCGGTTTTATGGCGCACCACCTCGGGCAAGACAAGACCCTAGCACGGGAAGAATCATCAGGAATTCAGGGCATTGCGTCGATGCCATTTTCCATGTCACTGGGCATGTCATTGGGTGGCTCTAGGCACGCAGGACAAGACCCACGCCCAGGGGGGTCGCCGACCACTCCCCCCCTAAAGAGACATTTATGCATTTCCAGCTATCCCACCAGGAAACATCAACACTGACGAGGAGACATACTGATGGGTTTAGACCACCCTGAGGGCACCACAGCGCATGAAAGACAACACGTGTTGCCCTAAAAGAGCTATGAAACCATAGGAAGGGCCACCGACGTGACCCCTTATGCACATGAAGGCCACCGACAAGTCATGGCATCCATCCCGCGTATCGTCGATCACCGCCGAGAAGACACGCCCCATGTCCAGAGCGGGTCCTCACTCATGAAAAGAATTCTCTTTAGGTGGTAATTGTAATTACATACAGGACCCAACAACATATGAAAAACCCCACCTCGACGTCCTTCCTTTCAAGGCACGTCGCATCCACCAAGACATGCCCCGAGGCCACTTCAAATCGTCTCACTCGGATGGCTTTGTCTCCACGCGATTGTCAGTTCGTCGGACCTGACACGCGACGAACCCCGTCTCATTGTCATCGCTTTTATGGGGCACTACCGCGGGCAAGACAAGCCCCAAGCACAGGAGGAATCATCTAGAGGCCATTTTTCCATGTCTGTGGGCATGTCACTGGGTGGCTCTGGGCACGCAGGACAAGACCCACGCCCAGGGGGGGTCGCCGACCACTCCCCCCCTAAAGAGACATTTCTGCATTTCCAGCTCTCCCACCAGGAAACATCAGCACTGACGAGGAGACATACTGAGTGGTTCAGACCACCCAGAGGGAACCGCAGCGCATGAAAGACAACACGTGTTGCCCTAAAAGAGCTATGAAACCATAGGAACGGCAACCGACGTGACCCCTTAGGCACGTGAAGGCCGCCGACACGTCATGGCATCCTTCCCGCGTATCGTCGACCACCGCCGAGAAGACAGACCCCATGTCCAGAGCGGGTCCTCACGCATGAAATGAATTCTCTTTAGGTGGTCGGTGTCGTTACATACCGAACCCAACAACATATGACAAACCCCAGCTCGGCGTCCTTCCTTTCAAGGCACCCCGCATCCACCAAGACAAGCCTCGAGGCCCCTTCAAATCGTCTCACTCGGATGGCATTGTCTCCACGCGATTGTCGGTACGTAGGACCTCACACGCGACGAACCCCGGCTCATTGTCAAAGCTTTTAAGGCGCACTACCCCGGAGAAGACAAGCCCCAAGCACCGGACGAATCATCACGCATTGATGGCATTGTCTAGAGGCCATTTTTCCATGTCCGTGGGCATGTCACTGGGTGGCTCGAGGCACGCAGGACAAGACCCACGCCCAGGGGGGGTCGCCGACCACTACCCCCCTAAAGAGACATTTATGCATTTACAGCTATCCCACCAGGAAACATCAGCACTGACGAGGAGACATACTGAGTGGTTTAGACCACCCAGAGGGCACCCCAGCTCATGAAAGACAACGCGAGTTGCCCTAAAAGAGCTATGAAACCATAGGAACGGCCACCGACGTGACCCCTTAGGCACATGAAGGCCGCCGGCACGTCATGGCATCCGTCCCGCGTGTCGTCGACCACCGCCGAGAAGACAACCCCATGTCCAGAGCGGGTCCTCACGCATGAAACGAATTCTATTTAGGTGGTCATGGACGTTACATACCGGACCCAACAAGATATGGCAAACCCCAGCTCGGCGTCCTTCCTTTCAAGGCACCCCGCATCCACCAATGCAAGCCCCGATGCCCCTTCAAATCGTCTCACTCGGATGGAATTGTCTCCACGCGATTGTCAGTACGTAGGACCTGACACGCGACGAACCCCGACTCATTTTCAAAGCTTTGATGGCGCACTACCCCGGACAAGACAAGCCCCAAGCACCGGACGAATCATCAAGCATTCATGGGATTGTCTAGAGGCCATTTTTCCATGTCCGTGGGCATGTCATTGGGTGGCTCTGGGCACGCAGGACAAGACCCACGCCCAGGGGGGGTCGCCGACCACTCCCCCCCTAAAGAGACATTTATGCATTTCCAGCTATCCCACCAGGAAACATCATCAGTGACGAGGAGACATACTGAGGGGTTTAGACATCCCAGAGGTCAGTGCAGCGCATGAAAGACAACACGTGTTGCCCTAAAAGAGCTATGAAACCATAGGAACGACCACCGACGTGACCCCTTAGGCACTTGAAGGCCGCCGACACGTCATGGCATCCGTCCCGCGTATCGTCGATCACCGCCGAGAAGACATGCCCCATGTCCACAGCGGGTCCTCACGCATGAAATGAATTCTCATCAGGTGGTGATTGTCGTTACATATAGGACCCAACAACATTTCACCAACCACCACCTCCATGTCTTTCCTTTTAAGGCACACCGCATCCACCAAGACAAGCCCCGAGGCCCCTTCAAATCGCCTCACCCGGATGGCATTGTCTCCACGCGATTGTCAGTACGTAGGACCTGACACGTGACGAACCCCGGCTCATTGTCATCGCTTTCATGGCGCAATACCCCGGACAAGACAAGCCCCAAGCACCGGACGAATCACCAAGCATTCATGGCATTGTCTAGAGGCCATTTTTTCATGTCCGTGGGCATGTCATTGGGTGGATCTGGGCGCGCAGGACAAGACCCACGCCCAGGGGGGGGTCGCCGACCACTCCCCCCCCCCCCTGAAGAGACATTTATGCATTTCCAGCTATCCCACCAGGAAACATCAACAGTGACGAGGAGACATACTGAGGGGTTTAGACGTCCCAGAGGGCAGCGCAGCGCATGAAA
>CAUJRU010000996.1:65000-85000 GCA_963277665.1 Viscum album
AGAATTCAACCCAAGCATATAGACGGGGACCCTACATCAGCACCAAAAAAATTCCACTACCAACAGGGAGAACTCCAAAGGGACAAGTGAGGGTCTTCTAGGTGGAGCTCACCCACCTGGGGATTCTTCGCTTGAGATATAACCGAGGAGAAAGTCACCCCTGGAACTGATTTAATGAGACCCGTCACAGTATCACCATCTTTCGATTAGTTTGTCCTTTACATGCGGGACCTGATCTTTGAGACAGGCATATGACTAGTGGAAGGATCAGCCATGTAGCATCACCAACAACATCTGCATTGTTTGGGGTATGACTGAGCTGACCACTCAGACCCCAACACAAGCCCAAACCGTCGTCCCGAACATTCAATTCTGTTCGATTAGTTTGTCCTTTGTACATGCACAACCTGATCTTTGAGACAAGCATATGACTAATGGAAGGATCAGCCAGGTAGCATCACCAACCACATCTGCAATGTTTGAGGTATGACTGAGCAGACCACTCAGACCCCAACACAAGCCCCAACCATCTTCCCAAATCGACAGGATTCCCCTTAATGAGTCATCACCTCCGCATGACGCTCGTGTATCTTGCAGAAACAGTAGATACACATTCTCAAGCCACCCTTATGAACATCATCACCCAAGGCATGACTGAGGAGGAAGGCACCCCAACTTGTCCAATAATGAACCATGGAAATCGTCACCCTGTTGGTGTGAGTTTCTTAGGACCCAAATAACTCGCACGTGGCCCCGACAATGCGTTGAGCAAAGCACTCCCACCAATCATTGCCCAAGGCAGCTTGCTATGGTTCGCATGAAATATCGCTGAATGAGAAATTTAGGAGCACGCTCTTGCATCCTGGTGATACCGACAGTTTCGCGCTTGAACCACTACCAAAATTCCACAACGCTCCAGAGAAGGTGAGGAAAAGGCGGTACAGCAAGGGACGACAAAGGAACCCAATCCCACCATGCCTCCCACATCCCAACATCTGCAAGAACTCAACCACACTCGGTGGCTTTTAAGCATAGCCCGACCCGCAACGCTCCATGAAAGGTGAGGAAAAAGGTGGGTACGACAGGACGGGGAAACAACCCAATCCCGCCCATACCCCCCACATCCCACCAGTGAGGAAAAAGGTAGGAACGTCAGGGGATGAGGAGGGAAACCCCCATCCCGCCGTGCCTCCCACATCTCACATTCCGTAGGAACTCAACCGCCATGAGGCAGCTTTTAAGCAGACGAACCAGCAACGCTCAAGAGACGTCAAGGAAAAGGAGTCAGGGTAGGTACGGGGGTCCTATGTCCCGCCGCGCCGCCCACATCCCACCATCCACAGGATCCCACAAACCGTGAGGCGGTATTTAAGCACCCAGCCCGCAATGCTCCACAGACGGGGAGGAAAAGGCAGGCACGTCAGGGGACGGGGCAAAAACCCAATCCCGCCGCGCCTCCCACATCCCACCATCCGCAACAACTCAACCACCCTGAGGCGGCTTTTAAGCAAGCCAAGCCGCACTGCTCTAGAGAAGGCGAGGGAAGGGCAGGAGCGTCGAGGGACGACAAAGGAACACCAACCCACCATGCCTCCCACATCCCACCATCCAAGGAACTCCGCCACCGACAGGTGGCCTTTTAAGCAAGCCCGAACCGCAACGCTCCATGAAAGGTGAGGAAAAAGGCGGGCACGGCATGAGACTGGGCAAAAACCCATTCTTTCCAATGCCCCCCACATCCCACCGGTGAGGAAAAGGAATTACAGCGTCCCACCGCCATGCCTCCCACATCCCACCTTCCGAAGGAACTCAACCGCCATGAGGCAGATTTTAAGCAGACGAACCCACAACGCTCCAGGGACGTTGAGGAAAAGGAGTCATGACAGGAACGGAGGCCCTATGTCCCGCCGCACCCCCCACATCCCACCATTCAAAAGAACTCAACCACCGTTGCGAAACTTTTAACCAAGAACCAGGACACCAACCATGCTCATCTATCATCATCCCATCCAAGTTATATCTGTCTAGTATCGCATTGTCTTTTTAGCAAGCCCTTGGAAGACGGAACCGCAATTGTGCGAGAGAATTCAACCCAAGCATATAGACGGGGCCCCTACATCAGCACCAAAAAAATTCCACTACCAACAGGGAGAACTCCAAAGGGACAAGTGAGGGTCTTCTAGGTGGAGCTCACCCACCTGGGGATTCTTCGCTTGAGATATAACCGAGGAGAAAGTCACCCCTGGCACTGATTTAATGAGACCCGTCACAGTATCACCATCTTTCGATTAGTTTGTCCTTTACATGCGGGACCTGATCTTTGAGACAGGCATATGACTAGTGGAAGGATCAGCCATGTAGCATCACCAACAACATCTGCATTGTTTGGGGTATGACTGAGCTGACCACTCAGACCCCAACACAAGCCCAAACCGTCGTCCCGAACATTCAATTCTGTTCGATTAGTTTGTCCTTTGTACATGCACAACCTGATCTTTGAGACAAGCATATGACTAATGGAAGGATCAGCCAGGTAGCATCACCAACCACATCTGCAATGTTTGAGGTATGACTGAGCAGACCACTCAGACCCCAACACAAGCCCCAACCATCTTCCCAAATCGACAGGATTCCCCTTAATGAGTCATCACCTCCGCATGACGCTCGTGTATCTTGCAGAAACAGTAGATACACATTCTCAAGCCACCCTTATGAACATCATCACCCAAGGCATGACTGAGGAGGAAGGCACCCCAACTTGTCCAATAATGAACCATGGAAATCGTTACCCTGTTGGTGTGAGTCTCTTAGGACACAAATAACTCGCACGTGGCCCCGACAATGCGTTGAGCAAAGCACTCCCACCAATCATTGCCCAAGGCAGCTTGCTATGGTTCGCATGGAATATCGCTGAATGAGAAATTTAGGAGCACGCTCTCGCATCCTGGTGATACCGACAGTTTCGCGCTTGAACCACTACCAAAATTCCACAACGCTCCAGAGAAGGTGAGGAAAAGGCGGTACAGCAAGGGACGACAAAGGAACCCAATCCCACCATGCCTCCCACATCCCAACATCTGCAAGAACTCAACCACACTCAGTGGATTTTAAGCAAAGCCCGACCCGCAACGCTCCATGAAAGGTGAGGAAAAAGGTGGGTACGACAGGACGGGGAAACAACCCAATCCCGCCCATACCCCCCACATCCCACCAGTGAGGGAAAAGGTAGGAACGTCAGGGGATGAGGAGGGAAACCCCCATCCCGCCGTGCCTCCCACATCTCACATTCCGTAGGAACTCAACCGCCATGAGGCAGCTTTTAAGCAGACGAACCAGCAACGCTCAAGAGACGTCGAGGAAAAGGAGTCATGGTAGGTACGGGGGTCCTATGTCCCGCCGCGCCGCCCACATCCCACCATCCACAGGATCCCACAAACCGTGAGGCGGTATTTAAGCACCCAGCCCGCAATGCTCCACAGACGGGGAGGAAAAGGCAGGCACGTCAGGGGACGGGGCAAAAACCCAATCCCGCCGCGCCCCCCACATCCCACCATCCGCAGCAACTCAACCACCCTGAGGCAGCTTTTAAGCAAGCAAAGCCGCACTCCTCTAGAGAAGGCGAGGGAAGGGCAGGAGCGTCGAGGGACGACAAAGGAACACCAACCCACCATGCCTCCCACATCCCACCATCCAAGGAACTCCGCCACCAACAGGTGGCCTTTTAAGCAAGCCCGAACCGCAACGCTCCATGAAAGGTGAGGAAAAAGGCGGGCACGGCATGAGACTGGGCAAAAACCCATTCTTTCCAATGCCCCCCACATCCCACCGGTGAGGAAAAGGAATTACAGCGTCCCACCGCCATGCTTCCCACATCCCACCTTCCGAAGGAACTCAACCGCCGTGAGGCAGATTTTAAGCAGACGAACCCACAACGCTCCAGGGACGTTGAGGAAAAGGAGTCATGACAGGAACAGAGGCCCTATGTCCCGCCGCACCCCCCACATCCCACCATTCAAAAGAACTCAACCACCGTTGCGAAACTTTTAACCAAGAACCAGGACACCAACCATGCTCATCTATCATCATCCCATCCAAGTTATATCTGTCTAGTATCGCATCGTCTTTTTAGCAAGCCCTTGGAACCCGAAACCAAAATTGTGCGAGAGAATTCAACCCAAGCATATAGACGGGGCCCGTACATCAGCACCAACAAAATTCCACTACCAACAGGGAGAACTCCAAAGGGACAAGTGAGGGTCTTCAAGGTGGAGCTCACCCACCTGGGGATTCTTCACTTGAGGTATAACCGAGGAGAAAGTCAGCCCTGGCACTGATTTAATGAGACCCGTCACAGTATCACCATCTTTCGATTAGTTTGTCCTTTACATGCGGGACCTGATCTTTGAGACAGGCATATGACTAGTGGAAGGATCAACCATGTAGCATCACCAACCACATCTGCAATGTTTGAGGTATGACTGAGCAGACCACTCAGACCCCAACACAAGCCCAAACCGTCGTCCCGAGCATTCAATTCCATTCGATTAGTTTGTCCTTCGTACATGCACAGCCTGATCTTTGAGACAATAATATGACTAATGGAAAGATCAACCGGGTACCATCACCAACCACATCTGCAATGTTTGAGGTATGACTGAGCAGACCACTCAGACCCCAACACAAGCCCGAACCATCTCTTCCCAAATCGACATGTTTCCCCTTAATTAGTCATCACCTCTGCATGACGCTCGTGTATCTTGCAGAAACAGTAGATACACATTCTCAAGCCACCCTTATGAACATCATCACCCAAGGCATGACTGAGGAGGAAGGCACCCCAACTTGTCCAATAATGAACCATGGAAATCGTTACCCTGTTGGTGTGAGTTTCTTAGGACCCAAATAACTCGCACGTGGCCCCGACAATGCGTTGAGCAAAGCACTCCCACCAATCATTGCCCAAGGCAGCTTGCTATGGTTCGCATGGAATATCACTGAATGAGAAATTTAGGAGCACGCTCTCGCATCCTGGTGATACCGACAGTTTCGCGCTTGAACCACTACCAAAATTCCACAACGCTCCAGAGAAGGTGAGGAAAAGGCGGTACAGCAAGGGACGACAAAGGAACCCAATCCCACCATGCCTCCCACATCCCAACATCTGCAAGAACTCAACCACAATCAGTGGATTTTAAGCAAAGCCCGACCCGCAACGCTCCATGAAAGGTGAGGAAAAAGGTGGGTACGACAGGACGGGGAAACAACCCAATCCCACCCATACCCCCCACATCCCACCAGTGAGGAAAAAGGTAGGAACGTCAGGGGATGAGGAGGGAAACCCCCATCTCGCCGTGCCTCCCACATCTCACATTCCGTAGGAACTCAACCGCCATGAGGCAGCTTTTAAGCAGACGAACCAGCAACGCTCAAGAGACGTCGAGGAAAAGGAGTCATGGTAGGTACGGGGGTCCTATGTCCCGCCGCGCCGCCCACATCCCACCATCCACAGGATCCCACAAACCGTGAGGCGGTATTTAAGCACCCAGCCCGCAATGCTCCACAGACGGGGAGGAAAAGGCAGGCACGTCAGGGGACGGGGCAAAAACCCAATCCCGCCGCGCCCCCCACATCCCACCATCCGCAGCAACTCAACCGCCCTGAGGCAGCTTTTAAGCAAGCAGAGCCGCACTGCTCTAGAGAAGGCGAGGGAAGGGCAGGAGCGTCGAGGGACGACAAAGGAACACCAACCCACCATGCCTCCCACATCCCACCATCCAAGGAACTCCGCCACCAACAGGTGGCCTTTTAAGCAAGCCCGAACCGCAACGCTCCATGAAAGGTGAGGAAAAAGGCGGGCACGGCATGAGACTGGGCAAAAACCCATTCTTTCCAATGCCCCCCACATCCCACCGGTGAGGAAAAGGAATTACAGCGTCCCACCGCCATGCCTCCCACATCCCACCTTCCGAAGGAACTCAACCGCCATGAGGCAGATTTTAAGCAGACGAACCCACAACGCTCCAGGGACGTTGAGGAAAAGGAGTCATGACAGGAACGGAGGCCCTATGTCCCGCCGCACCCCCCACATCCCACCATTCAAAAGAACTCAACCACCATTGCGAAACTTTTAACCAAGAACCAGGACACCAACCATGCTCATCTATCATCATCCCATCCAAGTTATATCTGTCTAGTATCGCATCGTCTTTTTAGCAAGCCCTTGGAACCCGAAACCAAAATTGTGCGAGAGAATTCAACCCAAGCATATAGACGGGGCCCTTACATCAGCACCAACAAAATTCCACTACCAACAGGGAGAACTCCAAAGGGACAAGTGAGGTTCTTCTAGGTGGAGCTCACCCACCTGGGGATTCTTCGCTTGATGTATAACCGAGGAGAAAGTCAGCCGTGTCACTGATTTAATGAGACCCTTCACAGTATCACCATCTTTCGATTAGTTTGTCCTTGTACATGCAGGACCTGATCTTTGAGACACGCATATGACTAGTGGAAGGATCACCCATGTAGCGTCACTAACCACATCTGCAATGTTTGAGGTATGACTGAGCAGACCACTCAGACCCCAACACAAGCCTAAACCGTCGTCCCGAGCATTCAATTCCATTCGATTAGTTTGTCCTTTGTACATGCACGACCTGATCTTTGATACAAGCATATGACTAATGGAAGGATCAGCCAGGTAGCATCACCAACCACATCTGCAATGTTTGAGGTATGACTGAGCAAACCACTCAGACCCCAACACAAGCCCAAACCATCTTCCCAAATCGACATGTTTCCCCTTAATTAGTCATCACCTCTGTATGACGCTCGTGTATCTTGCAAAAACAATAGATACACATTCTTCGCTTGATGTATAACCGAGGAGAACGTCAAACTTGTCACTGATTTAATGAGACCCTTCACAGTATCACCATCTTTCGGTTAGTTTGTCCCTGTACATGCACAGACTGATCTTTGAGACAAGCATATGACTAGTGTTCTCATCGGATATCCAACCAAGCCAAACCGTGTTCCATCATTCACATGGAAACATGTACAAGGACCAAATGAAAGCGAGGAGAAATTAAACCCCCACTTACGGATGAGGGTGCCAACGAGACCAACGTTCCCTTCCCAAAAAAGGGAGACCGCAGTATCTTGACAACCATCCACCACTCCCACACAATCGCGTAAGCACAACCATCAACCCACACAACTGACCGTCACGCCTCGAGGGAAGCAACCCGAGAGGCATCACAATGCAGCACATGAAGGCAGGGAAAGCCCGCTATGCATGACACAAGGGAAGGATTGATATACCCAACCCCCTAGCGCCAACGAGACCAACGTTCCATTCCCAAAAAAGGGAGACCGCAGTATCTTGACAACCATCCACCACTTCCACACAATCGCATAAGGGCAACCATCAACCCACACAACTGATCATGCACAACCTGATCTTTGAGACAAGCATATGACTAGTAGAAGGATCAGCCATGTAGCATCACCAACAACATCTGCATTGTTTGAGGTATGACTGAGCTCACCACTCAGACCCCAACACAAGCCCAAACCATCATCCCGAACATTCAATTCCGTTCCATTAGTTTGTCCTTTGTACATGCACAACCTGATCTTTGGGACAAGCATATGACTAATGGAAGGATCAGCCAGGTTGCATCACCAACCACATCTGCAATGTTTGAGGTATGACTGAGCAGACCACTCAGACCCCAACACAAGCCCAAACCGTCTTTCCAAATCGACAGGAACCCAATTAATGAGTCATCACCTCTGCATGATGCTCAATACCGCAATTGTGCGAGAGAATTCAACCCAAGCATATAAACAGGGCCCGTATATCATAACTGACAAAATTCCACTACCAACAGGGAGAACTCCGAAGGGACAAGTGAGGGTCTTCTAGGTGGAGCTCACCCACCTGGGGATTCTTCTCTTGATGTATAACTGAGGAGAAAGTCAGCCCTGGCACTAATTTAATGAGACCCATCACAGTATCACCATCTTTCGATTAGTTTGTCTTTGTACATGCGGGACCTGATCTTTGAGTCAAGCATATGACTAGTTGAAGGATCAGCCATGTAGCATCACCAACAACATCTGCATTGTTTGAGGTATGACTGAGCTAACCACTCAGACCCCAACACAAGCCCAAACCGTCGTCCCGAACATTCAATTCCATTCGATTAGTTTTTCCTTTGTACATGCACCACCTGATCTTTGGGACAAGCATATGACTAATGGAAGGATCAGCCAGGTAGCATCACCAACCACATCTGCAATGTTTGAGGTATGACTGAGCAAACCACTCAGACCCCAACACAAGCCCAAACCATCTTCCCAAATCGACAGGATTCCCCTTAATGAGTCATCACCTCTGCGTGACGACGCTCGTGTATCTTGTCGAAACAATAGATACACATTCTTCGCTTGATGTATAACCGAGGAGAACGTCAAACTTGTCACTGATTTAATGAGACCCTTCACAATATCACCATCTTTCGGTTAGTTTGTCCCTGTACATGCACAGACTGATCTTTGAGACAAGCATTTGACTAGTGTTCTCAACGGATATCCAACCAAGCCAAACCGTGTTCCATCATTCACATGGAAACATGCACAAGGACCAAATGAAAGCGAGGAGAAATTAATCCCCCACTTACGGATGAGGGTGCCAACGAGACCAACGTTCCCTTCCCAAAAAAGGGAGACCGCAGTATCTTGACAACCATCCACCACTCCCACACAATCGCGTAAGCACAACCATCAACCCACACAACTGACCGTGACGCCTCAAGGGAAGCAACCCGAGAGGCATCACAATGCAGCACATGAAGGCAGGGAAAGCCCGCTATGCATGACACAAGGGAAGGATTTATATACCCAACCCCCTAGAGCCAAGGAGACCAACGTTCCCTTCCCAAAAAAGGGAGACCGCAGTATCTTGACAACCATCCACCACTCCCACACAATCGCGTAAGCACAACCATCAACCCACACAACTGACTGTGACACCTCGAGGGAAGCAACCCGAGAGACATCACAATGCAGCACATGAAGGCAGGGAAAGCCCGCTATGCATGACACAAGGGAAGGATTTATATACCCAACCCCCTAGAGCCAAGGAGACCAACGTTCCCTTCCCAAAAAAGGGAGACCGCAGTATCTTGACAACCATCCACCACTCCCACACAATCGCGTAAGCACAACCATCAACCCACACAACTGACCGTGACGCCTCAAGGGAAGCAACCCCAGAGGCATCACAATGCAGCACATGAAGGCAGGGAAAGCCCGCTATGCATGACACAAGGGAAGGATTTATATACCCAACCCCCTAGAGCCAAGGAGACCAACGTTCCCTTCCCAAAAAAGGGAGACCGCAGTATCTTGACAACCATCCACCACTCCCACACAATCGCGTAAGCACAACCATCAACCCACACAACTGACTGTGACGCCTCGAGGGAAGCAACCCGAGAGACATCACAATGCAGCACATGAAGGCAGGGAAAGCCCGCTATGCATGACACAAGGGAAGGATTTATATACCCAACCCCCTAGAGCCAACGAGACCAACGTTCCCTTCCCAAAAAAGGGAGACCGCAGTATCTTGACAGCCATCCACCACTCCCACACAATCGCGTAAGCACAACCATCAACCCACACAACTGACCGTGACGCCTCGAGGGAAGCAACCCGAGAGGCATCACAATGCAGCACATGAAGGCAGGGAAAGCCCGCTATGCATGACACAAGGGAAGGATTGATATACCCAACCCCCTAGAGCCAACGAGACCAACGTTCCCTTCCCAAAAAAGGGAGACCGCAGTATCTTGACAACCATCCACCACTCCCACACAATCGCGTAAGCACAACCATCAACCCACACAACTGACCGTGACGCCTCGAGGGAAGCAACCCGAGAGGCATCACAATGCAGCACATGAAGGCAGGGAAAGCCCGCTATGCATGACACAAGGGAAGGATTGATATACCCAACCCCCTAGAGCCAACGAGACCAACGTTCCCTTCCCAAAAAAGGGAGACCGCGGTATCTTGACAACCATCCACCACTCCCACACAATCGCATAAGCGCAACCATCAACCCACACAACTGATCATGCAGGACCTGATCTTTGAGACAAGCATATGACTAGTGGAAGGATCAGACATGTAGAATCACCAACAACATCTGCATTGTTTGAGGTATGACTGAGCTCACCACTCAGACCCCAACACAAGCCCAAACCGTCGTCCCGAACATTCAATTCCGTTCGATTAGTTTGTCCATTGTACATGCACAACCTGATCTTTGAGACAAGCATATGACTAATGGAAGGATCAACAAGGTTGCATCACCAACCAAATCTGCAATGTTTGAGGTATGACCCCACCTCAACGTCCTTCCCTTCAAGGCACGCCGCATGCACCAAGACGGGCCTCGAGGCCCCTTCAAATCGTCTCACTCGGATGCCATTGTCTGGAAACGACTATCAGCCCGCAAGATCACACATGCGACAAACCCCATCTCGTTGTCATCGTTTTTAGGGCGCACTACCTCGGGAAAGACAAGCCCCAAGCACGGGACGAATCATCGAGAATTCATGGCATTGCGTCCATGCCATTTTCCATGTCACTGGGCATGTCATCGGGTGGCTCTAGGCACGCAGGACAAGACCCACGCCCAGGGGGGGTCGCCGACCACTCCCCCCCCTAAAGAGACATTTATGCATTTCCAGCTATTCCACCAGGAAACATCAACAGTGACGAGGAGACATACTGATGGGTTTAGACCACCCTAAGGGCACCGCAGTGCATGAAAGACAACACGGGTTGCCCTAAAAGAGCTATGAAACCATAGGAAGGGCCACCGACGTGACCCCTTAGGCACATGAAGGCCGCCGACACGTCATGGCATCCGTCCCGCGTCTCGTCCATCACCGCAGAGAAGACACGCCCCATGTCCAGAGCGGGTCCTCACGCATGAAAGGAATTATCTTGAGGCGGTCATTGTCATTACATACCGTACCCAACAACATATGACAAACCCCACCACGTCGTCCTTCCTTGCAAGGCACACCGCATCCTCCAAGGCAAGCCCCGATGCCCCTTCAAATCGTCCCACTCGGGTGGCGTTGTCTACACGTGATTGTCAGTACGTCGGACCTGACACGCGACGCACCCCGGCTCATTGTCATCACTTTTATGGCGCATTACCTCAGACAAGACAAGCCCCAAGCACCGTATGAATCCTCAAGCTTTCATGGATTTGTCTGGAGGCCATTTTTCCATGTCCGTGGGCATGTCACTAGGTGGCTCTGGGCACGCAGGACAAGACCCACGCCCAGGGGGGGTCGCCGACCACTCCCCCCCTAAAGAGACATTTATGCATTTTCAGCTGTCCCACCAGGAAACATCAGCACTGACGAGGAGACATACTAACGGGTTTAGACAACCCTGTGGGCACCACAGCGCATGAAAGACAACACGTGTTGCCCTAAAAGATATATGAAACCATAGGAACAGCCACCGATGTGACCCCTTAGGCACATGAAGGCCGCCGACACGTAGTAGCATTCATCCCGGGTAGCGTCCAACACCGCCGAGAAGACAGGCCCCATGTCCAGAGAGGGTCCTCACGCATGAAATGAATTCTCTTTAGGTGGTCATTGTCATTACATACGGGACACGACAACAGATGACAAACCCCACCGCAACGTCCTTCCTTTCAAGGCACGCCACACGCACCAAGACGGGCCTCGAGGCCCCTTCAAATCGTCTCACTCGGATGCCATTGTCTGGACACGACTGTCAGTCCGCAGGATCACACATGCGACAAACCCCATCTCATTGTCATCGTTTTTAGGGCGCACTACCTCGGGCAAGACAAGCCCCAAGCACGGGACGAATCATCAGAAATTCATGGCACTGCGTCGATGCCATTTTCCATGTCACTCGGCATGTCAGTGGGTGGCTCTAGGCACGCAGGACAAGACCCACGCCCAGGGGGGGTCGCCGACCACTCCCCCCCTAAAGAGACATTTATGCATTTCCAGCTATACCACCAGGAAACATCAACAGTGACGAGGAGACATACTGATGGGTTTAGACCACCCTAAGGGCACCGCAGTGCATGAAAGACAACACGGGTTGCCCTAAAAGAGCTATGAAACCATAGGAAGGGCCACCGACGTGACCCCTTAGGCACATGAAGGCCGCCGACACGTCATGGCATCCGTCCCGCGTCTCGTCCATCACCGCAGAGAAGACGCTCCCCATGTCCAGAGCGAGTCCTCACGCCTCAAAGGAATTATCTTTAGGTGGTCATTGTCAATACATACCGTACCCAACAACATATGACAAACCCCACCACATCGTCCTTCCTTGCAAGGCACACCGCATCCACCAAGGCAAGCCCCGAGGCCCCTTCAAATCTTCTCACTCGGATGCCGTTGTCTCCACGTGATCGTCAGTACGTCGGACCTCACACACGCGACAAACCCCATCTCATTGTCATCGTTTTTATGGCGCACTACCTCGGGCAAGACAAGCCCGAAGCACGGGACAAATCATCAGGAATTCTTGGCATTGCGTCGATGCCATTTTCCACGTCACTCGGCGTGGGTCTGACACGCGACGCACCCCAGCTCATTGTCATCACTTTTATGGCGCATTACCTCAGACAAGACAAGCCCCAAGCACCGTACGAATCATCAGGCTTTCATGGATTCGTCTGGAGGCCGTTTTTCCATGTCCGTGGGCATGTCACTGGGTGGCTCTGGGCACACAGGACAAGACCCACGCCCAGGGGGGGTCGCCGACCACTCCCCCCCTAAAGAGACATTTATGCATTTCCAGCTGTCCCACCAGGAAACATCAGCACTGACGAGGAGACATACTGATGGGTTCAGACAACCCTGTGGGCACCACAGCGCATGAAAGACAACACGTGTTGCCCTAAAAGAGATATGAAACCATAGGAATAGCCACCAATGTGACCCCTTAGGCACATCAAGGCCGCCATCACGTACTAGCATCCATCCCGGGTAGCGTCCAACACCGCCGAGAAGACAGGCCCCATGTCCAGAGAGGGTCCTCACGCATGAAATGAATTCTCTTTAGGTGGTCATTATCATTACATACGGGACACGAAAACACATGAATAACCACACCTCAACGTCCTTCCTTTCAAGGCACACCGCATGCACCAAGACGGGCCTCGAGGCCCCTTCAAATCGTCTCACTCGGATGCCTTTGTCTGGAAACGACTGTCAGCCCGCAAGATCACACATGCGACAAAACCCATCTCATTGTCATCGTTTTTAGGGCGCACTACCTCGGGAAAGACAAGCCCCAAGCACGGGACGAATCATCAAGAATTCATGGCATTGCGTCGATGCCATTTTCCATGTCACTGGGCATGTCATCGGGTGGCTCTAGGCACGCAGGACAAGACCCACGCCCAGGGGGGGTCGCCGACCACTCCCCCCCTAAAGAGACATTTATGCATTTCCAGCTATTCCACCAGGAAACATCAAAAGTGACGAGGAGACATACTGAGGGGTTTAGACCACCCTAAGGGCACCGCAGTGCATGAAAGACAACACGGGTTGCCCTAAAAGAGCTATGAAACCATAGGAAGGGCCACCGACGTGACCCCTTAGGCACATGAAGGCCGCCGACACGTCATGACATCCGTCCCGCGTCTCGTCCATCACCGCAGAGAAGACACGCCCCATGTCCAGAGCGGGTCCTCACGCATGAAATGAATTATCTTTAGGCGGTCATTGTCATTACATACCGTACCCAACAACATATGACAAACCCCACCACGTCGTCCTTCCTTGCAAGGCACACCGCATCCTCCAAGGCAAGCCCCGATGCCCCTTCAAATCGTCCCACTCGGGTGGCGTTGTCTCCACGTGATTGTCAGTACCTCGGACCTGACACGCGACGCACCCCGGCTCATTGTCATCACTTTTATGGCGCATTACCTCAGACAAGACAAGCCCCAAGCACCGTATGAATCCTCAAGCTTTCATGGATTTGTCTGGAGGCCATTTTTCCATGTCCGTGGGCATGTCACTAGGTGGCTCTGGGCACGCAGGACAAGACCCACGCCCAGGGGGGGTCGCCGACCACTCCCCCCCTAAAGAGACATTTATGCCTTTCCAGCTGTCCCACCAGGAAACATCAGCACTGACGAGGAGACATACTGGAGGGTTTAGACAACCCTGTGGGCACCACAGCGCATGAAAGTCAACACGTGTTGCCCTAAAAGATATATGAAACCGTAGGAACAGCCACCGATGTGACCCCTTAGGCACATGAAGGCCGCCGACACGTAGTAGCATTCATCCCGGGTAGCGTCCAACACCGCCGAGAAGACAGGCCCCATGTCCAGAGAGGGTCCTCACGCATGAAATGAATTCTCTTTAGGTGGTCATTGTCATTACATACGGGACACGACAACAGATGACAAACCCCACCGCAACGTCCTTCCTTTCAAGGCACGCCACACGCACCAAGACGGGCCTCGAGGCCCCTTCAAATCGTCTCACTCGGATGCCATTGTCTGGACACGACTGTCAGTCCGCAGGATCACACATGCGACAAACCCCATCTCATTGTCATCGTTTTTAGGGCGCACTACCTCGGGCAAGACAAGCCCCAAGCACGAGACGAATCATCAGGAATTCGTGGCACTGCGTCGATGCCATTTTCCATGTCACTCGGCATGTCATTGGGTGGCTCTAGGCACGCAGGACAAGACCCACGCCCAGGGGGGGTCGCCGACCACTCCCCCCCTAAAGAGACATTTATGCATTTCCAGCTATACCACCAGGAAACATCAACAGTGACGAGGAGACATACTGATGGGTTTAGACCACCCTAAGGGCACTGCAGTGCATGAAAGACAACACGGGTTGCCCTAAAAGAGCTATGAAACCATAGGAAGGGCCACCGACGTGACCCCTTAGGCACATGAAGGCCGCCGACACGTCATGGCATCCGCCCCGCGTCTCGTCCATCACCGCAGAGAAGACACGCCCCATGTCCAGAGCTGGTCCTCACGCCTCAAAGGAATTATCTTTAGGCGGTCATTGTCAATACATACCGTACCCAACAACATATGACAAACCCCACCACGTCGTCCTTCCTTGCAAGGCACACCGCATCCACCAAGGCAAGACCCGAGGTCCCTTCAAATCGTCCCACTCGGATGGCGTTGTCTCCACGTGATTGTCAGTACGTCGGACCTGACACGCGACGCACCCCGGCTCATTGTCATCACTTTTATGACGCATTACCTCAGACAAGACAAGCCCCAAGCACCGTACGAATAATCAAGCTTTCATGGATTTGTCTGGAGGTCGTTTTTCCATGTTCGTGGGCATGTCACTGGGTGGCTCTGGGCACGCAGGACAAGACCCACGCCCAGGGGGGGTCGCCGACCACTCCCCCCCTAAAGAGACATTTATGCATTTCCAGCTGTCCCACCAGGAAACATCAGCACTGACGAGGACACATACTGATGGGTTCAGACAACCCAATGGGCACCACAACGCATGAAAGACAGCACGTGTTGCCCTTAAAGAGCTACGAATCCATATGAACAGCCACCAAAGTGACCCCTTAGGCACACGAAGGCCGCCGACACGTCATGGCATCCGTCCCGGGTATCATCCAACACCGCCGAGAAGACAGGACCCATGTCCAGAGCGGGTCCCCGCGCATGAAATGAATTATCTTTAGGCGGTCATTGTCTTTACATTCCGAACACAACAACATGTGACAAACCCCACCTCGACGTCCTTCCTTTCAAGAAACGCCGCATGCACCAAGACGGGCCCCGAGACCCCTTCAAATCGTCTCACTCGGATGCCATTGTCTGAACGCGACTGTCAGTCCGCAGGATCTCGAAGGCGACAAACACCATCCCATTGTCATCGTTTTTATGGCGCACTACCTCGGGCAAGACAAGCCCCAAGCACGGGACGAATCATCAGGCATTCATGGCATTACGTCGATGTCATTTTGCATGTCAATGGGCATCACATTGGGTGGCTCTAGGCACGCAAGACAAGACCCACGCCCGGGGGGGTCGCCGACCACTCCCCCCCTAAAGAGACATTTATGCATTTCCAGCTATTCCACCAGGAAACATCAACACCGACGAGGAGACATACTGATGGGTTTAGACCACCCTGAGGGCAGGGCAGCGCATGAAAGGCAACACGTGTTGCCCTAAAAGAGCTATGAAACCATAGGAAGGGCCACCGACGTGACCCCTTAGGCACATGAAGGCCGCCGACACGTCATGGCATCCGTCCCACGTATCGTCCATCACCACAGCGAAGACACGCCCCATGTCCAGAGCGGGTCCCCACGCATGAAAGGAATTCTCTTTAGGCGGTCATTGTCATTACATACCGGACCCAACAACATATGACAAACCCCACCTCATTGTCCTTCCATTCAAGGCACACCGCATCCACCAAGGCAAGCCCTGAGGCCCCTTCAAATCCTCTCACCCGGATGGCGTTGTCTCCACCTGATTGTCAGTACGGAGGACCTGACACGCGACGAAACCCGGCTCATTGTCATCACTTTTATGGCGCACTACCTCGAACAAGACAAGCCCCAAGCACCGGACGAATCATCAAGCTGTCTTTGCTTTGTCCGGAGGCTGTTTTTCCATGTCCGTGGGCATGTCACTGGGTGGCTCTGGGCACGCAGGACAAGACCCACGCCCAGGGGGGGTCGCCGACCACTCCCCCCCTAAAGAGACATTTATGCATTTCCAGCTGTCCCACCAGGAAACATCAGCACTGACGAGGAGACATACTGATGGGTTTAGACAACCCTGTGGGCACCACAGCGCATGAAAGACAACACGTGTTGCCCTAAAAGAGATATGAAACCATAGGAACAGCCACTGATGTGACCCCTTAGGCACATCAAGGCCGCCGACACGTAGTAGCATTCGTCGCGGGTAGCATCCAACGCCGCCGAGAAGACAGGCCCCATGTCCAGAGCGGGTCCTCGCGCATGAAATGAATTCTCTTTAGGTGGTCATTGTCATTACATACGGGACACGACAACATATGAAAAACCCCACCTCGACGTCCTTCCTTTCAAGGCACGCCGCATGCACCAAGACGGGCCCTGAGGCCCCTTCAAATCGTCTCACTCGGATGCCATTGTCTGGACGCGACTGTCAGTCCGCAGGATCGCACATGCGACAAACCCCGTCTCATTGCCATCGTTTTTAGGGCGCACTACCTCGGGCAAGACAAGCCCCAAGCACGGGACGAATCATCAGGAATTCATGGCATTGCGTCGATGCCATTTTCCATGTCACTGGGCATGTCTGTGGGTGGCTCTCGGCACGCAGGACAAGACCCACGCCCAGGGGGGGTCGCCGACCACTCCCCCCCTAAAGAGACATTTATGCATTTCCAGCTATTCCACCAGGAAACATCAACACTGACGAGGAGACATACTGAGTGGTTTAGACCACCCAGAGGGAACCGCAGCGCATGAAAGGCAACACGTGTTGCCCTAAAAGGGCTATGAAACCATAGGAAGGGACACCGACGTGGCCCCTTAGGCACATGAAGGCCGCCGACACGTCATGGCATCCGTCCCGCGTATCGTCCAACACCGCCGAGGAGACAGGACCCATGTCCAGAGCGGGTCCTCACGCATGAAATGAATTCTCTTTAGGTGGTCATTGTCTTTACATACCGGACACAACAACATATGACAAACCCCACCTCAACGTCCTTCCTTTCAAGGCACGCCGCACGCACCAAGACGGGCCCCGAGGCCCCTTCAAATCGCCTCACTAGGATTCCATTGTCTGGACGCGATTGTCAGTCCGTAGGATCTCACAGGCGACAAACCCCACCCATCTCATTGTCATCGGTTTTATGGCGCACCACCTCGGGCAAGACAAGACCCTAGCACGGGAAGAATCATCAGGAATTCAGGGCATTGCGTCGATGCCATTTTCCATGTCACTGGGCATGTCATTGGGTGGCTCTAGGCACGCAGGACAAGACCCACGCCCAGGGGGGTCGCCGACCACTCCCCCCCTAAAGAGACATTTATGCATTTCCAGCTATCCCACCAGGAAACATCAACACTGACGAGGAGACATACTGATGGGTTTAGACCACCCTGAGGGCACCACAGCGCATGAAAGACAACACGTGTTGCCCTAAAAGAGCTATGAAACCATAGGAAGGGCCACCGACGTGACCCCTTATGCACATGAAGGCCACCGACAAGTCATGGCATCCATCCCGCGTATCGTCGATCACCGCCGAGAAGACACGCCCCATGTCCAGAGCGGGTCCTCACTCATGAAAAGAATTCTCTTTAGGTGGTAATTGTAATTACATACAGGACCCAACAACATATGAAAAACCCCACCTCGACGTCCTTCCTTTCAAGGCACGTCGCATCCACCAAGACATGCCCCGAGGCCACTTCAAATCGTCTCACTCGGATGGCTTTGTCTCCACGCGATTGTCAGTTCGTCGGACCTGACACGCGACGAACCCCGTCTCATTGTCATCGCTTTTATGGGGCACTACCGCGGGCAAGACAAGCCCCAAGCACAGGAGGAATCATCTAGAGGCCATTTTTCCATGTCTGTGGGCATGTCACTGGGTGGCTCTGGGCACGCAGGACAAGACCCACGCCCAGGGGGGGTCGCCGACCACTCCCCCCCTAAAGAGACATTTCTGCATTTCCAGCTCTCCCACCAGGAAACATCAGCACTGACGAGGAGACATACTGAGTGGTTCAGACCACCCAGAGGGAACCGCAGCGCATGAAAGACAACACGTGTTGCCCTAAAAGAGCTATGAAACCATAGGAACGGCAACCGACGTGACCCCTTAGGCACGTGAAGGCCGCCGACACGTCATGGCATCCTTCCCGCGTATCGTCGACCACCGCCGAGAAGACAGACCCCATGTCCAGAGCGGGTCCTCACGCATGAAATGAATTCTCTTTAGGTGGTCGGTGTCGTTACATACCGAACCCAACAACATATGACAAACCCCAGCTCGGCGTCCTTCCTTTCAAGGCACCCCGCATCCACCAAGACAAGCCTCGAGGCCCCTTCAAATCGTCTCACTCGGATGGCATTGTCTCCACGCGATTGTCGGTACGTAGGACCTCACACGCGACGAACCCCGGCTCATTGTCAAAGCTTTTAAGGCGCACTACCCCGGAGAAGACAAGCCCCAAGCACCGGACGAATCATCACGCATTGATGGCATTGTCTAGAGGCCATTTTTCCATGTCCGTGGGCATGTCACTGGGTGGCTCGAGGCACGCAGGACAAGACCCACGCCCAGGGGGGGTCGCCGACCACTACCCCCCTAAAGAGACATTTATGCATTTACAGCTATCCCACCAGGAAACATCAGCACTGACGAGGAGACATACTGAGTGGTTTAGACCACCCAGAGGGCACCCCAGCTCATGAAAGACAACGCGAGTTGCCCTAAAAGAGCTATGAAACCATAGGAACGGCCACCGACGTGACCCCTTAGGCACATGAAGGCCGCCGGCACGTCATGGCATCCGTCCCGCGTGTCGTCGACCACCGCCGAGAAGACAACCCCATGTCCAGAGCGGGTCCTCACGCATGAAACGAATTCTATTTAGGTGGTCATGGACGTTACATACCGGACCCAACAAGATATGGCAAACCCCAGCTCGGCGTCCTTCCTTTCAAGGCACCCCGCATCCACCAATGCAAGCCCCGATGCCCCTTCAAATCGTCTCACTCGGATGGAATTGTCTCCACGCGATTGTCAGTACGTAGGACCTGACACGCGACGAACCCCGACTCATTTTCAAAGCTTTGATGGCGCACTACCCCGGACAAGACAAGCCCCAAGCACCGGACGAATCATCAAGCATTCATGGGATTGTCTAGAGGCCATTTT
>CAUJRU010000996.1:95000-115000 GCA_963277665.1 Viscum album
CCATGAGGCAGCTTTTAAGCAGACGAACCAGCAACGCTCAAGAGACGTCGAGGAAAAGGAGTCATGGTAGGTACGGGGGTCCTATGTCCCGCCGCGCCGCCCACATCCCACCATCCACAGGATCCCACAAACCGTGAGGCGGTATTTAAGCACCCAGCCCGCAATGCTCCACAGACGGGGAGGAAAAGGCAGGCACGTCAGGGGACGGGGCAAAAACCCAATCCCGCCGCGCCTCCCACATCCCACCATCCGCAGCAACTCAACCACCCTGAGGCGGCTTTTAAGCAAGCCAAGCCGCACTGCTCTAGAGAAGGCGAGGGAAGGGCAGGAGCGTCGAGGGACGACAAAGGAACACCAACCCACCATGCCTCCCACATCCCACCATCCAAGGAACTCCGCCACCGACAGGTGGCCTTTTAAGCAAGCCCGAACCGCAACGCTCCATGAAAGGTGAGGAAAAAGGCGGGCACGGCATGAGACTGGGCAAAAACCCATTCTTTCCAATGCCCCCCACATCCCACCGGTGAGGAAAAGGAATTACAGCGTCCCACCGCCATGCCTCCCACATCCCACCTTCCGAAGGAACTCAACCGCCATGAGGCAGATTTTAAGCAGACGAACCCACAACGCTCCAGGGACGTTGAGGAAAAGGAGTCATGACAGGAACGGAGGCCCTATGTCCCGCCGCACCCCCCACATCCCACCATTCAAAAGAACTCAACCACCATTGAGAAACTTTTAACCAAGAACCAGGACACCAACCATGCTCATCTATCATCATCCCATCCAAGTTATATCTGTCTAGTATCGCATCGTCTTTTTAGCAAGCCCTTGGAAGACGGAACCGCAATTGTGCGAGAGAATTCAACCCAAGCATATAGACGGGGACCCTACATCAGCACCAAAAAAATTCCACTACCAACAGGGAGAACTCCAAAGGGACAAGTGAGGGTCTTCTAGGTGGAGCTCACCCACCTGGGGATTCTTCGCTTGAGATATAACCGAGGAGAAAGTCACCCCTGGAACTGATTTAATGAGACCCGTCACAGTATCACCATCTTTCGATTAGTTTGTCCTTTACATGCGGGACCTGATCTTTGAGACAGGCATATGACTAGTGGAAGGATCAGCCATGTAGCATCACCAACAACATCTGCATTGTTTGGGGTATGACTGAGCTGACCACTCAGACCCCAACACAAGCCCAAACCGTCGTCCCGAACATTCAATTCTGTTCGATTAGTTTGTCCTTTGTACATGCACAACCTGATCTTTGAGACAAGCATATGACTAATGGAAGGATCAGCCAGGTAGCATCACCAACCACATCTGCAATGTTTGAGGTATGACTGAGCAGACCACTCAGACCCCAACACAAGCCCCAACCATCTTCCCAAATCGACAGGATTCCCCTTAATGAGTCATCACCTCCGCATGACGCTCGTGTATCTTGCAGAAACAGTAGATACACATTCTCAAGCCACCCTTATGAACATCATCACCCAAGGCATGACTGAGGAGGAAGGCACCCCAACTTGTCCAATAATGAACCATGGAAATCGTCACCCTGTTGGTGTGAGTTTCTTAGGACCCAAATAACTCGCACGTGGCCCCGACAATGCGTTGAGCAAAGCACTCCCACCAATCATTGCCCAAGGCAGCTTGCTATGGTTCGCATGAAATATCGCTGAATGAGAAATTTAGGAGCACGCTCTTGCATCCTGGTGATACCGACAGTTTCGCGCTTGAACCACTACCAAAATTCCACAACGCTCCAGAGAAGGTGAGGAAAAGGCGGTACAGCAAGGGACGACAAAGGAACCCAATCCCACCATGCCTCCCACATCCCAACATCTGCAAGAACTCAACCACACTCGGTGGCTTTTAAGCATAGCCCGACCCGCAACGCTCCATGAAAGGTGAGGAAAAAGGTGGGTACGACAGGACGGGGAAACAACCCAATCCCGCCCATACCCCCCACATCCCACCAGTGAGGAAAAAGGTAGGAACGTCAGGGGATGAGGAGGGAAACCCCCATCCCGCCGTGCCTCCCACATCTCACATTCCGTAGGAACTCAACCGCCATGAGGCAGCTTTTAAGCAGACGAACCAGCAACGCTCAAGAGACGTCAAGGAAAAGGAGTCAGGGTAGGTACGGGGGTCCTATGTCCCGCCGCGCCGCCCACATCCCACCATCCACAGGATCCCACAAACCGTGAGGCGGTATTTAAGCACCCAGCCCGCAATGCTCCACAGACGGGGAGGAAAAGGCAGGCACGTCAGGGGACGGGGCAAAAACCCAATCCCGCCGCGCCTCCCACATCCCACCATCCGCAACAACTCAACCACCCTGAGGCGGCTTTTAAGCAAGCCAAGCCGCACTGCTCTAGAGAAGGCGAGGGAAGGGCAGGAGCGTCGAGGGACGACAAAGGAACACCAACCCACCATGCCTCCCACATCCCACCATCCAAGGAACTCCGCCACCGACAGGTGGCCTTTTAAGCAAGCCCGAACCGCAACGCTCCATGAAAGGTGAGGAAAAAGGCGGGCACGGCATGAGACTGGGCAAAAACCCATTCTTTCCAATGCCCCCCACATCCCACCGGTGAGGAAAAGGAATTACAGCGTCCCACCGCCATGCCTCCCACATCCCACCTTCCGAAGGAACTCAACCGCCATGAGGCAGATTTTAAGCAGACGAACCCACAACGCTCCAGGGACGTTGAGGAAAAGGAGTCATGACAGGAACGGAGGCCCTATGTCCCGCCGCACCCCCCACATCCCACCATTCAAAAGAACTCAACCACCGTTGCGAAACTTTTAACCAAGAACCAGGACACCAACCATGCTCATCTATCATCATCCCATCCAAGTTATATCTGTCTAGTATCGCATTGTCTTTTTAGCAAGCCCTTGGAAGACGGAACCGCAATTGTGCGAGAGAATTCAACCCAAGCATATAGACGGGGCCCCTACATCAGCACCAAAAAAATTCCACTACCAACAGGGAGAACTCCAAAGGGACAAGTGAGGGTCTTCTAGGTGGAGCTCACCCACCTGGGGATTCTTCGCTTGAGATATAACCGAGGAGAAAGTCACCCCTGGCACTGATTTAATGAGACCCGTCACAGTATCACCATCTTTCGATTAGTTTGTCCTTTACATGCGGGACCTGATCTTTGAGACAGGCATATGACTAGTGGAAGGATCAGCCATGTAGCATCACCAACAACATCTGCATTGTTTGGGGTATGACTGAGCTGACCACTCAGACCCCAACACAAGCCCAAACCGTCGTCCCGAACATTCAATTCTGTTCGATTAGTTTGTCCTTTGTACATGCACAACCTGATCTTTGAGACAAGCATATGACTAATGGAAGGATCAGCCAGGTAGCATCACCAACCACATCTGCAATGTTTGAGGTATGACTGAGCAGACCACTCAGACCCCAACACAAGCCCCAACCATCTTCCCAAATCGACAGGATTCCCCTTAATGAGTCATCACCTCCGCATGACGCTCGTGTATCTTGCAGAAACAGTAGATACACATTCTCAAGCCACCCTTATGAACATCATCACCCAAGGCATGACTGAGGAGGAAGGCACCCCAACTTGTCCAATAATGAACCATGGAAATCGTTACCCTGTTGGTGTGAGTCTCTTAGGACACAAATAACTCGCACGTGGCCCCGACAATGCGTTGAGCAAAGCACTCCCACCAATCATTGCCCAAGGCAGCTTGCTATGGTTCGCATGGAATATCGCTGAATGAGAAATTTAGGAGCACGCTCTCGCATCCTGGTGATACCGACAGTTTCGCGCTTGAACCACTACCAAAATTCCACAACGCTCCAGAGAAGGTGAGGAAAAGGCGGTACAGCAAGGGACGACAAAGGAACCCAATCCCACCATGCCTCCCACATCCCAACATCTGCAAGAACTCAACCACACTCAGTGGATTTTAAGCAAAGCCCGACCCGCAACGCTCCATGAAAGGTGAGGAAAAAGGTGGGTACGACAGGACGGGGAAACAACCCAATCCCGCCCATACCCCCCACATCCCACCAGTGAGGGAAAAGGTAGGAACGTCAGGGGATGAGGAGGGAAACCCCCATCCCGCCGTGCCTCCCACATCTCACATTCCGTAGGAACTCAACCGCCATGAGGCAGCTTTTAAGCAGACGAACCAGCAACGCTCAAGAGACGTCGAGGAAAAGGAGTCATGGTAGGTACGGGGGTCCTATGTCCCGCCGCGCCGCCCACATCCCACCATCCACAGGATCCCACAAACCGTGAGGCGGTATTTAAGCACCCAGCCCGCAATGCTCCACAGACGGGGAGGAAAAGGCAGGCACGTCAGGGGACGGGGCAAAAACCCAATCCCGCCGCGCCCCCCACATCCCACCATCCGCAGCAACTCAACCACCCTGAGGCAGCTTTTAAGCAAGCAAAGCCGCACTCCTCTAGAGAAGGCGAGGGAAGGGCAGGAGCGTCGAGGGACGACAAAGGAACACCAACCCACCATGCCTCCCACATCCCACCATCCAAGGAACTCCGCCACCAACAGGTGGCCTTTTAAGCAAGCCCGAACCGCAACGCTCCATGAAAGGTGAGGAAAAAGGCGGGCACGGCATGAGACTGGGCAAAAACCCATTCTTTCCAATGCCCCCCACATCCCACCGGTGAGGAAAAGGAATTACAGCGTCCCACCGCCATGCTTCCCACATCCCACCTTCCGAAGGAACTCAACCGCCGTGAGGCAGATTTTAAGCAGACGAACCCACAACGCTCCAGGGACGTTGAGGAAAAGGAGTCATGACAGGAACAGAGGCCCTATGTCCCGCCGCACCCCCCACATCCCACCATTCAAAAGAACTCAACCACCGTTGCGAAACTTTTAACCAAGAACCAGGACACCAACCATGCTCATCTATCATCATCCCATCCAAGTTATATCTGTCTAGTATCGCATCGTCTTTTTAGCAAGCCCTTGGAACCCGAAACCAAAATTGTGCGAGAGAATTCAACCCAAGCATATAGACGGGGCCCGTACATCAGCACCAACAAAATTCCACTACCAACAGGGAGAACTCCAAAGGGACAAGTGAGGGTCTTCAAGGTGGAGCTCACCCACCTGGGGATTCTTCACTTGAGGTATAACCGAGGAGAAAGTCAGCCCTGGCACTGATTTAATGAGACCCGTCACAGTATCACCATCTTTCGATTAGTTTGTCCTTTACATGCGGGACCTGATCTTTGAGACAGGCATATGACTAGTGGAAGGATCAACCATGTAGCATCACCAACCACATCTGCAATGTTTGAGGTATGACTGAGCAGACCACTCAGACCCCAACACAAGCCCAAACCGTCGTCCCGAGCATTCAATTCCATTCGATTAGTTTGTCCTTCGTACATGCACAGCCTGATCTTTGAGACAATAATATGACTAATGGAAAGATCAACCGGGTACCATCACCAACCACATCTGCAATGTTTGAGGTATGACTGAGCAGACCACTCAGACCCCAACACAAGCCCGAACCATCTCTTCCCAAATCGACATGTTTCCCCTTAATTAGTCATCACCTCTGCATGACGCTCGTGTATCTTGCAGAAACAGTAGATACACATTCTCAAGCCACCCTTATGAACATCATCACCCAAGGCATGACTGAGGAGGAAGGCACCCCAACTTGTCCAATAATGAACCATGGAAATCGTTACCCTGTTGGTGTGAGTTTCTTAGGACCCAAATAACTCGCACGTGGCCCCGACAATGCGTTGAGCAAAGCACTCCCACCAATCATTGCCCAAGGCAGCTTGCTATGGTTCGCATGGAATATCACTGAATGAGAAATTTAGGAGCACGCTCTCGCATCCTGGTGATACCGACAGTTTCGCGCTTGAACCACTACCAAAATTCCACAACGCTCCAGAGAAGGTGAGGAAAAGGCGGTACAGCAAGGGACGACAAAGGAACCCAATCCCACCATGCCTCCCACATCCCAACATCTGCAAGAACTCAACCACAATCAGTGGATTTTAAGCAAAGCCCGACCCGCAACGCTCCATGAAAGGTGAGGAAAAAGGTGGGTACGACAGGACGGGGAAACAACCCAATCCCACCCATACCCCCCACATCCCACCAGTGAGGAAAAAGGTAGGAACGTCAGGGGATGAGGAGGGAAACCCCCATCTCGCCGTGCCTCCCACATCTCACATTCCGTAGGAACTCAACCGCCATGAGGCAGCTTTTAAGCAGACGAACCAGCAACGCTCAAGAGACGTCGAGGAAAAGGAGTCATGGTAGGTACGGGGGTCCTATGTCCCGCCGCGCCGCCCACATCCCACCATCCACAGGATCCCACAAACCGTGAGGCGGTATTTAAGCACCCAGCCCGCAATGCTCCACAGACGGGGAGGAAAAGGCAGGCACGTCAGGGGACGGGGCAAAAACCCAATCCCGCCGCGCCCCCCACATCCCACCATCCGCAGCAACTCAACCGCCCTGAGGCAGCTTTTAAGCAAGCAGAGCCGCACTGCTCTAGAGAAGGCGAGGGAAGGGCAGGAGCGTCGAGGGACGACAAAGGAACACCAACCCACCATGCCTCCCACATCCCACCATCCAAGGAACTCCGCCACCAACAGGTGGCCTTTTAAGCAAGCCCGAACCGCAACGCTCCATGAAAGGTGAGGAAAAAGGCGGGCACGGCATGAGACTGGGCAAAAACCCATTCTTTCCAATGCCCCCCACATCCCACCGGTGAGGAAAAGGAATTACAGCGTCCCACCGCCATGCCTCCCACATCCCACCTTCCGAAGGAACTCAACCGCCATGAGGCAGATTTTAAGCAGACGAACCCACAACGCTCCAGGGACGTTGAGGAAAAGGAGTCATGACAGGAACGGAGGCCCTATGTCCCGCCGCACCCCCCACATCCCACCATTCAAAAGAACTCAACCACCATTGCGAAACTTTTAACCAAGAACCAGGACACCAACCATGCTCATCTATCATCATCCCATCCAAGTTATATCTGTCTAGTATCGCATCGTCTTTTTAGCAAGCCCTTGGAACCCGAAACCAAAATTGTGCGAGAGAATTCAACCCAAGCATATAGACGGGGCCCTTACATCAGCACCAACAAAATTCCACTACCAACAGGGAGAACTCCAAAGGGACAAGTGAGGTTCTTCTAGGTGGAGCTCACCCACCTGGGGATTCTTCGCTTGATGTATAACCGAGGAGAAAGTCAGCCGTGTCACTGATTTAATGAGACCCTTCACAGTATCACCATCTTTCGATTAGTTTGTCCTTGTACATGCAGGACCTGATCTTTGAGACACGCATATGACTAGTGGAAGGATCACCCATGTAGCGTCACTAACCACATCTGCAATGTTTGAGGTATGACTGAGCAGACCACTCAGACCCCAACACAAGCCTAAACCGTCGTCCCGAGCATTCAATTCCATTCGATTAGTTTGTCCTTTGTACATGCACGACCTGATCTTTGATACAAGCATATGACTAATGGAAGGATCAGCCAGGTAGCATCACCAACCACATCTGCAATGTTTGAGGTATGACTGAGCAAACCACTCAGACCCCAACACAAGCCCAAACCATCTTCCCAAATCGACATGTTTCCCCTTAATTAGTCATCACCTCTGTATGACGCTCGTGTATCTTGCAAAAACAATAGATACACATTCTTCGCTTGATGTATAACCGAGGAGAACGTCAAACTTGTCACTGATTTAATGAGACCCTTCACAGTATCACCATCTTTCGGTTAGTTTGTCCCTGTACATGCACAGACTGATCTTTGAGACAAGCATATGACTAGTGTTCTCATCGGATATCCAACCAAGCCAAACCGTGTTCCATCATTCACATGGAAACATGTACAAGGACCAAATGAAAGCGAGGAGAAATTAAACCCCCACTTACGGATGAGGGTGCCAACGAGACCAACGTTCCCTTCCCAAAAAAGGGAGACCGCAGTATCTTGACAACCATCCACCACTCCCACACAATCGCGTAAGCACAACCATCAACCCACACAACTGACCGTCACGCCTCGAGGGAAGCAACCCGAGAGGCATCACAATGCAGCACATGAAGGCAGGGAAAGCCCGCTATGCATGACACAAGGGAAGGATTGATATACCCAACCCCCTAGCGCCAACGAGACCAACGTTCCATTCCCAAAAAAGGGAGACCGCAGTATCTTGACAACCATCCACCACTTCCACACAATCGCATAAGGGCAACCATCAACCCACACAACTGATCATGCACAACCTGATCTTTGAGACAAGCATATGACTAGTAGAAGGATCAGCCATGTAGCATCACCAACAACATCTGCATTGTTTGAGGTATGACTGAGCTCACCACTCAGACCCCAACACAAGCCCAAACCATCATCCCGAACATTCAATTCCGTTCCATTAGTTTGTCCTTTGTACATGCACAACCTGATCTTTGGGACAAGCATATGACTAATGGAAGGATCAGCCAGGTTGCATCACCAACCACATCTGCAATGTTTGAGGTATGACTGAGCAGACCACTCAGACCCCAACACAAGCCCAAACCGTCTTTCCAAATCGACAGGAACCCAATTAATGAGTCATCACCTCTGCATGATGCTCAATACCGCAATTGTGCGAGAGAATTCAACCCAAGCATATAAACAGGGCCCGTATATCATAACTGACAAAATTCCACTACCAACAGGGAGAACTCCGAAGGGACAAGTGAGGGTCTTCTAGGTGGAGCTCACCCACCTGGGGATTCTTCTCTTGATGTATAACTGAGGAGAAAGTCAGCCCTGGCACTAATTTAATGAGACCCATCACAGTATCACCATCTTTCGATTAGTTTGTCTTTGTACATGCGGGACCTGATCTTTGAGTCAAGCATATGACTAGTTGAAGGATCAGCCATGTAGCATCACCAACAACATCTGCATTGTTTGAGGTATGACTGAGCTAACCACTCAGACCCCAACACAAGCCCAAACCGTCGTCCCGAACATTCAATTCCATTCGATTAGTTTTTCCTTTGTACATGCACCACCTGATCTTTGGGACAAGCATATGACTAATGGAAGGATCAGCCAGGTAGCATCACCAACCACATCTGCAATGTTTGAGGTATGACTGAGCAAACCACTCAGACCCCAACACAAGCCCAAACCATCTTCCCAAATCGACAGGATTCCCCTTAATGAGTCATCACCTCTGCGTGACGACGCTCGTGTATCTTGTCGAAACAATAGATACACATTCTTCGCTTGATGTATAACCGAGGAGAACGTCAAACTTGTCACTGATTTAATGAGACCCTTCACAATATCACCATCTTTCGGTTAGTTTGTCCCTGTACATGCACAGACTGATCTTTGAGACAAGCATTTGACTAGTGTTCTCAACGGATATCCAACCAAGCCAAACCGTGTTCCATCATTCACATGGAAACATGCACAAGGACCAAATGAAAGCGAGGAGAAATTAATCCCCCACTTACGGATGAGGGTGCCAACGAGACCAACGTTCCCTTCCCAAAAAAGGGAGACCGCAGTATCTTGACAACCATCCACCACTCCCACACAATCGCGTAAGCACAACCATCAACCCACACAACTGACCGTGACGCCTCAAGGGAAGCAACCCGAGAGGCATCACAATGCAGCACATGAAGGCAGGGAAAGCCCGCTATGCATGACACAAGGGAAGGATTTATATACCCAACCCCCTAGAGCCAAGGAGACCAACGTTCCCTTCCCAAAAAAGGGAGACCGCAGTATCTTGACAACCATCCACCACTCCCACACAATCGCGTAAGCACAACCATCAACCCACACAACTGACTGTGACACCTCGAGGGAAGCAACCCGAGAGACATCACAATGCAGCACATGAAGGCAGGGAAAGCCCGCTATGCATGACACAAGGGAAGGATTTATATACCCAACCCCCTAGAGCCAAGGAGACCAACGTTCCCTTCCCAAAAAAGGGAGACCGCAGTATCTTGACAACCATCCACCACTCCCACACAATCGCGTAAGCACAACCATCAACCCACACAACTGACCGTGACGCCTCAAGGGAAGCAACCCCAGAGGCATCACAATGCAGCACATGAAGGCAGGGAAAGCCCGCTATGCATGACACAAGGGAAGGATTTATATACCCAACCCCCTAGAGCCAAGGAGACCAACGTTCCCTTCCCAAAAAAGGGAGACCGCAGTATCTTGACAACCATCCACCACTCCCACACAATCGCGTAAGCACAACCATCAACCCACACAACTGACTGTGACGCCTCGAGGGAAGCAACCCGAGAGACATCACAATGCAGCACATGAAGGCAGGGAAAGCCCGCTATGCATGACACAAGGGAAGGATTTATATACCCAACCCCCTAGAGCCAACGAGACCAACGTTCCCTTCCCAAAAAAGGGAGACCGCAGTATCTTGACAGCCATCCACCACTCCCACACAATCGCGTAAGCACAACCATCAACCCACACAACTGACCGTGACGCCTCGAGGGAAGCAACCCGAGAGGCATCACAATGCAGCACATGAAGGCAGGGAAAGCCCGCTATGCATGACACAAGGGAAGGATTGATATACCCAACCCCCTAGAGCCAACGAGACCAACGTTCCCTTCCCAAAAAAGGGAGACCGCAGTATCTTGACAACCATCCACCACTCCCACACAATCGCGTAAGCACAACCATCAACCCACACAACTGACCGTGACGCCTCGAGGGAAGCAACCCGAGAGGCATCACAATGCAGCACATGAAGGCAGGGAAAGCCCGCTATGCATGACACAAGGGAAGGATTGATATACCCAACCCCCTAGAGCCAACGAGACCAACGTTCCCTTCCCAAAAAAGGGAGACCGCGGTATCTTGACAACCATCCACCACTCCCACACAATCGCATAAGCGCAACCATCAACCCACACAACTGATCATGCAGGACCTGATCTTTGAGACAAGCATATGACTAGTGGAAGGATCAGACATGTAGAATCACCAACAACATCTGCATTGTTTGAGGTATGACTGAGCTCACCACTCAGACCCCAACACAAGCCCAAACCGTCGTCCCGAACATTCAATTCCGTTCGATTAGTTTGTCCATTGTACATGCACAACCTGATCTTTGAGACAAGCATATGACTAATGGAAGGATCAACAAGGTTGCATCACCAACCAAATCTGCAATGTTTGAGGTATGACCCCACCTCAACGTCCTTCCCTTCAAGGCACGCCGCATGCACCAAGACGGGCCTCGAGGCCCCTTCAAATCGTCTCACTCGGATGCCATTGTCTGGAAACGACTATCAGCCCGCAAGATCACACATGCGACAAACCCCATCTCGTTGTCATCGTTTTTAGGGCGCACTACCTCGGGAAAGACAAGCCCCAAGCACGGGACGAATCATCGAGAATTCATGGCATTGCGTCCATGCCATTTTCCATGTCACTGGGCATGTCATCGGGTGGCTCTAGGCACGCAGGACAAGACCCACGCCCAGGGGGGGTCGCCGACCACTCCCCCCCCTAAAGAGACATTTATGCATTTCCAGCTATTCCACCAGGAAACATCAACAGTGACGAGGAGACATACTGATGGGTTTAGACCACCCTAAGGGCACCGCAGTGCATGAAAGACAACACGGGTTGCCCTAAAAGAGCTATGAAACCATAGGAAGGGCCACCGACGTGACCCCTTAGGCACATGAAGGCCGCCGACACGTCATGGCATCCGTCCCGCGTCTCGTCCATCACCGCAGAGAAGACACGCCCCATGTCCAGAGCGGGTCCTCACGCATGAAAGGAATTATCTTGAGGCGGTCATTGTCATTACATACCGTACCCAACAACATATGACAAACCCCACCACGTCGTCCTTCCTTGCAAGGCACACCGCATCCTCCAAGGCAAGCCCCGATGCCCCTTCAAATCGTCCCACTCGGGTGGCGTTGTCTACACGTGATTGTCAGTACGTCGGACCTGACACGCGACGCACCCCGGCTCATTGTCATCACTTTTATGGCGCATTACCTCAGACAAGACAAGCCCCAAGCACCGTATGAATCCTCAAGCTTTCATGGATTTGTCTGGAGGCCATTTTTCCATGTCCGTGGGCATGTCACTAGGTGGCTCTGGGCACGCAGGACAAGACCCACGCCCAGGGGGGGTCGCCGACCACTCCCCCCCTAAAGAGACATTTATGCATTTTCAGCTGTCCCACCAGGAAACATCAGCACTGACGAGGAGACATACTAACGGGTTTAGACAACCCTGTGGGCACCACAGCGCATGAAAGACAACACGTGTTGCCCTAAAAGATATATGAAACCATAGGAACAGCCACCGATGTGACCCCTTAGGCACATGAAGGCCGCCGACACGTAGTAGCATTCATCCCGGGTAGCGTCCAACACCGCCGAGAAGACAGGCCCCATGTCCAGAGAGGGTCCTCACGCATGAAATGAATTCTCTTTAGGTGGTCATTGTCATTACATACGGGACACGACAACAGATGACAAACCCCACCGCAACGTCCTTCCTTTCAAGGCACGCCACACGCACCAAGACGGGCCTCGAGGCCCCTTCAAATCGTCTCACTCGGATGCCATTGTCTGGACACGACTGTCAGTCCGCAGGATCACACATGCGACAAACCCCATCTCATTGTCATCGTTTTTAGGGCGCACTACCTCGGGCAAGACAAGCCCCAAGCACGGGACGAATCATCAGAAATTCATGGCACTGCGTCGATGCCATTTTCCATGTCACTCGGCATGTCAGTGGGTGGCTCTAGGCACGCAGGACAAGACCCACGCCCAGGGGGGGTCGCCGACCACTCCCCCCCTAAAGAGACATTTATGCATTTCCAGCTATACCACCAGGAAACATCAACAGTGACGAGGAGACATACTGATGGGTTTAGACCACCCTAAGGGCACCGCAGTGCATGAAAGACAACACGGGTTGCCCTAAAAGAGCTATGAAACCATAGGAAGGGCCACCGACGTGACCCCTTAGGCACATGAAGGCCGCCGACACGTCATGGCATCCGTCCCGCGTCTCGTCCATCACCGCAGAGAAGACGCGCCCCATGTCCAGAGCGAGTCCTCACGCCTCAAAGGAATTATCTTTAGGTGGTCATTGTCAATACATACCGTACCCAACAACATATGACAAACCCCACCACATCGTCCTTCCTTGCAAGGCACACCGCATCCACCAAGGCAAGCCCCGAGGCCCCTTCAAATCGTCTCACTCGGATGCCGTTGTCTCCACGTGATCGTCAGTACGTCGGACCTCACACACGCGACAAACCCCATCTCATTGTCATCGTTTTTATGGCGCACTACCTCGGGCAAGACAAGCCCGAAGCACGGGACAAATCATCAGGAATTCTTGGCATTGCGTCGATGCCATTTTCCACGTCACTCGGCGTGGGTCTGACACGCGACGCACCCCAGCTCATTGTCATCACTTTTATGGCGCATTACCTCAGACAAGACAAGCCCCAAGCACCGTACGAATCATCAGGCTTTCATGGATTCGTCTGGAGGCCGTTTTTCCATGTCCGTGGGCATGTCACTGGGTGGCTCTGGGCACACAGGACAAGACCCACGCCCAGGGGGGGTCGCCGACCACTCCCCCCCTAAAGAGACATTTATGCATTTCCAGCTGTCCCACCAGGAAACATCAGCACTGACGAGGAGACATACTGATGGGTTCAGACAACCCTGTGGGCACCACAGCGCATGAAAGACAACACGTGTTGCCCTAAAAGAGATATGAAACCATAGGAATAGCCACCAATGTGACCCCTTAGGCACATCAAGGCCGCCATCACGTACTAGCATCCATCCCGGGTAGCGTCCAACACCGCCGAGAAGACAGGCCCCATGTCCAGAGAGGGTCCTCACGCATGAAATGAATTCTCTTTAGGTGGTCATTATCATTACATACGGGACACGAAAACACATGAATAACCACACCTCAACGTCCTTCCTTTCAAGGCACACCGCATGCACCAAGACGGGCCTCGAGGCCCCTTCAAATCGTCTCACTCGGATGCCTTTGTCTGGAAACGACTGTCAGCCCGCAAGATCACACATGCGACAAAACCCATCTCATTGTCATCGTTTTTAGGGCGCACTACCTCGGGAAAGACAAGCCCCAAGCACGGGACGAATCATCAAGAATTCATGGCATTGCGTCGATGCCATTTTCCATGTCACTGGGCATGTCATCGGGTGGCTCTAGGCACGCAGGACAAGACCCACGCCCAGGGGGGGTCGCCGACCACTCCCCCCCTAAAGAGACATTTATGCATTTCCAGCTATTCCACCAGGAAACATCAAAAGTGACGAGGAGACATACTGAGGGGTTTAGACCACCCTAAGGGCACCGCAGTGCATGAAAGACAACACGGGTTGCCCTAAAAGAGCTATGAAACCATAGGAAGGGCCACCGACGTGACCCCTTAGGCACATGAAGGCCGCCGACACGTCATGACATCCGTCCCGCGTCTCGTCCATCACCGCAGAGAAGACACGCCCCATGTCCAGAGCGGGTCCTCACGCATGAAATGAATTATCTTTAGGCGGTCATTGTCATTACATACCGTACCCAACAACATATGACAAACCCCACCACGTCGTCCTTCCTTGCAAGGCACACCGCATCCTCCAAGGCAAGCCCCGATGCCCCTTCAAATCGTCCCACTCGGGTGGCGTTGTCTCCACGTGATTGTCAGTACCTCGGACCTGACACGCGACGCACCCCGGCTCATTGTCATCACTTTTATGGCGCATTACCTCAGACAAGACAAGCCCCAAGCACCGTATGAATCCTCAAGCTTTCATGGATTTGTCTGGAGGCCATTTTTCCATGTCCGTGGGCATGTCACTAGGTGGCTCTGGGCACGCAGGACAAGACCCACGCCCAGGGGGGGTCGCCGACCACTCCCCCCCTAAAGAGACATTTATGCCTTTCCAGCTGTCCCACCAGGAAACATCAGCACTGACGAGGAGACATACTGGAGGGTTTAGACAACCCTGTGGGCACCACAGCGCATGAAAGTCAACACGTGTTGCCCTAAAAGATATATGAAACCGTAGGAACAGCCACCGATGTGACCCCTTAGGCACATGAAGGCCGCCGACACGTAGTAGCATTCATCCCGGGTAGCGTCCAACACCGCCGAGAAGACAGGCCCCATGTCCAGAGAGGGTCCTCACGCATGAAATGAATTCTCTTTAGGTGGTCATTGTCATTACATACGGGACACGACAACAGATGACAAACCCCACCGCAACGTCCTTCCTTTCAAGGCACGCCACACGCACCAAGACGGGCCTCGAGGCCCCTTCAAATCGTCTCACTCGGATGCCATTGTCTGGACACGACTGTCAGTCCGCAGGATCACACATGCGACAAACCCCATCTCATTGTCATCGTTTTTAGGGCGCACTACCTCGGGCAAGACAAGCCCCAAGCACGAGACGAATCATCAGGAATTCGTGGCACTGCGTCGATGCCATTTTCCATGTCACTCGGCATGTCATTGGGTGGCTCTAGGCACGCAGGACAAGACCCACGCCCAGGGGGGGTCGCCGACCACTCCCCCCCTAAAGAGACATTTATGCATTTCCAGCTATACCACCAGGAAACATCAACAGTGACGAGGAGACATACTGATGGGTTTAGACCACCCTAAGGGCACTGCAGTGCATGAAAGACAACACGGGTTGCCCTAAAAGAGCTATGAAACCATAGGAAGGGCCACCGACGTGACCCCTTAGGCACATGAAGGCCGCCGACACGTCATGGCATCCGCCCCGCGTCTCGTCCATCACCGCAGAGAAGACACGCCCCATGTCCAGAGCTGGTCCTCACGCCTCAAAGGAATTATCTTTAGGCGGTCATTGTCAATACATACCGTACCCAACAACATATGACAAACCCCACCACGTCGTCCTTCCTTGCAAGGCACACCGCATCCACCAAGGCAAGACCCGAGGTCCCTTCAAATCGTCCCACTCGGATGGCGTTGTCTCCACGTGATTGTCAGTACGTCGGACCTGACACGCGACGCACCCCGGCTCATTGTCATCACTTTTATGACGCATTACCTCAGACAAGACAAGCCCCAAGCACCGTACGAATAATCAAGCTTTCATGGATTTGTCTGGAGGTCGTTTTTCCATGTTCGTGGGCATGTCACTGGGTGGCTCTGGGCACGCAGGACAAGACCCACGCCCAGGGGGGGTCGCCGACCACTCCCCCCCTAAAGAGACATTTATGCATTTCCAGCTGTCCCACCAGGAAACATCAGCACTGACGAGGACACATACTGATGGGTTCAGACAACCCAATGGGCACCACAACGCATGAAAGACAGCACGTGTTGCCCTTAAAGAGCTACGAATCCATACGAACAGCCACCAAAGTGACCCCTTAGGCACACGAAGGCCGCCGACACGTCATGGCATCCGTCCCGGGTATCATCCAACACCGCCGAGAAGACAGGACCCATGTCCAGAGCGGGTCCCCGCGCATGAAATGAATTATCTTTAGGCGGTCATTGTCTTTACATTCCGAACACAACAACATGTGACAAACCCCACCTCGACGTCCTTCCTTTCAAGAAACGCCGCATGCACCAAGACGGGCCCCGAGACCCCTTCAAATCGTCTCACTCGGATGCCATTGTCTGAACGCGACTGTCAGTCCGCAGGATCTCGAAGGCGACAAACACCATCCCATTGTCATCGTTTTTATGGCGCACTACCTCGGGCAAGACAAGCCCCAAGCACGGGACGAATCATCAGGCATTCATGGCATTACGTCGATGTCATTTTGCATGTCAATGGGCATCACATTGGGTGGCTCTAGGCACGCAAGACAAGACCCACGCCCGGGGGGGTCGCCGACCACTCCCCCCCTAAAGAGACATTTATGCATTTCCAGCTATTCCACCAGGAAACATCAACACCGACGAGGAGACATACTGATGGGTTTAGACCACCCTGAGGGCAGGGCAGCGCATGAAAGGCAACACGTGTTGCCCTAAAAGAGCTATGAAACCATAGGAAGGGCCACCGACGTGACCCCTTAGGCACATGAAGGCCGCCGACACGTCATGGCATCCGTCCCACGTATCGTCCATCACCACAGCGAAGACACGCCCCATGTCCAGAGCGGGTCCCCACGCATGAAAGGAATTCTCTTTAGGCGGTCATTGTCATTACATACCGGACCCAACAACATATGACAAACCCCACCTCATTGTCCTTCCATTCAAGGCACACCGCATCCACCAAGGCAAGCCCTGAGGCCCCTTCAAATCCTCTCACCCGGATGGCGTTGTCTCCACCTGATTGTCAGTACGGAGGACCTGACACGCGACGAAACCCGGCTCATTGTCATCACTTTTATGGCGCACTACCTCGAACAAGACAAGCCCCAAGCACCGGACGAATCATCAAGCTGTCTTTGCTTTGTCCGGAGGCTGTTTTTCCATGTCCGTGGGCATGTCACTGGGTGGCTCTGGGCACGCAGGACAAGACCCACGCCCAGGGGGGGTCGCCGACCACTCCCCCCCTAAAGAGACATTTATGCATTTCCAGCTGTCCCACCAGGAAACATCAGCACTGACGAGGAGACATACTGATGGGTTTAGACAACCCTGTGGGCACCACAGCGCATGAAAGACAACACGTGTTGCCCTAAAAGAGATATGAAACCATAGGAACAGCCACTGATGTGACCCCTTAGGCACATCAAGGCCGCCGACACGTAGTAGCATTCGTCGCGGGTAGCATCCAACGCCGCCGAGAAGACAGGCCCCATGTCCAGAGCGGGTCCTCGCGCATGAAATGAATTCTCTTTAGGTGGTCATTGTCATTACATACGGGACACGACAACATATGAAAAACCCCACCTCGACGTCCTTCCTTTCAAGGCACGCCGCATGCACCAAGACGGGCCCTGAGGCCCCTTCAAATCGTCTCACTCGGATGCCATTGTCTGGACGCGACTGTCAGTCCGCAGGATCGCACATGCGACAAACCCCGTCTCATTGCCATCGTTTTTAGGGCGCACTACCTCGGGCAAGACAAGCCCCAAGCACGGGACGAATCATCAGGAATTCATGGCATTGCGTCGATGCCATTTTCCATGTCACTGGGCATGTCTGTGGGTGGCTCTCGGCACGCAGGACAAGACCCACGCCCAGGGGGGGTCGCCGACCACTCCCCCCCTAAAGAGACATTTATGCATTTCCAGCTATTCCACCAGGAAACATCAACACTGACGAGGAGACATACTGAGTGGTTTAGACCACCCAGAGGGAACCGCAGCGCATGAAAGGCAACACGTGTTGCCCTAAAAGGGCTATGAAACCATAGGAAGGGACACCGACGTGGCCCCTTAGGCACATGAAGGCCGCCGACACGTCATGGCATCCGTCCCGCGTATCGTCCAACACCGCCGAGGAGACAGGACCCATGTCCAGAGCGGGTCCTCACGCATGAAATGAATTCTCTTTAGGTGGTCATTGTCTTTACATACCGGACACAACAACATATGACAAACCCCACCTCAACGTCCTTCCTTTCAAGGCACGCCGCACGCACCAAGACGGGCCCCGAGGCCCCTTCAAATCGCCTCACTAGGATTCCATTGTCTGGACGCGATTGTCAGTCCGTAGGATCTCACAGGCGACAAACCCCACCCATCTCATTGTCATCGGTTTTATGGCGCACCACCTCGGGCAAGACAAGACCCTAGCACGGGAAGAATCATCAGGAATTCAGGGCATTGCGTCGATGCCATTTTCCATGTCACTGGGCATGTCATTGGGTGGCTCTAGGCACGCAGGACAAGACCCACGCCCAGGGGGGTCGCCGACCACTCCCCCCCTAAAGAGACATTTATGCATTTCCAGCTATCCCACCAGGAAACATCAACACTGACGAGGAGACATACTGATGGGTTTAGACCACCCTGAGGGCACCACAGCGCATGAAAGACAACACGTGTTGCCCTAAAAGAGCTATGAAACCATAGGAAGGGCCACCGACGTGACCCCTTATGCACATGAAGGCCACCGACAAGTCATGGCATCCATCCCGCGTATCGTCGATCACCGCCGAGAAGACACGCCCCATGTCCAGAGCGGGTCCTCACTCATGAAAAGAATTCTCTTTAGGTGGTAATTGTAATTACATACAGGACCCAACAACATATGAAAAACCCCACCTCGACGTCCTTCCTTTCAAGGCACGTCGCATCCACCAAGACATGCCCCGAGGCCACTTCAAATCGTCTCACTCGGATGGCTTTGTCTCCACGCGATTGTCAGTTCGTCGGACCTGACACGCGACGAACCCCGTCTCATTGTCATCGCTTTTATGGGGCACTACCGCGGGCAAGACAAGCCCCAAGCACAGGAGGAATCATCTAGAGGCCATTTTTCCATGTCTGTGGGCATGTCACTGGGTGGCTCTGGGCACGCAGGACAAGACCCACGCCCAGGGGGGGTCGCCGACCACTCCCCCCCTAAAGAGACATTTCTGCATTTCCAGCTCTCCCACCAGGAAACATCAGCACTGACGAGGAGACATACTGAGTGGTTCAGACCACCCAGAGGGAACCGCAGCGCATGAAAGACAACACGTGTTGCCCTAAAAGAGCTATGAAACCATAGGAACGGCAACCGACGTGACCCCTTAGGCACGTGAAGGCCGCCGACACGTCATGGCATCCTTCCCGCGTATCGTCGACCACCGCCGAGAAGACAGACCCCATGTCCAGAGCGGGTCCTCACGCATGAAATGAATTCTCTTTAGGTGGTCGGTGTCGTTACATACCGAACCCAACAACATATGACAAACCCCAGCTCGGCGTCCTTCCTTTCAAGGCACCCCGCATC
>CAUJRU010000996.1:125000-142500 GCA_963277665.1 Viscum album
AAGAGTCTTCACCTCCCAATGATGCTCAAGTACACCGCACCGAAAAAATAGATCCGACTTCCAACACTTCTTTTATTCCAGAGACAAGAATGAATCATCATCGACGGGGTCTCAGCATTCATTCCTTCCTTTACCCAGCACCGATGAGAATAGCCAAACCGATCACTTCCCACGAATCCACAGGATCCCGGTTAATGAGTCATCACCTCCGCATGACGCTCGTGTATCTTGCAGAAACAGTAGATACACATTCTCAAGCCGCCCTTATGAACATCATCACCCAAGGCATGACTGAGGAGGAAGGCACCCCAACTTGTCCAATAATGAACCATGGCAACCGTTTGCCTGGTGGTGTGAGTTTCTCAGGACCCAAATAACTCACAGGTGGCCCCGACAATGCGTTGGGCAAAGCACTCCCGCAAATCACTGCCCAAGGAAGCTTGCTACGGTTCGCATGGAATATCACTGAATGGGAAATTTAGGAGCACGGTCTCTCATCCTGGTGATACCGACAGTTTCGCGCTTGAACCACTACCAAAATCCCACAACGCTCCAGAGAAGGTGAGGAAAAGGCAGGTACAGCAAAGGACGACAAAGGAACCCAATCCCACCATGCCTCCCACATCCCAACATCTGCAAGAACTCAACCACACTCGGTGGCTTTTAAGCATAGCCCGACCCGCAACGCTCCATGAAAGGTGAGGAAAAAGGTGGGTACGACAGGACGGGGAAACAACCCAATCCCGCCCATACCCCCCACATCCCACCAGTGAGGAAAAAGGTAGGAACGTCAGGGGATGAGGAGGGAAACCCCCATCCCGCCGTGCCTCCCACATCTCACATTCCGTAGGAACTCAACCGCCATGAGGCAGCTTTTAAGCAGACGAACCAGCAACGCTCAAGAGACGTCGAGGAAAAGGAGTCATGGTAGGTACGGGGGTCCTATGTCCCGCCGCGCCGCCCACATCCCACCATCCACAGGATCCCACAAACCGTGAGGCGGTATTTAAGCACCCAGCCCGCAATGCTCCACAGACGGGGAGGAAAAGGCAGGCACGTCAGGGGACGGGGCAAAAACCCAATCCCGCCGCGCCTCCCACATCCCACCATCCGCAGCAACTCAACCACCCTGAGGCGGCTTTTAAGCAAGCCAAGCCGCACTGCTCTAGAGAAGGCGAGGGAAGGGCAGGAGCGTCGAGGGACGACAAAGGAACACCAACCCACCATGCCTCCCACATCCCACCATCCAAGGAACTCCGCCACCGACAGGTGGCCTTTTAAGCAAGCCCGAACCGCAACGCTCCATGAAAGGTGAGGAAAAAGGCGGGCACGGCATGAGACTGGGCAAAAACCCATTCTTTCCAATGCCCCCCACATCCCACCGGTGAGGAAAAGGAATTACAGCGTCCCACCGCCATGCCTCCCACATCCCACCTTCCGAAGGAACTCAACCGCCATGAGGCAGATTTTAAGCAGACGAACCCACAACGCTCCAGGGACGTTGAGGAAAAGGAGTCATGACAGGAACGGAGGCCCTATGTCCCGCCGCACCCCCCACATCCCACCATTCAAAAGAACTCAACCACCGTTGAGAAACTTTTAACCAAGAACCAGGACACCAACCATGCTCATCTATCATCATCCCATCCAAGTTATATCTGTCTAGTATCGCATCGTCTTTTTAGCAAGCCCTTGGAAGACGGAACCGCAATTGTGCGAGAGAATTCAACCCAAGCATATAGACGGGGACCCTACATCAGCACCAAAAAAATTCCACTACCAACAGGGAGAACTCCAAAGGGACAAGTGAGGGTCTTCTAGGTGGAGCTCACCCACCTGGGGATTCTTCGCTTGAGATATAACCGAGGAGAAAGTCACCCCTGGAACTGATTTAATGAGACCCGTCACAGTATCACCATCTTTCGATTAGTTTGTCCTTTACATGCGGGACCTGATCTTTGAGACAGGCATATGACTAGTGGAAGGATCAGCCATGTAGCATCACCAACAACATCTGCATTGTTTGGGGTATGACTGAGCTGACCACTCAGACCCCAACACAAGCCCAAACCGTCGTCCCGAACATTCAATTCTGTTCGATTAGTTTGTCCTTTGTACATGCACAACCTGATCTTTGAGACAAGCATATGACTAATGGAAGGATCAGCCAGGTAGCATCACCAACCACATCTGCAATGTTTGAGGTATGACTGAGCAGACCACTCAGACCCCAACACAAGCCCCAACCATCTTCCCAAATCGACAGGATTCCCCTTAATGAGTCATCACCTCCGCATGACGCTCGTGTATCTTGCAGAAACAGTAGATACACATTCTCAAGCCACCCTTATGAACATCATCACCCAAGGCATGACTGAGGAGGAAGGCACCCCAACTTGTCCAATAATGAACCATGGAAATCGTCACCCTGTTGGTGTGAGTTTCTTAGGACCCAAATAACTCGCACGTGGCCCCGACAATGCGTTGAGCAAAGCACTCCCACCAATCATTGCCCAAGGCAGCTTGCTATGGTTCGCATGAAATATCGCTGAATGAGAAATTTAGGAGCACGCTCTTGCATCCTGGTGATACCGACAGTTTCGCGCTTGAACCACTACCAAAATTCCACAACGCTCCAGAGAAGGTGAGGAAAAGGCGGTACAGCAAGGGACGACAAAGGAACCCAATCCCACCATGCCTCCCACATCCCAACATCTGCAAGAACTCAACCACACTCGGTGGCTTTTAAGCATAGCCCGACCCGCAACGCTCCATGAAAGGTGAGGAAAAAGGTGGGTACGACAGGACGGGGAAACAACCCAATCCCGCCCATACCCCCCACATCCCACCAGTGAGGAAAAAGGTAGGAACGTCAGGGGATGAGGAGGGAAACCCCCATCCCGCCGTGCCTCCCACATCTCACATTCCGTAGGAACTCAACCGCCATGAGGCAGCTTTTAAGCAGACGAACCAGCAACGCTCAAGAGACGTCAAGGAAAAGGAGTCAGGGTAGGTACGGGGGTCCTATGTCCCGCCGCGCCGCCCACATCCCACCATCCACAGGATCCCACAAACCGTGAGGCGGTATTTAAGCACCCAGCCCGCAATGCTCCACAGACGAGGAGGAAAAGGCAGGCACGTCAGGGGACGGGGCAAAAACCCAATCCCGCCGCGCCTCCCACATCCCACCATCCGCAACAACTCAACCACCCTGAGGCGGCTTTTAAGCAAGCCAAGCCGCACTGCTCTAGAGAAGGCGAGGGAAGGGCAGGAGCGTCGAGGGACGACAAAGGAACACCAACCCACCATGCCTCCCACATCCCACCATCCAAGGAACTCCGCCACCGACAGGTGGCCTTTTAAGCAAGCCCGAACCGCAACGCTCCATGAAAGGTGAGGAAAAAGGCGGGCACGGCATGAGACTGGGCAAAAACCCATTCTTTCCAATGCCCCCCACATCCCACCGGTGAGGAAAAGGAATTACAGCGTCCCACCGCCATGCCTCCCACATCCCACCTTCCGAAGGAACTCAACCGCCATGAGGCAGATTTTAAGCAGACGAACCCACAACGCTCCAGGGACGTTGAGGAAAAGGAGTCATGACAGGAACGGAGGCCCTATGTCCCGCCGCACCCCCCACATCCCACCATTCAAAAGAACTCAACCACCGTTGCGAAACTTTTAACCAAGAACCAGGACACCAACCATGCTCATCTATCATCATCCCATCCAAGTTATATCTGTCTAGTATCGCATTGTCTTTTTAGCAAGCCCTTGGAAGACGGAACCGCAATTGTGCGAGAGAATTCAACCCAAGCATATAGACGGGGCCCCTACATCAGCACCAAAAAAATTCCACTACCAACAGGGAGAACTCCAAAGGGACAAGTGAGGGTCTTCTAGGTGGAGCTCACCCACCTGGGGATTCTTCGCTTGAGATATAACCGAGGAGAAAGTCACCCCTGGCACTGATTTAATGAGACCCGTCACAGTATCACCATCTTTCGATTAGTTTGTCCTTTACATGCGGGACCTGATCTTTGAGACAGGCATATGACTAGTGGAAGGATCAGCCATGTAGCATCACCAACAACATCTGCATTGTTTGGGGTATGACTGAGCTGACCACTCAGACCCCAACACAAGCCCAAACCGTCGTCCCGAACATTCAATTCTGTTCGATTAGTTTGTCCTTTGTACATGCACAACCTGATCTTTGAGACAAGCATATGACTAATGGAAGGATCAGCCAGGTAGCATCACCAACCACATCTGCAATGTTTGAGGTATGACTGAGCAGACCACTCAGACCCCAACACAAGCCCCAACCATCTTCCCAAATCGACAGGATTCCCCTTAATGAGTCATCACCTCCGCATGACGCTCGTGTATCTTGCAGAAACAGTAGATACACATTCTCAAGCCACCCTTATGAACATCATCACCCAAGGCATGACTGAGGAGGAAGGCACCCCAACTTGTCCAATAATGAACCATGGAAATCGTTACCCTGTTGGTGTGAGTCTCTTAGGACACAAATAACTCGCACGTGGCCCCGACAATGCGTTGAGCAAAGCACTCCCACCAATCATTGCCCAAGGCAGCTTGCTATGGTTCGCATGGAATATCGCTGAATGAGAAATTTTGGAGCACGCTCTCGCATCCTGGTGATACCGACAGTTTCGCGCTTGAACCACTACCAAAATTCCACAACGCTCCAGAGAAGGTGAGGAAAAGGCGGTACAGCAAGGGACGACAAAGGAACCCAATCCCACCATGCCTCCCACATCCCAACATCTGCAAGAACTCAACCACACTCAGTGGATTTTAAGCAAAGCCCGACCCGCAACGCTCCATGAAAGGTGAGGAAAAAGGTGGGTACGACAGGACGGGGAAACAACCCAATCCCGCCCATACCCCCCACATCCCACCAGTGAGGGAAAAGGTAGGAACGTCAGGGGATGAGGAGGGAAACCCCCATCCCGCCGTGCCTCCCACATCTCACATTCCGTAGGAACTCAACCGCCATGAGGCAGCTTTTAAGCAGACGAACCAGCAACGCTCAAGAGACGTCGAGGAAAAGGAGTCATGGTAGGTACGGGGGTCCTATGTCCCGCCGCGCCGCCCACATCCCACCATCCACAGGATCCCACAAACCGTGAGGCGGTATTTAAGCACCCAGCCCGCAATGCTCCACAGACGGGGAGGAAAAGGCAGGCACGTCAGGGGACGGGGCAAAAACCCAATCCCGCCGCGCCCCCCACATCCCACCATCCGCAGCAACTCAACCACCCTGAGGCAGCTTTTAAGCAAGCAAAGCCGCACTGCTCTAGAGAAGGCGAGGGAAGGGCAGGAGCGTCGAGGGACGACAAAGGAACACCAACCCACCATGCCTCCCACATCCCACCATCCAAGGAACTCCGCCACCAACAGGTGGCCTTTTAAGCAAGCCCGAACCGCAACGCTCCATGAAAGGTGAGGAAAAAGGCGGGCACGGCATGAGACTGGGCAAAAACCCATTCTTTCCAATGCCCCCCACATCCCACCGGTGAGGAAAAGGAATTACAGCGTCCCACCGCCATGCTTCCCACATCCCACCTTCCGAAGGAACTCAACCGCCGTGAGGCAGATTTTAAGCAGACGAACCCACAACGCTCCAGGGACGTTGAGGAAAAGGAGTCATGACAGGAACAGAGGCCCTATGTCCCGCCGCACCCCCCACATCCCACCATTCAAAAGAACTCAACCACCGTTGCGAATCTTTTAACCAAGAACCAGGACACCAACCATGCTCATCTATCATCATCCCATCCAAGTTATATCTGTCTAGTATCGCATCGTCTTTTTAGCAAGCCCTTGGAACCCGAAACCAAAATTGTGCGAGAGAATTCAACCCAAGCATATAGACGGGGCCCGTACATCAGCACCAACAAAATTCCACTACCAACAGGGAGAACTCCAAAGGGACAAGTGAGGGTCTTCAAGGTGGAGCTCACCCACCTGGGGATTCTTCGCTTGAGGTATAACCGAGGAGAAAGTCAGCCCTGGCACTGATTTAATGAGACCCGTCACAGTATCACCATCTTTCGATTAGTTTGTCCTTTACATGCGGGACCTGATCTTTGAGACAGGCATATGACTAGTGGAAGGATCAACCATGTAGCATCACCAACCACATCTGCAATGTTTGAGGTATGACTGAGCAGACCACTCAGACCCCAACACAAGCCCAAACCGTCGTCCCGAGCATTCAATTCCATTCGATTAGTTTGTCCTTCGTACATGCACAGCCTGATCTTTGAGACAATAATATGACTAATGGAAAGATCAACCGGGTACCATCACCAACCACATCTGCAATGTTTGAGGTATGACTGAGCAGACCACTCAGACCCCAACACAAGCCCGAACCATCTCTTCCCAAATCGACATGTTTCCCCTTAATTAGTCATCACCTCTGCATGACGCTCGTGTATCTTGCAGAAACAGTAGATACACATTCTCAAGCCACCCTTATGAACATCATCACCCAAGGCATGACTGAGGAGGAAGGCACCCCAACTTGTCCAATAATGAACCATGGAAATCGTTACCCTGTTGGTGTGAGTTTCTTAGGACCCAAATAACTCGCACGTGGCCCCGACAATGCGTTGAGCAAAGCACTCCCACCAATCATTGCCCAAGGCAGCTTGCTATGGTTCGCATGGAATATCACTGAATGAGAAATTTAGGAGCACGCTCTCGCATCCTGGTGATACCGACAGTTTCGCGCTTGAACCACTACCAAAATTCCACAACGCTCCAGAGAAGGTGAGGAAAAGGCGGTACAGCAAGGGACGACAAAGGAACCCAATCCCACCATGCCTCCCACATCCCAACATCTGCAAGAACTCAACCACAATCAGTGGATTTTAAGCAAAGCCCGACCCGCAACGCTCCATGAAAGGTGAGGAAAAAGGTGGGTACGACAGGACGGGGAAACAACCCAATCCCACCCATACCCCCCACATCCCACCAGTGAGGAAAAAGGTAGGAACGTCAGGGGATGAGGAGGGAAACCCCCATCCCGCCGTGCCTCCCACATCTCACATTCCGTAGGAACTCAACCGCCATGAGGCAGCTTTTAAGCAGACGAACCAGCAACGCTCAAGAGACGTCGAGGAAAAGGAGTCATGGTAGGTACGGGGGTCCTATGTCCCGCCGCGCCGCCCACATCCCACCATCCACAGGATCCCACAAACCGTGAGGCGGTATTTAAGCACCCAGCCCGCAATGCTCCACAGACGGGGAGGAAAAGGCAGGCACGTCAGGGGACGGGGCAAAAACCCAATCCCGCCGCGCCCCCCACATCCCACCATCCGCAGCAACTCAACCGCCCTGAGGCAGCTTTTAAGCAAGCAGAGCCGCACTGCTCTAGAGAAGGCGAGGGAAGGGCAGGAGCGTCGAGGGACGACAAAGGAACACCAACCCACCATGCCTCCCACATCCCACCATCCAAGGAACTCCGCCACCAACAGGTGGCCTTTTAAGCAAGCCCGAACCGCAACGCTCCATGAAAGGTGAGGAAAAAGGCGGGCACGGCATGAGACTGGGCAAAAACCCATTCTTTCCAATGCCCCCCACATCCCACCGGTGAGGAAAAGGAATTACAGCGTCCCACCGCCATGCCTCCCACATCCCACCTTCCGAAGGAACTCAACCGCCATGAGGCAGATTTTAAGCAGACGAACCCACAACGCTCCAGGGACGTTGAGGAAAAGGAGTCATGACAGGAACGGAGGCCCTATGTCCCGCCGCACCCCCCACATCCCACCATTCAAAAGAACTCAACCACCGTTGCGAAACTTTTAACCAAGAACCAGGACACCAACCATGCTCATCTATCATCATCCCATCCAAGTTATATCTGTCTAGTATCGCATCGTCTTTTTAGCAAGCCCTTGGAACCCGAAACCAAAATTGTGCGAGAGAATTCAACCCAAGCATATAGACGGGGCCCTTACATCAGCACCAACAAAATTCCACTACCAACAGGGAGAACTCCAAAGGGACAAGTGAGGTTCTTCTAGGTGGAGCTCACCCACCTGGGGATTCTTCGCTTGATGTATAACCGAGGAGAAAGTCAGCCGTGTCACTGATTTAATGAGACCCTTCACAGTATCACCATCTTTCGATTAGTTTGTCCTTGTACATGCAGGACCTGATCTTTGAGACACGCATATGACTAGTGGAAGGATCACCCATGTAGCGTCACTAACCACATCTGCAATGTTTGAGGTATGACTGAGCAGACCACTCAGACCCCAACACAAGCCTAAACCGTCGTCCCGAGCATTCAATTCCATTCGATTAGTTTGTCCTTTGTACATGCACGACCTGATCTTTGATACAAGCATATGACTAATGGAAGGATCAGCCAGGTAGCATCACCAACCACATCTGCAATGTTTGAGGTATGACTGAGCAAACCACTCAGACCCCAACACAAGCCCAAACCATCTTCCCAAATCGACATGTTTCCCCTTAATTAGTCATCACCTCTGTATGACACTCGTGTATCTTGCAAAAACAATAGATACACATTCTTCGCTTGATGTATAACCGAGGAGAACGTCAAACTTGTCACTGATTTAATGAGACCCTTCACAGTATCACCATCTTTCGGTTAGTTTGTCCCTGTACATGCACAGACTGATCTTTGAGACAAGCATATGACTAGTGTTCTCATCGGATATCCAACCAAGCCAAACCGTGTTCCATCATTCACATGGAAACATGTACAAGGACCAAATGAAAGCGAGGAGAAATTAAACCCCCACTTACGGATGAGGGTGCCAACGAGACCAACGTTCCCTTCCCAAAAAAGGGAGACCGCAGTATCTTGACAACCATCCACCACTCCCACACAATCGCGTAAGCACAACCATCAACCCACACAACTGACCGTCACGCCTCGAGGGAAGCAACCCGAGAGGCATCACAATGCAGCACATGAAGGCAGGGAAAGCCCGCTATGCATGACACAAGGGAAGGATTGATATACCCAACCCCCTAGCGCCAACGAGACCAACGTTCCATTCCCAAAAAAGGGAGACCGCAGTATCTTGACAACCATCCACCACTTCCACACAATCGCATAAGGGCAACCATCAACCCACACAACTGATCATGCACAACCTGATCTTTGAGACAAGCATATGACTAGTAGAAGGATCAGCCATGTAGCATCACCAACAACATCTGCATTGTTTGAGGTATGACTGAGCTCACCACTCAGACCCCAACACAAGCCCAAACCATCATCCCGAACATTCAATTCCGTTCCATTAGTTTGTCCTTTGTACATGCACAACCTGATCTTTGGGACAAGCATATGACTAATGGAAGGATCAGCCAGGTTGCATCACCAACCACATCTGCAATGTTTGAGGTATGACTGAGCAGACCACTCAGACCCCAACACAAGCCCAAACCGTCTTTCCAAATCGACAGGAACCCAATTAATGAGTCATCACCTCTGCATGATGCTCAATACCGCAATTGTGCGAGAGAATTCAACCCAAGCATATAAACAGGGCCCGTATATCATAACTGACAAAATTCCACTACCAACAGGGAGAACTCCGAAGGGACAAGTGAGGGTCTTCTAGGTGGAGCTCACCCACCTGGGGATTCTTCTCTTGATGTATAACTGAGGAGAAAGTCAGCCCTGGCACTAATTTAATGAGACCCATCACAGTATCACCATCTTTCGATTAGTTTGTCTTTGTACATGCGGGACCTGATCTTTGAGTCAAGCATATGACTAGTTGAAGGATCAGCCATGTAGCATCACCAACAACATCTGCATTGTTTGAGGTATGACTGAGCTAACCACTCAGACCCCAACACAAGCCCAAACCGTCGTCCCGAACATTCAATTCCATTCGATTAGTTTTTCCTTTGTACATGCACCACCTGATCTTTGGGACAAGCATATGACTAATGGAAGGATCAGCCAGGTAGCATCACCAACCACATCTGCAATGTTTGAGGTATGACTGAGCAAACCACTCAGACCCCAACACAAGCCCAAACCATCTTCCCAAATCGACAGGATTCCCCTTAATGAGTCATCACCTCTGCGTGACGACGCTCGTGTATCTTGTCGAAACAATAGATACACATTCTTCGCTTGATGTATAACCGAGGAGAACGTCAAACTTGTCACTGATTTAATGAGACCCTTCACAATATCACCATCTTTCGGTTAGTTTGTCCCTGTACATGCACAGACTGATCTTTGAGACAAGCATTTGACTAGTGTTCTCAACGGATATCCAACCAAGCCAAACCGTGTTCCATCATTCACATGGAAACATGCACAAGGACCAAATGAAAGCGAGGAGAAATTAATCCCCCACTTACGGATGAGGGTGCCAACGAGACCAACGTTCCCTTCCCAAAAAAGGGAGACCGCAGTATCTTGACAACCATCCACCACTCCCACACAATCGCGTAAGACACGTCATGGCATCCGTCCCGCGTCTCGTCCATCACCGCAGAGAAGACGCGCCCCATGTCCAGAGCGAGTCCTCACGCCTCAAAGGAATTATCTTTAGGTGGTCATTGTCAATACATACCGTACCCAACAACATATGACAAACCCCACCACATCGTCCTTCCTTGCAAGGCACACCGCATCCACCAAGGCAAGCCCCGAGGCCCCTTCAAATCGTCTCACTCGGATGCCGTTGTCTCCACGTGATCGTCAGTACGTCGGACCTCACACACGCGACAAACCCCATCTCATTGTCATCGTTTTTATGGCGCACTACCTCGGGCAAGACAAGCCCGAAGCACGGGACAAATCATCAGGAATTCTTGGCATTGCGTCGATGCCATTTTCCACGTCACTCGGCGTGGGTCTGACACGCGACGCACCCCAGCTCATTGTCATCACTTTTATGGCGCATTACCTCAGACAAGACAAGCCCCAAGCACCGTACGAATCATCAGGCTTTCATGGATTCGTCTGGAGGCCGTTTTTCCATGTCCGTGGGCATGTCACTGGGTGGCTCTGGGCACACAGGACAAGACCCACGCCCAGGGGGGGTCGCCGACCACTCCCCCCCTAAAGAGACATTTATGCATTTCCAGCTGTCCCACCAGGAAACATCAGCACTGACGAGGAGACATACTGATGGGTTCAGACAACCCTGTGGGCACCACAGCGCATGAAAGACAACACGTGTTGCCCTAAAAGAGATATGAAACCATAGGAATAGCCACCAATGTGACCCCTTAGGCACATCAAGGCCGCCATCACGTACTAGCATCCATCCCGGGTAGCGTCCAACACCGCCGAGAAGACAGGCCCCATGTCCAGAGAGGGTCCTCACGCATGAAATGAATTCTCTTTAGGTGGTCATTATCATTACATACGGGACACGAAAACACATGAATAACCACACCTCAACGTCCTTCCTTTCAAGGCACACCGCATGCACCAAGACGGGCCTCGAGGCCCCTTCAAATCGTCTCACTCGGATGCCTTTGTCTGGAAACGACTGTCAGCCCGCAAGATCACACATGCGACAAAACCCATCTCATTGTCATCGTTTTTAGGGCGCACTACCTCGGGAAAGACAAGCCCCAAGCACGGGACGAATCATCAAGAATTCATGGCATTGCGTCGATGCCATTTTCCATGTCACTGGGCATGTCATCGGGTGGCTCTAGGCACGCAGGACAAGACCCACGCCCAGGGGGGGTCGCCGACCACTCCCCCCCTAAAGAGACATTTATGCATTTCCAGCTATTCCACCAGGAAACATCAAAAGTGACGAGGAGACATACTGAGGGGTTTAGACCACCCTAAGGGCACCGCAGTGCATGAAAGACAACACGGGTTGCCCTAAAAGAGCTATGAAACCATAGGAAGGGCCACCGACGTGACCCCTTAGGCACATGAAGGCCGCCGACACGTCATGACATCCGTCCCGCGTCTCGTCCATCACCGCAGAGAAGACACGCCCCATGTCCAGAGCGGGTCCTCACGCATGAAATGAATTATCTTTAGGCGGTCATTGTCATTACATACCGTACCCAACAACATATGACAAACCCCACCACGTCGTCCTTCCTTGCAAGGCACACCGCATCCTCCAAGGCAAGCCCCGATGCCCCTTCAAATCGTCCCACTCGGGTGGCGTTGTCTCCACGTGATTGTCAGTACCTCGGACCTGACACGCGACGCACCCCGGCTCATTGTCATCACTTTTATGGCGCATTACCTCAGACAAGACAAGCCCCAAGCACCGTATGAATCCTCAAGCTTTCATGGATTTGTCTGGAGGCCATTTTTCCATGTCCGTGGGCATGTCACTAGGTGGCTCTGGGCACGCAGGACAAGACCCACGCCCAGGGGGGGTCGCCGACCACTCCCCCCCTAAAGAGACATTTATGCCTTTCCAGCTGTCCCACCAGGAAACATCAGCACTGACGAGGAGACATACTGGAGGGTTTAGACAACCCTGTGGGCACCACAGCGCATGAAAGTCAACACGTGTTGCCCTAAAAGATATATGAAACCGTAGGAACAGCCACCGATGTGACCCCTTAGGCACATGAAGGCCGCCGACACGTAGTAGCATTCATCCCGGGTAGCGTCCAACACCGCCGAGAAGACAGGCCCCATGTCCAGAGAGGGTCCTCACGCATGAAATGAATTCTCTTTAGGTGGTCATTGTCATTACATACGGGACACGACAACAGATGACAAACCCCACCGCAACGTCCTTCCTTTCAAGGCACGCCACACGCACCAAGACGGGCCTCGAGGCCCCTTCAAATCGTCTCACTCGGATGCCATTGTCTGGACACGACTGTCAGTCCGCAGGATCACACATGCGACAAACCCCATCTCATTGTCATCGTTTTTAGGGCGCACTACCTCGGGCAAGACAAGCCCCAAGCACGAGACGAATCATCAGGAATTCGTGGCACTGCGTCGATGCCATTTTCCATGTCACTCGGCATGTCATTGGGTGGCTCTAGGCACGCAGGACAAGACCCACGCCCAGGGGGGGTCGCCGACCACTCCCCCCCTAAAGAGACATTTATGCATTTCCAGCTATACCACCAGGAAACATCAACAGTGACGAGGAGACATACTGATGGGTTTAGACCACCCTAAGGGCACTGCAGTGCATGAAAGACAACACGGGTTGCCCTAAAAGAGCTATGAAACCATAGGAAGGGCCACCGACGTGACCCCTTAGGCACATGAAGGCCGCCGACACGTCATGGCATCCGCCCCGCGTCTCGTCCATCACCGCAGAGAAGACACGCCCCATGTCCAGAGCTGGTCCTCACGCCTCAAAGGAATTATCTTTAGGCGGTCATTGTCAATACATACCGTACCCAACAACATATGACAAACCCCACCACGTCGTCCTTCCTTGCAAGGCACACCGCATCCACCAAGGCAAGACCCGAGGTCCCTTCAAATCGTCCCACTCGGATGGCGTTGTCTCCACGTGATTGTCAGTACGTCGGACCTGACACGCGACGCACCCCGGCTCATTGTCATCACTTTTATGACGCATTACCTCAGACAAGACAAGCCCCAAGCACCGTACGAATAATCAAGCTTTCATGGATTTGTCTGGAGGTCGTTTTTCCATGTTCGTGGGCATGTCACTGGGTGGCTCTGGGCACGCAGGACAAGACCCACGCCCAGGGGGGGTCGCCGACCACTCCCCCCCTAAAGAGACATTTATGCATTTCCAGCTGTCCCACCAGGAAACATCAGCACTGACGAGGACACATACTGATGGGTTCAGACAACCCAATGGGCACCACAACGCATGAAAGACAGCACGTGTTGCCCTTAAAGAGCTACGAATCCATACGAACAGCCACCAAAGTGACCCCTTAGGCACACGAAGGCCGCCGACACGTCATGGCATCCGTCCCGGGTATCATCCAACACCGCCGAGAAGACAGGACCCATGTCCAGAGCGGGTCCCCGCGCATGAAATGAATTATCTTTAGGCGGTCATTGTCTTTACATTCCGAACACAACAACATGTGACAAACCCCACCTCGACGTCCTTCCTTTCAAGAAACGCCGCATGCACCAAGACGGGCCCCGAGACCCCTTCAAATCGTCTCACTCGGATGCCATTGTCTGAACGCGACTGTCAGTCCGCAGGATCTCGAAGGCGACAAACACCATCCCATTGTCATCGTTTTTATGGCGCACTACCTCGGGCAAGACAAGCCCCAAGCACGGGACGAATCATCAGGCATTCATGGCATTACGTCGATGTCATTTTGCATGTCAATGGGCATCACATTGGGTGGCTCTAGGCACGCAAGACAAGACCCACGCCCGGGGGGGTCGCCGACCACTCCCCCCCTAAAGAGACATTTATGCATTTCCAGCTATTCCACCAGGAAACATCAACACCGACGAGGAGACATACTGATGGGTTTAGACCACCCTGAGGGCAGGGCAGCGCATGAAAGGCAACACGTGTTGCCCTAAAAGAGCTATGAAACCATAGGAAGGGCCACCGACGTGACCCCTTAGGCACATGAAGGCCGCCGACACGTCATGGCATCCGTCCCACGTATCGTCCATCACCACAGCGAAGACACGCCCCATGTCCAGAGCGGGTCCCCACGCATGAAAGGAATTCTCTTTAGGCGGTCATTGTCATTACATACCGGACCCAACAACATATGACAAACCCCACCTCATTGTCCTTCCATTCAAGGCACACCGCATCCACCAAGGCAAGCCCTGAGGCCCCTTCAAATCCTCTCACCCGGATGGCGTTGTCTCCACCTGATTGTCAGTACGGAGGACCTGACACGCGACGAAACCCGGCTCATTGTCATCACTTTTATGGCGCACTACCTCGAACAAGACAAGCCCCAAGCACCGGACGAATCATCAAGCTGTCTTTGCTTTGTCCGGAGGCTGTTTTTCCATGTCCGTGGGCATGTCACTGGGTGGCTCTGGGCACGCAGGACAAGACCCACGCCCAGGGGGGGTCGCCGACCACTCCCCCCCTAAAGAGACATTTATGCATTTCCAGCTGTCCCACCAGGAAACATCAGCACTGACGAGGAGACATACTGATGGGTTTAGACAACCCTGTGGGCACCACAGCGCATGAAAGACAACACGTGTTGCCCTAAAAGAGATATGAAACCATAGGAACAGCCACTGATGTGACCCCTTAGGCACATCAAGGCCGCCGACACGTAGTAGCATTCGTCGCGGGTAGCATCCAACGCCGCCGAGAAGACAGGCCCCATGTCCAGAGCGGGTCCTCGCGCATGAAATGAATTCTCTTTAGGTGGTCATTGTCATTACATACGGGACACGACAACATATGAAAAACCCCACCTCGACGTCCTTCCTTTCAAGGCACGCCGCATGCACCAAGACGGGCCCTGAGGCCCCTTCAAATCGTCTCACTCGGATGCCATTGTCTGGACGCGACTGTCAGTCCGCAGGATCGCACATGCGACAAACCCCGTCTCATTGCCATCGTTTTTAGGGCGCACTACCTCGGGCAAGACAAGCCCCAAGCACGGGACGAATCATCAGGAATTCATGGCATTGCGTCGATGCCATTTTCCATGTCACTGGGCATGTCTGTGGGTGGCTCTCGGCACGCAGGACAAGACCCACGCCCAGGGGGGGTCGCCGACCACTCCCCCCCTAAAGAGACATTTATGCATTTCCAGCTATTCCACCAGGAAACATCAACACTGACGAGGAGACATACTGAGTGGTTTAGACCACCCAGAGGGAACCGCAGCGCATGAAAGGCAACACGTGTTGCCCTAAAAGGGCTATGAAACCATAGGAAGGGACACCGACGTGGCCCCTTAGGCACATGAAGGCCGCCGACACGTCATGGCATCCGTCCCGCGTATCGTCCAACACCGCCGAGGAGACAGGACCCATGTCCAGAGCGGGTCCTCACGCTTGAAATGAATTCTCTTTAGGTGGTCATTGTCTTTACATACCGGACACAACAACATATGACAAACCCCACCTCAACGTCCTTCCTTTCAAGGCACGCCGCACGCACCAAGACGGGCCCCGAGGCCCCTTCAAATCGCCTCACTAGGATTCCATTGTCTGGACGCGATTGTCAGTCCGTAGGATCTCACAGGCGACAAACCCCACCCATCTCATTGTCATCGGTTTTATGGCGCACCACCTCGGGCAAGACAAGACCCTAGCACGGGAAGAATCATCAGGAATTCAGGGCATTGCGTCGATGCCATTTTCCATGTCACTGGGCATGTCATTGGGTGGCTCTAGGCACGCAGGACAAGACCCACGCCCAGGGGGGTCGCCGACCACTCCCCCCCTAAAGAGACATTTATGCATTTCCAGCTATCCCACCAGGAAACATCAACACTGACGAGGAGACATACTGATGGGTTTAGACCACCCTGAGGGCACCACAGCGCATGAAAGACAACACGTGTTGCCCTAAAAGAGCTATGAAACCATAGGAAGGGCCACCGACGTGACCCCTTATGCACATGAAGGCCACCGACAAGTCATGGCATCCATCCCGCGTATCGTCGATCACCGCCGAGAAGACACGCCCCATGTCCAGAGCGGGTCCTCACTCATGAAAAGAATTCTCTTTAGGTGGTAATTGTAATTACATACAGGACCCAACAACATATGAAAAACCCCACCTCGACGTCCTTCCTTTCAAGGCACGTCGCATCCACCAAGACATGCCCCGAGGCCACTTCAAATCGTCTCACTCGGATGGCTTTGTCTCCACGCGATTGTCAGTTCGTCGGACCTGACACGCGACGAACCCCGTCTCATTGTCATCGCTTTTATGGGGCACTACCGCGGGCAAGACAAGCCCCAAGCACAGGAGGAATCATCTAGAGGCCATTTTTCCATGTCTGTGGGCATGTCACTGGGTGGCTCTGGGCACGCAGGACAAGACCCACGCCCAGGGGGGGTCGCCGACCACTCCCCCCCTAAAGAGACATTTCTGCATTTCCAGCTCTCCCACCAGGAAACATCAGCACTGACGAGGAGACATACTGAGTGGTTTAGACCACCCAGAGGGAACCGCAGCGCATGAAAGACAACACGTGTTGCCCTAAAAGAGCTATGAAACCATAGGAACGGCAACCGACGTGACCCCTTAGGCACGTGAAGGCCGCCGACACGTCATGGCATCCTTCCCGCGTATCGTCGACCACCGCCGAGAAGACAGACCCCATGTCCAGAGCGGGTCCTCACGCATGAAATGAATTCTCTTTAGGTGGTCGGTGTCGTTACATACCGAACCCAACAACATATGACAAACCCCAGCTCGGCGTCCTTCCTTTCAAGGCACCCCGCATCCACCAAGACAAGCCTCGAGGCCCCTTCAAATCGTCTCACTCGGATGGCATTGTCTCCACGCGATTGTCGGTACGTAGGACCTCACACGCGACGAACCCCGGCTCA